>WNWK01000135.1:603316-757484 GCA_009830355.1 Cherax destructor
AGTGTTGTCAATCGTTATGTTCAGCTGGGCAACACCTGTTCTGTTCCCAAACAGAATGTAGAAGGTTTTTGTCAATATTAAGTGTAAGTTTATTAGCAGTCACTCAGGTTGATATTTTTACTAGTTCTTCGTTAACAGTACAGTGGACCCTCGGTTTTGGTACAGCTAACTCGAACAATTATGTAAGTGTATTTTTCTAAGTGCTTTTGTAAGTGTATTTTTGGGGGTCTGAAATGACTAATCTAATTTACATTCGTCCTTATGGGAACGAATTCGTTCGGTAACGGCACTCAAACAGCATTCTGGAAAGAATTATCGATGAAAACCGAGGGTCCACTGTAGTTTTGAGCGAGGCAAGATTACGGTGAGAGATGACATAAGTTGTATCGTCAGCAAAGAGAATAGGTTTAAGGTGTTGTGATACATTAGGAAGAGCAGGGGACCAAGGACACTTCCCTGTGGTACTCCAGTATCCAGTGGTCTTATTGATGAGGTTGTGTCCTTAATAGAGACGTATTGCTGCCTGTTAGTAAGGTAGGATTTGAAATATGTAAGTGTGTGGCCTCTTATGCCATAATGATCAAGTTTGTGGAGTAGGATGCTGTGGTCTACTGTATCAAAAGCTTTCCTTAGGTCGATAAAGAGTCCTAATGGATATTCATTTTTTCAAGTGCTGTGTAAAGCAGGTCTAGCATTTTTACAATTGCGTCGTTCGTGCTTTTGCTTTTCCTGAAGCCAAATTGGCAGGGGTTGAGGATGCTTTGCGCTGTTATAAAGGAATATAATCTCTTGTGTATAAGTTTCTCGAAGATTTTGGTTACCAACGGTAAGTTTGATATTGGCCTGTAATTGTTTACATCTGTGGGGTCACCACCTTTGTGTACTGGTGTGACCCTTGCTATCTTGAGTAGTGCCGGGAAAGTGCTGGTTTCTAGTGATTTGTTAAAAGAGTAATGAAATAGCAGGTGAGAGAACATGAGACGCTCGTTTGTACAATAACGGAGGAACTTGAGCCAGATTTCCTGATTTATTTTTAAGTGACTTAATAATTGTAGTGACTTCTGTGGGCTCAGTTTGTGGAAGATAGGAGGAGGTTGGGAAATTCCCATCTAAGTAATCACCTGCTCAGGCATTGGTACCTGGGATTTTGCTGGCGAGATTTGATCCTATGTTTGAGAAAAAGTCATTTACAGTGGTACCTCGAGTTACGATATTTTTTCGTTCGAGAATGCTGTTCAAGTGCCATTACCAAACGAATTTATCCCCATAAGGAATAATGTAAAATAGACTAGTCCTTTTACACCCCCAAAAATGTACTTACAAAAGCATTTAAAAAAATAAACTTACATAAAAGGGCGATTTTGGGGACCATCGTAACTCGAGGTACCACTGTATCTTGTTAACTGTATCAGTAGGCTGTAGTTGGGCTTCATTCGGCTTAGGACAATATCCCTAGTTTTTTTCAGTTTGTGGGTGCCTAGAATTTGAGAGAGTGTCGTCCAGGTCTTTTTATATCTCCTCTTGTTTTGGTGAATCTATTAGAGTAGTACAATTGCTTGGCCTTTCTTGTTTGGTTGGCGAGAACTGATGCGTATTGTTCAACTAGTCGGCCGTCTCCCATAGAGGCAGGGTGACCCAAAAAGAAAGAAAATCCCCAAAAAGAAAATACTTTCATCATCATTCAACACTTTCACCTCACTCAAACAATCACTGTCTTTCCAGAGGCGCTCAGATACTACAGTTTAGAATAGTCCCTCCAAACTGTCACTCCCAGATCCCTCCTTTAAAGTGCAGTCATTGTACTTCCCATTTCCAGGACTCAAGTCCGGCTAAATCTATAATAACCGGTTTCCCTGAATCCCTTCACTAAATATTACCCTGCGCACACTCCAACAGCTCGTCAGGTCCCAAAAAACCATTCGTCTCCATTCACTCCTATCTAACACGCTCACACACGCTTGCTGGAAGTCCAAGCCCCTCGCCCACAAAACCTCCTTTACACCCTCCAACCTTTTCGAGGCCAACCCCTACCCCTCCTTCCTTTCCCTACAGATTTATACGCTCTCCAAGTCATTCTACTTTGATCCATTCTCTCTAAATGACCAAACCACCTCAACAACCCCTCTTCAGCCCTCTGACTAATACTTTTAGTAACTCCACACCTCCTAATTTCCACACTCCGAATTCTCTGCATAATATTTACACACATTGCCCTTAGACAGGACATCTCCACTGCCTCCAGCCTCCTCCTCGCTGCAGCATTTACAACCCAAGTTTCGCACCCATATAAGAGTGTTGGGACAACTATACTTTCATACATTCCCTTCTTTGCCTCCATAGATAACGTTTTTTGTCTCCACAGATACCTAAACGCACCACTCACCTTTTTTCCTTCATCAGTTCTATGGTTAATAATATCTTTGTTTATTAAGCCCTGTCTATATTGCTTTTCATATTGATGTTTCTTATCAATGGATCTTAGTACAGTGGACCCTCGGTTAACGAATACCCCGGAAATCGTGCAATTATGTAAGTATAATTTTGTAAATTCTTGTGGAAGTGTATTTTTGGGGGTCTGAAATAGACTAACCTACGTGAAATTTTTCCTTAAGGGAGTAAATTCGTTCGGTAATGGCACTTGAGCAGACTTCAGGAGTGAAGTTTTTACGAAACTCGGGGGTCCACTGTATGCTGTTAGTTAGCCATGGGCATCCTAGCCGTCATTCGTAATCTGTTTTGTTTTTATGGGACAATGTTTGTTATATAGTCTAAGTAGTTTGTTAAGAAATATATCTATCCAATCATCGATACCATTAGCCTTGGAAAATTCTGTAGGCCAGTCAATCGTACCTAGCTCTTTTGTGAAGTTACTTATTTAAGCCTCGTCATGGAGTCTAAGAGACCTTGTTGTATTCCAGTGGTTGTTTACTAATATTTGTTAAGAGGAAGGTTGGGTAGTGGTCAGTAGTGCTGTCTGTGATTATCCCTGATTTAAGGGGAGCTAGTATATTAGTCCATATATGGTCAATTATGGTTGCACTTGTCTCAGTTAGCCTGGTTGGTTTTGTTATAGCTGGTATGAGTAGTGTGTTGTTCATATTGTTGATGAAATCAGTTACTGGCTGGTCATCTGTTAGGCCAATGTTAATGTTGAAGTCTCCGGCTAGGAGAAGGTGGTGCTTGTTCATTTGGTTGTTTGTGATTAGTGTCTTTAATTTATCGCTAAAATTTGGGACTTTTGTACGAGTCATTCGGTAAATGGCACTGATTGTTATAGGAGTCTTAAGTTTTTTTACAATAAAATTTGCAAAAATGTATTCTCCATATTCATCACTATAGCAAGTGGTGTTACAACATGAAAGTTCATTAGAGTAATAGATGGCAATACCATCCCAACTTGGTATGGTCTGCAGTTGTGGATTGCTGTGTATCCTGGTAATGAGTATAGTACAGTGGACCCCCGAGTTTCGTAAAAACTTCACTCCTGAAGTCTGCTCAAGTGCCATTACCGAACGAATTTACTCCCTAAGGAAAAATTTCACGTAGGTTAGTCTATTTCAGACCCCCAAAAATACACTTCCACAAGAACTTACAAAATTATACTTACATAATTGCACGATTTCCGGGGTATTCGTTAACCGAGGGTCCACTGTATATCTATTGTGTCCTGTTTAAGCCAGGTTTCAGGAGAAGGTTGTCTTTAGGGACTCAAGGAGTGCAAGGTCATCATCATAGTGTTTACTTAGGGACCTAATATTGTAATTGAGAACTGTAATATTTCTGGTATTACTTAGGACAGTGCTGACTTGTGATGCTGTGTAATAGAGGCAGTTACTTTCCAATAAATTTTGATTGGGAGTTAGATTATATAAATTTAGATCTGGGTCTACGTGATCATTCAGCATTTAGGTTAAATGGTAATTATTTATATTATTTATAGTGTGTTGAGTTACAATAATGATATCTGTAATAAGAGGATGTTTGGACAAGTGTGTAGTTAATGTATGTTGATTAAGTAGAGTGTAGAAACTAATAAACATAATGAACTTAAGTGTTTACAATGTATTAAGCTATTAATGAACTATAGTATTAACTACAGTGGTACCTCGACTTACGATATTTTTTCATTCCAGAATGCTGTTCAAGTGCCATTACCAAACGAATTTATCTCCTTAAGAAATAATGTAAAATAGACTAGTCTGTTTAGACCCCTAAAAGTACACTTACAAAAGCATTTAAAAAAATAAACTTACATAAAAGGGTGTGTTTGGGGACCATCGTAAGTCGAGGTACCACTGTATGTATAAAGCTAATAACACAAAATTATAAGATAATGTAGCACCACACTATGACTTGTTATTGCACTATAGCTAACATAAGTTGATTACAATAGTTACTAGAAAAATATGTGCACAGTTGGATTTTAGCAGTGATATGATGATAAGATGGTAAACAGCAGATATTAATAACATATACAGTGGTACCTCGGTTAACGATGGTCCCCAAACTCGCCCTTTTATGTAAGTTTATTTTTTTAAATGCTTTTGTAAGTGTATTTTTGGGGGTCTAAAAGGACTAGTCTATTTTACATTATTCCTTATAGGGATAAATTCATTTGGTAATGGCACTTGAATAGCATTCTGGAATGAAAAAATATCGTTAACCGAGGTACCACTGTATTAATAAATTGTAAATTGGAATATTTGGCAACAACAGATTTTAAAAAGTAAAGTAAAATAAAATTGTAATGATAGATACTAAGAGGGCAATGATATGGTAAATTACAACTATATAAAAAAGTAGAAATGATAATAAATAGTAGTAATAAAGAGATTTTGTAGAGATTAAAAACAATTAAGATTATGAGGTAGAGTGGTAATTCAATACAAAAGTGAAATACAGTGGACCCTCGGTTAACGAATACCCCGGAAATCGTGCAATTATGTAAGTATAATTTTGTAAGTTCTTGTGGAAGTGTAGTTTTGGGGGTCTGAAATAGACTAACCTACATGACTTTATTTCTTAAGGACGTAAATTTGTTCGGTAATGGCACTTGAGCAGGCTTCTGCAATGAATTTTTTTCGTTAACCGAGGGTCCACTGTACAAAAGTAGTATGAGGGTATTAGAATTTAAGGAACAAATATTGTGGCAGTATATAACAGTTACAGAGTGGTTCATAACACTATTCGTGGATGGTGGGTATAAACTGCACCTTATTCTGAGTCAGTTAAATCAGCTTCACCAAGAAATTTTTTTAGTTCATATTTCGTAGAGATGAAGTACCTCTTCCCAGTGGATTCTTTCCTAACTGTGATTTTACCGTCCCTCACAAAGCACTGATGGATTTTTTGGTTGTGGCGTAATTTTCTTAGTCGATAAAGGAGGTTCTGCCTTGTTTTGGTAAGGCACTCATTAACATATACAGTGGACCCCCGGATTACGTACTGCTTTTGTAAGTGTATTTTTGGGGGTCTAAAAGGACTAATCTAATTTACATTATTCCTTATGGGAACAAATTTGTTCGGTAACGGCACTTGAACAGCATTCTGGAACGAAATAATGACGTAATCCGGGGGTCCACTGTACCTCGGATTTCATAGATATGGATGTTTTTAACAGGTTATTTCTTTGCAAGCTGGTGTTGAATTTTAATAGCACTGTTTTTTTTCCCGCTTAGTAGCCCATCAGCTTGCAATCTTTTACATCATCACTAGGTATGTTTAGGTGAAGGTGGTCCTTGATAAGCTGTAGGGTGGTCACCTTGCATGTCTCTTGGGTGACTGTAGGTGGGAGATGGTGGCTATTAACTACAACAGCATCAGACAGGGTTGTGATTCTGTCAAGGAATTGATCGTTGACAGTTTTTAGTTGTTGTACTTCCTGGGTGAGTATGCCATATGTTGTTCTTAATTCATGCATTTCTTGAGTTTGTGGCAATTTTTTGTTCCTGTGTCTTGATGTATTTAGCCATCTCTGGATCATGCAGCTCCAGTTTGTCAAATCCAAGGAAGGAGTTCACCTCTGCTTGGGGTGGCAGCCATGTTTGTTGATGTTCATTGAGTGTTGTGGGGGCAGCAGTGGGTGGTGTGGGTTGTGTCCTTCTTGCTGGGAGGAAGAGATGCTGTGTTGTTGTGAGTCCTGGCTTGATTACTGGATTTTCTTCTGTTGTACTGACCCTTGGCCATTGACAGTGGGTTCAGGTGGCTTGTTGAGTATCGGTAGTGGGCAGATGTAGAGAAGATTAACTTTACTTGGCAGTGGGGTGAATGGTGGGGTGACAACAAACCTTCTTGGTTGGTACTATTGCGTGAATTTTGGTGGATTAGGTGATTTCTGCAGCTGATTTATATGATTATGGGTCTCCACTTCATTAGTGTTATGTGCGTCTTTGCTAGGCCATCACAGGGTTGATAGTATCCTCTGGTGATTGTAAAACAGAGGAGCAAAGACCTTGCTGCCGCTGCCTACCAGTGATGGAGCATCTTGCTGAAAAATGCAGGGAAGCTGTGGAGCCCTTCATACCAAGAAGATGCAGAAACAACAAAGAAAAAGAAAGCCCTTGGTTCAACCAGAGATGCAGGGATGCAAAAAAGAAATGAGAGTTAAAAAAATAAATACAGAAAGAAAAGAACTGATGATAACAGAGAAGTGAACAAATTGATCAGAAATGAATATGCTAGGGTGAGGAGAGGCTGAGAGATAATTTAAGAATGACATAGCAGCACAGGCCAAGTCTGAACCCAAACTACTTCACAGCCACATCAGAAGAAAGATGACAGTAAAGGACCTGGTAATTCAACTGAGGAAGGAAGGAGGAGAGCTCAGGAACAATGACAAGGAACTTTGGGAAGTGTTGATAAAAAATTTGAAGAGGTCTTCTTAGTGGAAACTGGGGCAATACCAAAGAGAATAATAAATGGGAGCATAGACAGGTACTGGATGCCATCCACACAGCATGGAAAGAGGTAAAGAAAAATCACTAGCTATGATCCACAATAAGTCAGTGGATTCATGAAATCGTAAGACAGGAGAACCCCACTTTATGGCACTTTGCTTTATGATGATTAGCTAATATAGTCATTTAAAATTATAATAAAATAGGTTATACAGCTCCCTGATTCACTATTACGGCGTCCGCACACCACTCTCTTTACATCCTCCGTGAGCTTTGCGTCTCTTGTTTATGTCTGGAAACTTTACAAAATTTAAAGTGTTTTAAAGTTACATTTTATGTATATTCTGATAATTGTATTTATGTGTACCTGTACCTCAATAAACTTACACACTGTGCTGGTGTGCAGATACTCATTAAAATCACTAAGAGTGTCTCATTAGTGTTGAAGACGCAGTAAGCATAATAATAATAATAATAATAATCGCTGGGGTGCTTTAAATGTCGTACATATATTATGTTATAGACATTTTCACTAACCCATTTATGAGAAACTACGTACATTATAGTATTAATGGGGGTAACTGTAGAGAAATATTCCTTTTGGATGTTTTCACTCAGTGTCATTTGCTCTGAAAAGGATGTGTTGCATGAGAATGGAGTGTTTGTTATTTATTTTACTGCACCAATGTGAAGACAACTTATACACAGTGTAAGGTGTTTGTATTGTGGGGTAAAAGCTTCACAGAAGCATGTATAATGTGTAATGAACGTGTATCAACACAAAGTAGACGGGTATTAATACGTGTTCGTCTGACTGCCCACCACCCATTCACTCTCAGTTTTTTGCATTCTCCACATCTCTCTCGTTCTCTCTCATTTACGATGACATCTAAGGGTAGTTGGGATAAAAAAAAAAAAGAGTTGTAAATCTCTTACTTTAAATGCCAAGTTAGAAATGATTAAATTCAGTGAACAAAGTACAGTGGTACCTCGAGTTACGATATTTTTTCGTTCGAGAATGCTGTTCAAGTGCCATTACCAAACGAATTTATCCCCTTAAGGAATAATGTAAAATAGACTAGTCCTTTTACACCCACAAAAATATACTTACAAAAGCATTTAAAAAAATAAACTTACATAAAAGGGCGATTTTGGGGACCATCGTAACTCGAGGTACCACTGTATGTTGATGACAATAAGCATGGTAGTTACGTTCCTGAAAATGCCATGTTAGGTACAATCCATGTTAGATAAACTGAAGAACTTATGAAAAAAATAGGGTTACGTTCCTGGTAGCCCCAAAAAAGCCAAACAAATTTTTTTAGACCTCCAGATCTTACAAAAATAAAAGTGAATATGTAATTGTAGTTCATGTTGTGATGTATTATGTTGTTTTTATTGCTTAAGACTACAAATGCAACAGAAATAATAGTATTTCTTACCTTAAATTGTGGGTGCTTTTTTTTGTCGATCATTGTGAAGAGAGTGGAGAGTTATCCTGTGGCCGTACTGGGCTGAGGTGGATGGTAGAACTTTTGGTACTGAAGCCGATGGTTGTACTGGAGTGTGCATAACTTCTGTAATGGATTTCTGTTATATTTTACCCTTCAGTACATTATACAGCTGATGGTAAGGCTTCATCTGCTCTAGACACCCTTTCAGAGCACTGCTTCTAGATTTGTCAGGGTCCTCTTCAGTGAAAAAGTCTAACTTTAAGTCAGTAAATCAGTCGGTAAAGTCAGTCAGTCAAGTCAGTCAGTTATTCATCACACAAACTCATATATTTACCTCATTCTTTTTAGTTGTACAAACTGAAGCTTCATTAAGGCCACAGGTTCTCTCTTGTCTAGTAGTATCTCTATTTTCTTAGTTAACCTAAGGAAATAGGTTAACTAACTGCCACTTTCAGCAACACTCGTTTGCCGACTGGGTGCCATGATTGCTTGGCAGATACAAGATATGGCAATTAAAAGATCAAAATACAATTCACAAACACAGCTAGATCCTAAGAGAGAATGAAACTGAACACGTATTAACGAAGGCTGGAATGGGGGTGGCAGGGGATGGTGGTAGGTCTTTTCCCGCTGATACAATGGTCTCATCCACATCAAGGCGGCAGCTTGAGCTTGGGAAATTTTTTCCCTGCCCACAAATGTTGTATAAGTGTTTAATAAAATTGTGCCACAATTTTTCAATAGTGCAATAATCAAAATGTGGCAAATTAATCCATGTAATATAATGGTCTACTCTAATAATAATTGCTCTGGCAACCTTTAAATGTCATATACTTATTATGTTATTATAGACATTATAGGATATTCAGTTCTCTTGTATTCATTGTAACTCCTAAATTTATTTTTTTCAACCACCTAAGAGACTGTATATGAAAGTGCTCAATTAGTCATTGCCTTATTAATTTTAAGATAGTCTTAAGTTTGCCTGAAATGTTTTGCATATTAAGAGGCTTTCTGCATGCACACCTAAATGTTATTCACTTCTGTACATAGTATCATGCTGAAATAAAGATCTTAATTTTACTAATCCATCTTTAAACTCAGTGAACAAGGTATGTTGATGGCAATAAGCATAATAATAATAATAATCACTTTGAGGTGCTTTAAATGTCATATGTTATTATAGACATTTTCATGAAGCCATCTATGACATTTTATTTTTCAAAATTATATAAGAAATATGCTACATATAAACAATGTTTATACAATCACAGTAAAACAAGCACAATTGCGAGGTGTGGTACCTGGGTAGGCTAATGCACCTGACTTCCTACAATAAATACTATTCACCTCTTTCCCTATAGGCTACATTAAGATTACAAATATTTTAAGTTAAGTAATGAATGTACTGTACATATATGCACTTTTTTATTTTGTTATGCCTAGTTCTATTGCTAGCTTAATATATGATAGTGTAAACATGTTATCAGGCATTTATATGCATTTAAAAGTGAAAAAGAGGGTGATTCGTTTTTTTTTTTTTTTTTTTTTTACGGCCTTTGCCTGGAACCTAACCCAGCATATAAGCAGGGCCCTCTGTAACATGATTGCAAATAAATCATAGAACGGGAGGGGTTTTAATCCATGGCAAGCGAGTCGTAAAACTTGTGCAAGTTTTACAACTCACTTGCCATGGGTTCAAACCCCACCTATTCTGTGGTTAGTCAGTGGATACAGGACAGTTACCAGAGATCTAGAAGACAGCAAATGTAGTCCCTGGATTTAAGACAGGAGATACACAGGAGGTGTTAGACTGCCATACATAAAATTTTTTCTGATAAACATACATTGTAAGGGGGAAGAGTGGTAGAACACTTGGAGAGAAGTTCTGCAAGGATCGGTATTAGGACCAGTCTTACTTTTAGTTTGTGTGAATGACATTCCAGATAAAGGTTCCAAAGGAATCTGGACAAATTGCAAGAGTGGTCAGATAAGTGGTTGCTTGAATTTAACCCCAATAAATGCAAGGTCATGAAGATTGGGGAGGGAGCAAAACGACCGGAAATGGGGTATAGATTGGGGAGGGGGACAAAAACTGCAAACTTCACTCAGAGAAAAAAACCTCAGGGTGAGCACAATGCCCAGTATAATGTCAGAGGCTCACATCAGCCGAATAACCTTTGCAGCCAGTGCTCGTTGGGCAAATCTAGGAGTAATCTTCAGGAACCTCAAAGTCATTCTGGGCCCTTTATACAGCATATGTTATGCCCATCTTGGAGTCTGCAGCACCAGCGTGGAACCCACGCCTGAAAAAAAAATGTTAAGAAACTGAAGAAAGTGCAAAAGTATGTAACAAGGCTGGTTCCTGATGTAAAGAGCATGAACTATGAGGAGAGGCTAAAGAAACTGGACCAAACAACATTGGAGGACAGAAGAACCATTGGGGGACCTAACAGCATAAAAAATATTTTGGCAAATTGATAAGATAGACAGGGATAAGCTGAGGGCATTGTTCTTGATGGACCGAGTGTTGTTCTTTGTGGACTAAGAGTGTGTTTCTTGATGGACCAAGTGTTGTTCTTGATGGACTAAGTGTTGTTCTTGATGGACTAAGTGTTGTTCTTGATGGACTAAGTGTTGTTCTTGATGGAGTAAGAGTGTTGTTCTTGATGGACTAAGAGTGTTGTTCTTGATGGACTAAGAGTGTTGTTCTTGATGGACTAAGAGTGTTGTTCTTGATGGACTAAGAGTGTTGTTCTTGATGGACTAAAAGTGTTGTTCTTTTGGACTAAGAGTGTTGTTCTTGATGGACTAAGAGTGTTGTTCTTGATGGACCAAGAGTTGTTCTTGGTGGACCAAGAGTGTTGTTCTTGGTGGACCAAGAGTGTTGTTCTTGGTGGACCAAGAGTGTTGTTCTTGATGGACTAAGAGTGTTGTTCTTGATGGACCAAGAGTGTTGTTCTTGATGGACCAAGAGTGTTGTTCTTGATGGACCAAGAGTGTTGTTCTTGGTGGACCAAGAGTGTTGTTCTTGGTGGACCAAGAGTGTTGTTCTTGGTGGACCAAGAGTGTTGTTCTTGGTGGACCAAGAGTGCTGTTCTTGGTGGACCAAGAGTGTGTTCTTGGTGGACCAAGAGTGTTGTTCTTGGTGGACCAAGAGTGTTGTTCTTGGTGGACCAAGAGTGTTGTTCTTGGTGGACCAAGAGTGTTGTTCTTGGTGGACCAAGAGTGTTGTTCTTGGTGGACCAAGAGTGTTGTTCTTGGTGGACCAAGAGTGTTGTTCTTGGTGGACCAAGAGTTCTTGGTGGATTGGCTGTCATTAGGAATACTGTCTTCTGTTTGTGTATTTGTCATCTTTTCAGTTAAACCTTATGTATTATTTCCATAAGAAGAGATTTTGTGTAGAGCATAATACATGGTACAATATATTGTACTTTAATACAGTGGACCCCCGAGTAACGAGCAAAATTCATTCCAGAAGCCTGCTCAAGTGCCATTACCGAACGAATTTACTCCCTTAAGAAATAATGTCAAGTAGGTTAGTCCATTTCAGACCCCCAAAAATACACTTACAAAAGCACTTACAATATTATACTTACATAATTGTACGATTTCCGGGGTGCTCGTTACTCGGGGGTCCACTGTATAATAGTACAGTGGACCCTTGGTTTTTGTTTACCTCCAAACTCCAACAATTATGTAATTTACATTTGTCCTTATGGGAACAAATTCGTTCGGTAACGGCACTCAAACAGCATTCTGGAAAGAATTTTCAGCGAAAACCGAGGGTCCACTGTATTCATATATTTTCTGCAGCTCTGAGTGTCAACTACCTTGATGTAATTTAAGTATGGGTGAATTTTTATTGATGCTTTAGTCTTGTGAATTTAGGAGCACTGGCAATTTACAGATTATTTTTCATATTGGGGGCTAACAAGTATTTTAGCTAACAAATGTTTTATTTTACAGGTTATGATATTCTTATAAAGAACCTGAGTGACCTGGTGCTGGACACGCCGGACGCACCAACCATCCTAGGCAATTTTATTGCCCGATCCATTGCAGATGATTGTATACCCCCTAAATTTCTTCAAAGCTATAAAGGCAAAGTGAGTATAACTTTGAAGCCTGCATCAACACAGTGGTAAAGGGCATGATGAAGGAAGTTAGGTAAGACTTAACAAAATGACTACATTACATGGAAGGATAAATAAATTGTATACTGTTTTGCTTTTTTGGTCACTGGTCAATATAATACAGTGAAAATTAGGAATTAATTGAAAAAAGTTTGTGTGAGAGGCAGCTTTATTCCCATTAGTTCCCTCCCTGCGGATGCAACACTCACATTAGCTCATTTTTTAATGATTTACATTGAATAATGTGAGTTTTCCTGCATTGTTAAATATTTTGATTGAACTTTTTTGAAATGTATTGCAAAAAAAAAAAAAAAAAACTGCACAACATGAAGTTGCATGACAAGAGGGTTTATTGTACTACCATCCTCCAAGGATGCTACCCATAAAAGTTGTCTAATACCCTGGTACCAGTTTACTAGTAGGTGAATAGGGTAACAAGTGTAATTAGACTTTACTAATGTCTCAACTTATCCAGGAATTTAACCTTGATTCTTAAGTTTTGAGTGGAGGGTGCTACCTTTGAGCTACTAGCCATCTTTTGATTTTGTCTGAATCCAGTTTTATATTTAGCTCAGTAGATACAAAGTCTTTATAAAGTTGCTGTTCTGATCTTTTCTTGTGAACTTTTTTCATAATTATAAATTTATTAACAGGTGGATTGTGAGCATGCAGTAGTGACGTTAGCAAGATCAGACAGCTTACTCTCCATGCGTCATGGATTGGTGAGACTGGACAATGTTTGGGGCGTGGGAGGAGGTACCCGCCCTGTTAAGTACCTGGTGAAGCAGATGGTACTCCTGCTGGAGGAATACCTTTCTTCTTCAGATATTACTGAGGCTACTAGATGTCTTTTGGAACTTGAGGTTCCTCACTTTCATCATGAATTGGTAAGTTTTCAGAAAACATTTTTCCATTTGCAAAAAGATGCTCAGACAGGTTGTATTTTGAAATGCATAGTATGTTGTTAAATAAATAACAAGAAAAATTTGTGAAAATAAGCAGAGAATTGTCTGAGTTCTTACTTAATGTAAATATGTATACTTTAGAGGAACTTCTTGATATTTTTTTAAAGTGTTAATACATTGAAGTAAAAAAGTTCAGTTTTCAACACAGTTCATAACTACAGCACTGTACTAAAATAATAAACATAATAAAGCAGTTTAAAAGTGCACGTCTGCACGCGTGCGCACACGCACGCATGCACGCACCACACACACAGGTGCATATACCTGCTGTGGGGCCAGGAGCTGTGACTCGACCCCTGCAACCACAACTAGGTGAGTGTACACACGTGCACGTGTGTGTGTGTGCTCAGACCAGTGTCACTGACGTGTATAGAATGCAAAATCATGGAGAAGATTATCAGGAAGAGATTAGTGAAGAACCTAGAAAGGAACAAGCTTATAAATGACAACCAGCATGGTTTCAGGGAAGGGAAATCCTGTGTCACAAACCTACTGGAGTTTTATGATGAGGTAATGGAAGTAAGACATGAGAGAGAGGGGTGGGTAGATTGCATCTTCTTGGACTGCAAGAAAGCCTTTGACACAGTTCCTCACAAAAAGTTAGTGCAATAGCTAGAGGATCAGGCACGCATAACAGGAAAGGCACTGCAGTGGATCAGAGAATACCTGACAGGGAGGCAACAACAATTCATAGTATGTGACAAGGTGTCAGAGTGGGCGCCTGTGACGAGCGGGGTTCCACAGGGGTCAATCCTAGGACCAGTGCTGTTTTTGGTATATGTGAATGACATGACAAGGGATAGACTCAGAAGTGTCCCTGTTTGCAGATGATGTAGAGTTAATGAGGAGAATTAAATCAAATGAGGATCAGGCAGGACTACAAAGAGACCTGGACAGGCTGGAAGCCTGGTTAAATTCCTCAAATTTTTTTTTTTTTTTTTTTTTTTTTTCAACAAGTCGGCCGTCTCTCACCGAGGTAGGGTGACCCAAAAAGAAAGAAAATCCCCAAAAAAGAAAATACTTTCATCATCATTCAACACTTTCACCACACTCATACATAATCACTGTCTTTGCAGAGGAGCTCAGATACGACAGCTGAGAAAAGTCCCTCCCAGCTGTCACTATCTCAGACCCCTCCTTTAAAGTGCAGGCATTGTACTTCCCATTTCCAGGACTCAAGTCCAACTAAATCAATTAACTGGTTTCCCTGAATCCCTTCACAAAATGTTACCCTGCTCACACTCCAACAGATCGTCATGTCCCAAAAACCATTCGTCTCCATTCACTCCTATCTAACACGCTCACACATGCTTGCTGGAAGTCCAAGCCCTCGCCCACAAAACCTCCTTTACCCCTTCCCTCCAACCTTTTCTAGGACGACCCCTACCCCGCCTTCCTTCCCTACAGATTTATACGTCTCCAAGTCATTCTACTTTGATCCATTCTCTCTAAATGACCAAACCACCTCAACAACCCCTCTTCAGCCCTCTGACAAATACTTTTAGTAACTCCACACCTTCTCCTAATTTCCACATTCGAATTTTTGCATAATATTTACACCACACATTGCCCTTAGACAGGACATCTCCACTGCCTCCAGCCTCCTCCTCGCTGCAGCATTTGCAACCCATGCTTCACACCCATATAAGAGTGTTGGTACCACTATACTTTCGTACATTCCTTCTTTGCCTCCATGGATAACGTTTTTGTCTCCACAGATACCTCAATGCACCACTCACCTTTTTGCTTCATCAATTCTATGGTTAACCTCATCCTTCATAAACCCATCTGCTGACACGTCAACTCCCAAATATCTGAAAACATTTACTTCTTCCATAATCCCTCTCTCCAATGTGATATCCAATTTTTCTTTATTTAAATCGTTTGATACCCTCATCACCTTACTCTTATCTATGTTCACTTTTAACTTTCTACCTTTACACACTCTCCCAAACTCGTCCACTAACCTTTGCAACTTTTCTTTAGAATCTCCCATAAGCACAGTATCATCAGCAAAAGTAACTGTGTCAACTCCCATTTTGCATTTAATTCTCCATAATTTAATCCCACCCCTCTCCCCAACACCCTAGCATTTACTTCTTTACAACCCCATCTATAAATATATTAAACAACCATGGTGACATTACACATCCCTGTCTAAGACCTACTTTTACCAGGAAGTAATCTCCTCTCTCCTACACACCCTAACCTGAGCCTCCCTATCCTCATAAAAACTCTTTACAGCCTTCAGTAACTTACTACCTATTCCATACACTTGCAACATTTGCCACATTGCTTCCCTATCCACTCTATCATATGCCTTTTCTAAATCCATAAATGCAATAAAATTTCTCTACCTTTATCTAAATACTGTTCACATATATGCTTTACTGTAAACACTTGATCTACACATCCCCTACCCACTCTAAAGCCTCCTTGCTCATCTGCAATCCTACTCTCTGTCTTACCTCTAATTCTTTCAATAATAACCCTGCGATACACATTACCTGGTATACTCAGTAAACTTATTCCCCTAAAATTTTTTACACTCTCTTTATCCCCTTCCCTTTATATAAAGGAACTATACATGCTCTCTGCCAATCCCTAGGTACCTTCCCTCTTTCATACATTTATTAAACAAAAATACCAACCACTCCAGCACTATATCCCCCTGCTTTTAACATTTCTGTCATGATTCCATCAATTCCAGCTGCTTTACCCCTTTCATTGTACGTAATGCCTCACGCACCTCCCCCACACTCACATCCTGCTCTTCTTCACTCCTAAACGATGTTGTACCTCCCTGACCAGTACATGAAATTACCGCCTCCCTCTTTTCATCGACATTTAAAAGTTCCTCAAAATATTCCCGCCATCTACCCAATACCTCCAGCTCCCCATCTACTAACTCCCTACTCTGTTTTTAACTGACAAATCCATTCGTTCTTTAGGCTTTCTTACCTTGTTTATCTCACTCCAAAATTTTTTCTTGGTTTCAGCAAAATTTCTTGACAGAGCCTCTCCCATTCTTTCATCCACTCTTCTTTGCACTCTCTCACCACTCTCTTCACCTTTCTTTTACTCTCCATATACTCTGCTCTTCTATTAACACTTCTGTTTTGTAAAAACCTCTCATAAGCTACCTTTTTCTCTTTTATCACACCCTTTACTTCTTCATTCCACCACTCACTCCTCTTTCCTCCTGCACCCACCCTCCTATAGCCACAAACTTCTGCCCCACATTCTAATACTGCATTTTTAAAACTATCCCAACTCTCTTCAACCCCCCCACTACTCCTACTTGCACTAGCCCACCTTTCTGCCAATAGTTGCTTATATCTCACCCTAACTTCCTCCTTCCTAAGTTTATTCACTTTTACCTCTCTCTTACTTGCTGTTGCCATTTTCTTTTTGTCCCATCTACCTTTTACTCTAACTGTAGCTACAACCAAATAATGATCTGATATATCCGTTGCCCCTCTATAAACATGTACATCCTGAAGCCTACTCATCAACCTTTTATCCACCAATACATAATCCAACAAACTACTTTCCTTACTTGCTATATCATACCTTGTATATTTATTTATCCTCTTTTTCATAAAATATGTATTACTTATTACCAAACCTCTTTCTACACATAGCTCAATTAATGGTTCCCCATTTACATTTACCCCTGGCACCCCAAATTTACCTACTACTCGATCCACAACATTTTTACCCACTTTAGCATTAAGATCCCCAACCACAATTACTCTCTCACTTGGTTCAAAACTCCCACACACTCACTCAACATTTCCCAAAATCTCTCTCTCCTCTACATCTCTCTCTTCTCCAGGTGCATAAACACTTACTATAACCCACTTTTCACATCCAACCTTTATTTTACTCCACATAATCCTTGAATTTATACATTTATATTCCTTCTTTACCTGCCATAACTGATTATTCAACATTATTGCCACTCCTTCTTTAGCTCTAACTCTATTTGAAACCCCTGATCTAATCCCATTTATTTCTCCCCACTGAAACTCTCCTACCCCTTCAGCTTTGTCTCACTTAAAGCCAGGACATCCAGCTTCTTTTCATTCATAACATCTACAATCATCTCTTTCTTATCATTCGCACAACATCCACGCACATTCAAACATCCCACTTTGACGGTTTTCTTCTTCTTTTAGTAAGCTATACAGGAAAAGGGGTTACTAGCCCATTGTTCCCGGCATTTTAGTTGACTTTTACAACAAGCATGGCTTACGGAGGAAAGATTCTTATTCCACTTCCCCATGGATATGAAAGGGAAAAGCAATAAGAACAAGAACTATTAAGATAAAATCAAAGAAAACTCAGATGAGTGTGTATACATAAACGTGTACATGTTTGCGTAGTGTGACCTAAGTGTAAGTAGAAGTAGCAAGGCGTACCTGAAATCTTGCATGTTTATGAGACAGAAAAAAGACACCAGCAATCCTACCATCATGTAAAACAGTTTCAGGTTTCTGTTTCAGTCACCTGGCAGGATGGTAGTACCTCCCTGGGTGGTTGCTGTCTACCAACCTACTACCTCGAATTTAACCCCGCCAAATGCAAAGTTATGAAGATCGAGGAAGGGCAAAGAAGACCGCAGACAGAGTATAGGCTAGATGGCCAAAGACTGCAAACCTCACTCAAGGAAAAGGATCTTGGGGTGAGTATGTATAACACCGAGAACATCTCCTGAGGTACACATCAACCAGATAACTGCTGCAGCATATGGGCATCTGGCAAACCTAAGAATAGCGTTCTGATACCTCAGCAAGGAATCGTTCAAGACTCTGTACACCATGTACATCAGGCTCATCACCATGTACATCAGGCTCATAAAGAAAGTGCAAAGGTTTGCAACAAGACTAGCTCCAAAGGAGCTAAGGGGAATGTCCTATGAAGAAAGGATAAGGAAAATCAGTCTGAAGACACTGAAGGACAGGAGGGTAGGGAGACATGATAACGACATATAAAATACTGTGAGGAATTGACAAATTGGACAAAGACAGGATGTACCAGAAATGGGACAAAGAAACAAGGGGTCACAATTAGAAGTTGAAGACTCAGATGAGTCAAAGGGATGTTAGGAAGTATTTCTTCAGTCATAGAGTTGTCAGGAAGTGGAATAGTCTGGAAAGTAACGTAGTGGAGGCAGGAACCATACATAGTTTTAAGACGAGGTTTGATAAAGCTCATGGAGCAGGGAGAGAGTGACCTAGTAGCGATCAGTGAAGAGGTGGGACCAGGAGCTATGACTCGACCCCTGCAACCACAAATAGGTGAGAATACACACACACGCATGTGCACACATACACATGCACGTGCGCGCACACACATGCATGCACACGTAAACAGACATAAACACACATACACACATAAACACTTCTTTTCTTTCAACAAGTCGGCCGTTTCCCACCAAGGTGGGGTGGCCCAAAGAGAAAAACAAAAGTTTCTCTTTTTAACTTTAGTAATATATACAGGAGAAGGGGTTACTAGCCCCTTGCTCCTGGCATTTTAGTCGACTCTTACGACACGCATGGCTTACGGAGGAAGAATTCTGTTCCACTTCCCCATGGAGATAAGAGGAAATAAGAACAAGAACTAGTAAGAAAATAGAAGAAAACCCAGAGGGGTGTGTATATGCTTGTACATGAATGTGTAGTGTGACCTAAGTGTAAGTAGAAGTAACAAGACATACCTGAAATCTTGCATGATTATGAGACAGAAAGAAGACACCAGCAATCCTACCATCATGTAAAACAATTACAGGCTTTTGGTTTACACTCACTTGGCAGGACGGTAGTACCTCCCTGGGCGGTTGCTGTCTACCAACCTACTACCTAGAACACACAAACACATACACTTAAATTAATGTAACCACAAACAAATGGTATTTATACTTGGATGATGACCAACAAACTTACTCTCAGCACAAACAAAACATACTTCATGCTGTTTGGAAACGGAGCCTTAAATCTTTCTTCTTTCAACACGTCGGCCGTTTCCCACCAAGGCGGGGTGGCCCAAAAGGAAAAACGAAAGTTTCTCCTTTTACATTTAGTAATATACACAGAAGAAGAGGTTACTAGCCCCTTGCTCCCGGCATTTTAATCGCCTCTTACGACACGCATGGCTTACGGAGGAAGAATTCTGTTCCACTTCCCCATGGAGATAAGAGGAAATAAGAACAAGAACTAGTAAGAAAATAGAAGAAAACCCAGAGGGGTGTGTATATATATATGCCTGTACATGAATGTGTAGTGTGATCTAAGTGTAAGTAGAAGTAACAAGACATACCTGAAATCATGCATGTTTATGAGACAGAAAAAAGACACCAGCAATCCTACCATCATGTAAAACAAATACAGGCTTTCGTTTTACACTCACTTGGCAGGACGGTAGTACCTCCCTGGGCGGCTGCTGTCTACCAACCTACTACCTAGAACACACAAACACATACACTTAAATTAATGTAACCACGAACAAATGGTATTTATACTTGGATGATGACCAACAAACTTACTCTCAGCACAAACAAAACATACTTCATGCTGTTTGGAAACGGAGCCTTAAATATCCAACTTAATTTATCGATAAATGGTTCCATTTATTACAAGACACACTGGAGGTAAATTTCTAGGTCTTTGTCAGGATGATGCTCCTCCACAAATCTTTCCATCCTAGTCCACATTGTACACATCTCCTTAATCTCTGAAGAAAGCAACTTCCTTCTCCCTTCCTCCTCCTCTGAAGCAAATTCCTGAGCTCTGGTCTGTTGTTCTTGCAGATTAAGGTCCAGCAGCTCTTCAGTGGTTAGCTCTTCATCGTGGTCCTCCACCACATCTTCCACAATAGTTTCCACAACTGGCATAGGGCTGTCAGAGTTAGCCCCAAACCCTTCAAAATCCCTCTCTTGGACACAATCTGGCCACAATTTTCTCCAAGCAGAGTTCATCATCCTGGGAGTCACTTCCTGCCAAGCCTTACCTATAAGGCATATGCAGTTAAGGATATTGAAGTGATCTTTTCAGAACTCTCTTAGGGTCAATTCAGAGTCTGAGGTTATGTCAAAACACCTTTGAAACATTGCTCTGGTGTAGAGTTTTTTGAAGTTTGAAATGACCTGCTGGTCCATGGGCTGGAGGAGAGGAGTGGTATTAGGGGGCAAGAACTTCACTTTGATGAACTTAAAATCCTTCACCATTTGCTCTTCCATGTCTCGAGGATGAGCAGGAGCATTGTCCATTACCAGGAGGCACTTGAGGTCCAATTTATTTTCCAGGGCCAAACACTTCATTGAACCAATCAAGGAAAATTTCCCTGGTGACCCATGCCTTAGTGTTAGCCTTCCAAAACACACACAAATTAGCCTTGGCAACACTGTACTTCTTGAACACACTGGGATTTTCAGAGTGATACACGAGTAAAGGCTTCACTTTGAAATCCCCACTAGCACTTGAGGTCCAATTTATTTTCCAGGGCCAAACACTTCATTGAACCAATCAAGGAAAATTTCCCTGGTGACCCATGCCTTAGTGTTAGCCTTCCAAAACACACACAAATTAGCCTTGGCAACACTGTACTTCTTGAACACACTGGGATTTTCAGAGTGATACACGAGTAAAGGCTTCACTTTGAAATCCCCACTAGCATTACCACAGCCTGTCTTTCATAGGCTTGTGTCCTGGCAGTGCATTTTCCTCCTTCGTGATATAGGTCCTCTGGGGCATTTTGTTCCAAAAGAGGCCTGTTTCATCACAATTGAACACTTGTTGGGGTTTGAATTGTTCAGCCTCTTATGTACCCCTTGAATTCCTGAACAAATTTTTCAGCCACACATTTGTCAGAACTTGCAGGCTCTCCATGCCTTACAACATTGTGTATGCCACTTCGCTTCTTGAAATTTTTGAACCAGCCTTTGCTGGCCTTGAATTCATCAACATCAGCACTCGTTCCTGGACTTTTCACAAATTATTGACTGTGTAACACTATCTCCTGCTAACTCTTTTTGTCTGATCCACAAAAGCAACAACTTCTCAACTTCTTCGATTATTTGCGATCTCTTTTTCGTTAGCATATTCACCCTTTTCCCTAGGTAGTAGGTTGGTAGACAGCAACCGCCCAGGGAGGTACTACCATCCTGGCAAGTGAGTGTAAAACGAAAGCCTGTAATTGTTTTACATGATGGTAGGATTGCCGGTGTCTTTTTTCTGTCTCATAACCATGCAAGATTTCAGGTACATCTTGCTACTTCTACTTACACTTAGGTCACACTACACATTCATGTACAAGCATATATATACACACCCCTCTGGGTTTTCTTCTATTTTCTTACTAGTTCTTGTTCTTATTTCCTCTTATCTCCATGGGGAAGTGGAACAGAATTCTTCCTCCATAAGCCATGCATGTTGTAAGAGGCGACTAAAATGCCGGGAGCAAGGGGCTAGTAACCCCTTCTGAATATATTACTAAATGTAAAAGGAGAAATTTTCGTTTTTCCTTTTGGGACACCCTGCCTCGGTGGGAGGCGGCCGATGTGTTGAAAGAAAGAAAGATTCACCCCTTTCGCAGCATCAGCTTCCTTGATTACCTTTTTCTTCAACAAGATGGAAGTGATGGTTGAATGGGCATTCCCATACATCCTAGAGAGCTCCCCCACACGTACACCACTTTCATATTTTTCAATGATCTCTTTCTTTACTTCTATTGTGTTCTCACTTTCTTTACCAAAGGGGTGGCACTAGGAGCTTTCTTTGGGCCCATGGTGGCTTATTTAGCAGTTGCAAGCACTAAAACGAATGGAATAATGACAAAATGTATGGTATGAATGTGTGGGTGGTGGTCACTCGCTGGTAAACAATGGCACACTGACGCTCAATGAGGTGTTTGTGTGCCCAGGCGGCTGGGAGGCCATGCAGACGCGTTTCAGACGACCGCCAATTTTTAAACCAACGGACGAATATCAAGTCAATATTTTGCCAAAAAAAGTGGCCTATTTTAAAATTCGCCGATCTTCAAGGGAGACGATTTTCCAGGGTCCACTGTATTAAGATAAAATAAAGATTTATTAAAAAGTTAACCACTCTTATCTTGTCTAGACTTAAGTAGTTATTATGTGCTAGGATTAGTCTGCCCGAAATGCCCCGGCATGATAGTGGCTTTCTTTGTACTTAACAAATCAAAATTGTAATTACTACACATTGTAACCTTTGCAAAGAAATACAATCTTTATTCTTTTATTCTTTAAGCAATAACATACTGCGGCTACCCGGGAGATCAAACCCGTTGTTTTAGCCCATCTCATGGGAAGCAAGTCAAAATTCATGACACTAAACCACTGGACCAAACAATCCTAGAAATGTCATGTGCCTAGCGAACTAGGCGTGCTTCATGATGGGATGACGTATGTTAAAATTTAAAATGTATATTACAGTGGTACCTCGAGTTATGATATTTTTTCGTTCGAGAATGCTGTTCAAGTGCCATTACCAAACGAATTTATCCCCATAAGGAATAATGTAAAATAGACTAGTCCTTTTACACCCCCAAAAATATACCTACAAAAGCATTTAAAAAAAATAAACTTACATAAAAGAGCGATTTTGGGGACCATCGTAACTCGAGGTACCACTGTATGTTCGTTTAAAATAATCATGCTTATAATTAGTAATGCAGTGAATAACAAGAGCGATAGTAATATACAGGAAAAAATAAGAGTCTGCAAATTTTATAAATAAATATTGTTTTTTTTATTTCCTGTACATAGGTGTACGAAGCAGTAGTAATGACTTTAGAGAAGATGGATGACCGTACCTCAAAACTGATGTGTGATTTGTTAGGGTCACTTCACCGTGCCATCATCATCACTCCAACCCAGATGAAAGCTGGCTTTCTCAGGGTAGGTGAAGTGAAAAATACAGTATAATATTATTATTATTATTTAGTTTTTAATATTGTCTTCCGCTGAGGTAGGGTGACCCAACAAAGAAGAAAACACTTTTCTCTCACCCATTCATACACTATCTTTCCAGGAAAGCACCATCATTTTTCAGATGACATTCCAAACCAAATCATTCCCACCCCCTCCTTCAGAGTGCAGACACTGTACTTCCCAACTCCAGGACTCAAGTCTAGTTAACCAATTTCCCAGAATCCTTTTGTAAATGTTACCTTGCTCACACTTCAACAGCACATCATATAAAAAACCACTTGCCTCCATTTACACACCTGCTGTATGTCCAGGCTCCTAGCACTTTACCCCTTTCCCTTCAACTTTTCCTAGGCTGACCCCCTACCCCTCCTTCCCTCAATGCCAGATTTATACACCCTCATAGTCATTCTATATTTCTCACCCTCTCTGAATGTCCAAACTGCCTCAACAACCCTTCCTCAGCCCTCTGAATATACTTTTGGTGACCCCCACACCTGCTAATCCAAACTCTAAATTCTCAGCATAATATTCATGCCCTCTGACATGACATCTCTGCTGCCTCCAGCCTCCCTGCTGCAACATTCAAAACCCATGCTTCACACCCATACAACAGTATTGGTATGACTGCACTTTTTTTTTTTTGTGTCTGTGGATAAAGTTTTGTCTCCACAGATGCCTTATCCACTTTTTTTTCTTTGTCAATTCTACGGTTTACCTGATCTCTTATAGAACCATCTACCAACAAGCCCACTCCCAAATAAATTAAGTTGAAAGTGAACATAGATAAGAATAAGGTGATGAGGGTATCAAATGAGTTAGGTAAGGAAAAATTGGATATCAGATTGAAGGGAGGGAGTATGGAAGAATTGAATGTGTTCAAATATTTGGGAGTAGATTTGTCAGTGGATGGGTATATGACAGACAAGGTAAACCATTTAAGTGATGAAGAAAAAAGGTGGGTGGTGCATTGAGGTACCTGTGGAGACAAAAAAAAACGTTATCCATAGAGGCAAAGAAGGGAATGTACAAGAGTATAATGGGTGTGAAGCATGGGTTGCACATGCTGCAGGAAGGGGGAGGCTGGAGGCAGTGGAGATGTCATGTCTAAGGGTAATGAGTAGTGTAAATACTATGCAGAGAATTCATAGTGTGGAAATTAGGAGATGTGGAATTACTAAAAGTATTATTCAGAGGGCTGAATGGGAGTTGTTGAGGTGGTTTGGTCATTTAGAGAGGATGGAGCAAAATAGGATGACTTTGAGGGTGTATAAATCTATAGTGGAGGGGTAGGGGTCATCCTAGGAAAGGATGGAGGGAAGGGATAAAAGAGGTTTTGTGTGCAAGGGGCTTGGATATGCAACAGGCACGTGTGAACGTTAGATAGGAGTGACTGGAGACAAATGGTTTTTGGGACCTGACGAGCTGTTGGAGTGTGAGCAGAGTAATATTTTGTGAAGGGATTCAGGGAAGCTGGTTAGCCGGACTCGAGTCCTGGAGGTGAGAAGTACAATGCCTGCACTCTAAAGAAGGGGTAGGGATATTTGCTGTTTAGAGGGACATCTAAACTGTCATATTTGTGCACCTCTGACAAGACAGCAATAGTGCAAATGATGGTGAAAGTGTTTCTTCTTTGGGTCCCCCTGCCTTGGTGGGAGACGGCCAGCATCTTAAAAAACAATTACTTCCTCTGTAATCCCTCCCTACAATCTAATGTCCTGTCTGTCATTGCCTATGTTTTTTTGATGCTCTCATCACCTTGTTTTTTCCTAGGTTTACTTTTATTGTTACATAATAATAATAATTCTCCAGGAAACAAGGGGCTAGTAACCCCTTCTCCTGTATGCATTACTAAAGTTAAAAAGAGAAACTTTTCTTTTTCTTTTTGGGCCACCCTGCCTCGGTGGGATATGACCGGTTTGTTGAAAGACTAATAATTATTATTACAGTATTATTTATTTGCTTTCTCCTCTGAGGCCTCCCTCTTCATCCCTTTCCTCTTGATTTCTCCCTTCCCTCTTCATCCCTCACTTTTCTCTTCATTCCTCCCTTCCCTCTTGAGCCCTCCCTTCCCTCTTGAGCCCTCCCTTCCCTCTTGATTCCTCCCTTCCCTCTTGATTCCTCCCTTCCATCTTGATTCCGAGTTATAATTGTTCTTCATTTTTTAATTGCTTTTAATGTTGAGCACTATGTAAACTAATTTCTTTCGATATTAGATGTGTTAAAAGATGTTTTGGCACTTCAAACATGAGGAAATTCTTAGCCTGACATTGATTCACTTGGAATATACAGTAAATATTGGTGAAATAATTGTTGTTTATTCTATTTTTTTACTACTTTGGTCTTGTAACACTATGTATAAGGATTTTATGTTATGTATTTAGGCTTGAGGGAATCCCCTGGGTTATTTTGTATGTCCATAACACCTGTG
This sequence comes from Cherax destructor, assembly GCA_009830355.1. Classification (NCBI taxonomy): domain Eukaryota; kingdom Metazoa; phylum Arthropoda; class Malacostraca; order Decapoda; family Parastacidae; genus Cherax; species Cherax destructor. The sequence goes on from WNWK01000135.1 coordinate 629,151, forward strand.
CCCCTTCCAGAATACAGTAAAACTTTATTTTTTTCAACACGTCAGCCGTCTCCCACTGAAGAAAGAAACACTTTCACCATCATTCACACATAATCACTGTCTTTGCAGAGGTGCTCAGATACCACATTTCATATGTCACTCCAAACAGCAAATATCCCAGACCCCTCTTTTAAAGTGCAGCCATTGTACTTCCCACCTCCAGGACTCTTCAAAACAATCTACTTAATATGTTTTGTGGCTGAATTCCATTGTTAGTGTCATGAAATTGTATTAAATTTGTAATGAATAAGTCATCTTTGTGTCATTTGCACACCCTGTTTACTGGTAAGAGCTGGTAGTGGTGCAACAACATACTAGAATGTCTAACATACAGTCATCACCTGAGTAATTAAGCATGATGCACTGTGTGGACCTGCCTAGCTTTAGATTTTTTAAAAGGTATAGAGAGATTTTGTAGAAAAAACAAAGAGTTATGCTAAGGTCAAAATATTGACAGATGGCAGATTTGAACGTACGAAAAATTGTGTTCACTGGTATGTTGGATACATAATCGTCAGTTGCATACTAGTACGTTAGACACAGTTTAAGGGTTAATTTGAAGGGATTTCTTCTGTTGTCCTTTTAAGTGTTTTCAAAAGAGGTGATTACCTCTTTGGTGTGTGTCTACAAGCTGCTTGAGGATGGTACTGTAGTGTTACAAAACTACAGTGAAATTTCTAAACCAGAGATTACTAAATTGGTACAGTACCAACTACTTCATTTACTGTTAGAATAAGCTTTCAAGATGAAATTGGACCACATCCTAAGCAGAGCTACAAGGCTAGAAAAACTCTTAACACTGGACACAGATCACAGGTAGATCTACCTAATGCAAGTACCTGATTAGCCAGTTGTGTTGTCTGTGTTAGTCTGCAGCCTATTAGCAGTAACAGTGTGGTTGATCAAGCAGTAACAAGGAAGCCTGAGTCTCAGTTCAGACTGTGAAAGAAGAAGAATCTTGAAACCCGTTGCAGAAAGAAAAGCTACGTTTGTATCATCCAACAAAAGCAGCACTCTCTTAGATAGTACTGCTGTTCAGCTGCAGCAGGACTACAAATATATCTTTAGCTTGTACATCTCACCTAACATAAACTTCATCAGCAGACTTTCTCGCACCTTGCATCATTACCTATGTAGTTAACTGAAATAATTCAAGATTGTTTAAAAATACATCCACATATTCAAGTAGTGATTAAATTTTTAATCAGTAACAACAAACTATTACTAACCCACCTCCCCCCTTTTTTTTTTTACCAACAGGATAGGTTTTGGGCAAGAAAATTAGTAAATTTCACTACTTAATGTACATATGTGTGTTACAGGTATACGAGGACATGCCACAAATATGTGTGGACGTTCCTCCAGCATATTCAATATTGGAGAGATTTGTCATGAGATGCCAAGCTGCGAAGGTTGTTGGTGATGATGTTTTGAAAAAGTTGCCTGTCAGGTGAGGAACTTTGTTTAAGTTGTCAGATATTCAGTGATTTAACTCTTTAACTGTCAAACCGTTGATCTACGCATTACTGCTAGTGCTCCAGACGTAGATCAACACACTTTTTTCCTGCATTCAAATTAGGCAACAAAGGCCTGATAGGCCTAGGCATTATACAATGGGTCATGCCATTGCTAGTGTCATCCTGTCAGAATGTCCCATCACTGATGCTCTTTCTGTCTCTGTCTCTTTTTCTGTTTCTTTCTGTCTCTTTTTCTGTCTCCCTCTTGCTTCCTTTCATAGAGAGCCACTCATGAATTTGATTATCAGCTAGAGAAATATGTATCAGAATCGTCACGGCTGCACAAGTGGAGCTATACAACTGTGGCTGAAATGTGTATATTCCTTGTCACAGTCATGCTTATACCTCATATCTACAAGCATAGTATAGCACTTTGTTTCATTTTTTTGGATTATCTGAGGTAATTCACACTATGACACTAGAGCACTCCTGGAAGATCTGAATAGACTGATGCAATGGTCGGAGAAGTGGCAAATGCAGTTTAATATAGACAAATGCAGAGTTCATACTGCTGGATAGAAAAATAACTAAATAATGTAGACCTTAATATCACTGATTGCAAGAAAGATTAGGAGATTTGGTTAACAGTAATCTAAAACCAAGGCAGCAGTGCATTAGTGTTTGCAATAAAGCGAACAGAATTCTTGGCTTCATATCAAAAAGTATAAATAACAGGATTCTACAGATTATTCTTCAACTCTATATATCGTTAATTAGGCCTCACTTAGATTATGCTGAAGGATGACAAAGTTAATTCTATGTATCAAAAATCTTTATTATGAGGATAGACCAAGGGTCCTGAATCTACACTCTCTAGAAAGGTGTAGAATTGGGGGGAAGGATATGATTGAGGTGTATAAATGGAAAGCAGGAATAAATAAAGGGGATGTAAATAACGTGCTAAAATTATTTAACCAAGACAGGACTCGCTGCAATGGTTTCAAGTTGGAAAAATTTAGATTTATAAAGGATATAGGATACATTATGGATATAGGATTAAAATAAGGGTCGGATTTGAAAAGTGGGTCATAATAAGTGTGTATGCACCTGGAGAAGAGAGGAGTGTAGAGAGAGAGAGAGATTTTGGGAGATATTAAGCGAGTGTTTAGGAACTTTTGAGCCAAGTGAGAGAGTAATTGCTGTAGGGGACCTAAATGCTAAAGTAGGAGAAGCATTTAGAGAGGGTGTGGTAGGTAAGTTTGGGGTGCCAGGTGTAAATGATAATGGGGAGCATTTGATTGAACTTTGTATAGAAAGGGGTTTGGTTATAGGTAATACATATTGGACGATAGATGGGCTAGTGAGAGTGTAGGCAATGGGGTCGAAGATGTATGGGGTAGATTTAAAAATGTAGTGTTAGAGTGTTCAAAAGAAGTTTGTGGTTACAGGCGAGTGGGTGCGGGAGGGAAGAAGAGCGATTGGTGGAATGATGATGTAAAGAGAGTAGTAAGGGAGAAAAGTTAGCATATGAGAGGTTTTTACAAAGTAGAAGTGATGCAAGGAGGGAAGAGTATATGGAGAGAAAAAGAGAGGTTAAGAGAGTGATGAAGCAATGTAAAAAGAGAGCAAATGAGAGAGTGGGTGAGATGTTATCAACAAATTTTGTTGAAAATAAGAAAACGTTTTGGAGTGAGATTAATAAGTTAAGGAAGCCTAGGGAACAAATGGATTTGACAGTTAAAAATAGGAGAGGAGAGTTACTAAATGGAGAGTTAGAGGTATCGGGAAGATGGAGGGAATATTTTGATGAGTTGTTAAATGTTGATGAAGATAGGGAAGCTGTGATTTTGTTTATAGGGCAAGGAGGAATAACATCTTATAGGAGTGAGGAAGAACCAGTGGTGAGTGTGAGGGAAGTGCGTGGTGGCAGTGAGTAGAATGAAATGGGTAAAGCAGCTGGGATTGATGGGATAGATAGAAATGTTAAAAGCAGGTGGGAATATAGTTTTGGAGTGGTTAGGGTTTTTATTTAATAAATGTATGGAAGAGGGTAAGGTACCTAGGGATTGGCAGAGGGCATGCATAGTTCCGTCGTATAAAGGCAAAGTGGACAAAAGAGAGTGTAAAAATTATAGGGAATAAGTCTGTTGAGTATACCTGGTAAAGTGTATGGTAGTTATTATTGAAAGAATTAAGAGTAAGATGGAGAGCAGGATAGCAGATGAACAAGGAGGCTTTAGGAAGGGTAGGGGATGTGTAGACCAAGTGTTTGCAGTGAAACATATAGGTGAACAGTATTTAGATAACGGTAAAGAGGTCTATGAAAGATGAGGTGAATCATAGAATTAACGAGGGGAAAAAGGTGAGTGGTGCACTGAGGAGCTTGTGGAGACAGAGAACTTTATCCATGAAAGCAAAGAGGGGAATGTATGAGAGTATAGTTATACCAACACTCTTGTATGGGTGTGAGACATGGGTTGTGAATGTTGCAACAAGGAGAAGGCTGGAGGCAGTGGAGATGTTATGTCTGAGGGCAATGTGTGGTGTGAATATAATGCAGAGAATCCGTAGTTTGGAGATTAGGAGGAGGTGTGGGATTACCAAAACTATTATCCAGAGGGCAAAATGACTTCGAGAGTGTATAAATCTGTAGTGGAGGGAAGGCGGGGTAGGGGTTGGCCTAGGAAAGGTTGGAGGGAGGGAGTAAAGGAGGTTTTGTGTGCGAGGGGCTTGGATATCCAGCAAGTGTGCATGAGCGTGTTAGGAGCGAATGGAGACAAATGGTTTTTAGGACTTGATGTGCTGTTGGAGTGTAGGCAAGGTAACATTTATGAAGGGATTCAGGGAAACCGGCAGGCCAGACTTGATTCCTGGAGATGGGAAGTACAGTGCCGGCACTCTGAAGGAGAGGTGTTAATGTTGCAGTTTTATAACTGTAGTGTAAGCATGCCTCTGGCAAGACAGTGATGGAGTGAATGATGGTGAAAGTTTTTCTTTTTTGGGCCATCCTGCCTTGGTGGGAAATGGCTGATGTGTTAATAATAAAAAAAATATAGGAAAGCACTGGTTTGACAGTAGAGTTGTGAATGAGTGGAACAAACTCCCAAGTAACGTTATTGAAGCTGAAATGTTGTGTTGTTTTAAAAATAGGTTAGACAAATACATGATTGGGTAAGAGTTGGACCTGATTGGCTTGGGCCAGTGGGTCTGATGCATTGATCCATCTTTCTTAAGTGGATGTGACTTGGACCTGACTGGCCTAGGCCAGTAGGTGAGTTGGTCCTGCCTAGCATGGGGCAGTAGGCCTGTTGCAGTGCTCCCTCTGTCTTATGATCTTATTACATGCATACCATAGACAAATGTAAACATTCCTGGCACTAACACAAAATTTCCTCTGTTCATTAATTAATCACATCCCCAATGCTCTCCTGTATTACACTCATCTTTCATTTTGAATTCATAATCACACAAAAAATAGAAGACATACCTTATTTCTTGGATAATAAAGTACAATGGACCCCCGGATTTCGTCATTAATTCGTTCCAGAATACTGTTCAAGTGCCGTTACTGAACGAATTTGTTCCCATAAGGAATAATGTAAATTAGATTAGTCATTTTAGACCCCCAAAAATACACTTACAAGAGCACTTACAAAAATACACTTACATAATTGTTCGAGTTTGGAGCAGTACGAAAACCGGGGTACCACTGTATAACCAGGAACGATTGGGCATGGTTTACAGTGTCTCAGTAATTGAATGAGACCAATTAAAAACCCACAAAACAGACCTGGGGCTTTAGGGGAGCCTTACTTGTCCTCAGGAAAATGAGCAAAAATCGAATATTTTCACTACTTGAGCCCAATTTCAAGCTACTTCCAATCCTGAAGCCAACCATAATCATCTCTGTTTCAGTAGTATGTCTTCCATTCTGTTAAATGATATGAAGAAACAATCAATAAAACCATAAAAACCATCCTAGAAAACACTTCAAATTTTCTATTTTATACCAAACACAAGGTTAGAGTTTTGCTTTTCCAACATGCACCATGTAGGGCAGGATTTTTTATAGTGTGCACACTGACCAAACAGATCCATTCTCTCGTATCTAGGCCAAAATTTACCACTTACAGCTTATCTGAAGGAACTGTGCTCAAAATGTAGATCTATGTGAGGGACCCCAGGCATCAATAACTTAGATCTACATGATGTCCACTCACAGGGCTAACAGCTTGATGCCAGAGTGGTTCCTCTTGCTTGGTATATACTGCTTGACTGACAGTTTACCTTTGAGCAGAGTCAAGACTCATTTACGATAAGGTTTTTGAGGGGACAAAAATGCTCACTGAACATGTCACTTCTGTTGGGTCTCATCTCATAAGTGTAGCATATGTAGCAGTAGGATAAATCTGTTGATGGGGATGAGATCACTGAATACCAGAGTACATATATGGTGGCCAGTCGACCAGTATGATGCAGTATTGTACTTACACATATGTAGCATTATTGTGGCTAAGAGATACAGCTCAGCCACAGTTGTCTTTCCACATGTGCTGTTGAAATTGTGGTGAAACGACATTGTACAGTGGAACCCTGAGTTTCAAACTTAATCCGTTCCAGGAGCTAGTTCTAAAGTTGAAACGTTCGAAACTCGAAGCCATATTTCCCATAAGAAATTATGTAAATCCAATTAATTTGTTCCAGCTGTCAGGAGGCATGACAAAATAGTACTTCACTATGACGCTATTATCAACTCAACAGCTTATTTATCTATCACAATTCATCTAATATGACATAATAAACAGTATAAGTAACATAAAAACCTGATATACACTCTAGAATGAAAATACAGTGGACCCCCGGAAATTAGCCTTAATCCGTTCCAGGAGCTAGGCCTAAAATTGAACTGGCCGATTTCTGAACCCTTATTTCCCATAAGAAATAATGTAAATACAATTAATCCATTCCACCCAAAAATATTCACCAAAAATTCATTTTTTTAAAGAATAAACACTATAGTTTTACATACAGAAAACAATGAGAACTAAATATAAAGCACTAATTTTAATGGATAAATGAACAGTTAAATCACTTTTACCTTTATTGAAGACTCTTGTTGGTGTATGAGAGAGGCAGGAGAGTTTGTTTGGAGGCAGGACAAGATAGTCCTTCAATATGACAATAATATCAACTCTACAGCTTATTTATCTAGCACAATTCATCTAATATGACATAATAAACAATATTAATAACATACAAACATTATATAAATTCTAGAATGAATAAAACATGTCATTACAAATGTAAGGACTGGTGGTAGTGTGTTGTTGTTGTTGGGTATAAGGGCCACTGACCATAAGCCGTGGTGGGTGGCAGCAACAGGCCATCACCACTATTCACACAAACAATGTATACATAATATTTAAATAAGAAATATTTACACTTTAATTTTTTTTTTTTTTTTATTAACACATCGGCCGATTCCCACCAAGGCAGGGTGGCCCGAAAAAGAAAACTTTCATCATCATTCACTCCATCACTGTCTTGCCAGAAGGGTGCTTTACACTACAGTTATAAAACTGCAACATTTACACCCCTCCTTCAGAGTGCCGGCACTGTACTTCCCATCTCCAGAACTCAAGTCCGGCCTGCCGGTTTCCCTGAATCCCTTCATAAATGTTACTTTGCTCACACTCCAACAGCACGTCAAGTATTAAAACCATATGCCTCCATTCACTCCTATCAAATACGCTCACACATGCTTGCTGGAAATCCAAGCCCCTCGCACACAAAACTTCCTTTACCCCTCCCTCCAACCTTTCCTAGGGCGACCCCTACCCCGCCTTCCCTCCACTACAGATTTATACACTCTCGAAGTCACTCTGTCTCGTTCCATTCTCTCTACATGTCCAAACCACCTCAACAACCCCTCCTCAGCTCTCTGGACAATCGTTTTGGTAATCCCGCACCTCCTCCTAATTTCCAAACTCCGAATTCTCTGCATTATATTCACACCACACATTGACCTCAGACATGACATCTCCACTGCCTCCAGCCTTCTCCTCGTTGCAACATTCATCACCCATGCTTCACACCCATATAAGAGCGTTGGTATAACTATACTCTCATACATTCCCTCTTTACTTCCATGGACAAGGTTCTTTGTCTCCACAGACTCCGAAGTGCTCCACTCACCCTTTTCCCCTCATCAATTCTATGATTCACCTCATCCTTCATAGACCCATCCGCCGACATGTCCACTCCCAAATATCTGAATACATTCACCTCCTCCATACTCTCTCCCTCCAATCTGATATCCAATCTTTCGTCACCTATTCTTTTGTTATCCTCATCACCTTACTCTTTCCTATATTCACTTTCAATTTTCTTCTTTTACACACCCTACCAAATTCATCCACCAACCTCTGCAGCTTCTCTTCAGAATCTCCCAAAAGCACAGTGTCATCAGCAAAAAGCAACTGTGATAACTCCCACTTTGTATTTGCTTCTTTATCTTTTAGCCCAACACCTCTTGCCAAGACCTCGCATTCACTTCTCTTACAACCCCATCTATAAATATATTGAACAACCACGGTGACATCACACATCCTTGTCTAAGGCCCACTTTTACTGGGAAATAGTCCCCTTCCCTCCTACACACTCTAACCTGAGCCTCACTATCCTCATAAAAACTCTTCACTGCTTTCAGTAACCTTCCTCCTATTCCATACACCTGCAACATCTGCCACATTGCCCCCTATCTACCCTATCATACGCCTTTTCCAAATCCATAAATGCCACAAAAACATCTTTACCCTTATCCAAATACTGTTCACCTATATGTTTCACTGTAAACACTTGGTCTACACACCCCCTACCTTTCCTAAAGCCCCCTTGTTCATCTGCTATCCTGCTTTCTGTTTTACTCTTAATTCTTTCAATAATAACTCTACCATACACTTTACCAGGTACACTCAACAGACTTATTCCCCTATAATTTTTGCACTCTCTTTTGTCCCCTTTGCCTTTATACAAAGGAACAATACAGCTCTCTGCCAATCCCTAGGTACCTTACCCTCTTCCATACATTTATTAAATAATAGCACCAACCACTCCAAAATTATATCCCCACCTGCTTTTAACATTTCTATCTTTATCCCATCAATCCCAGCTGCCTTACCCCTTTCATTCTACCCACTGCCTCACGAACTTCCCTACACCACAACTGGCTCTTCCACACTCCTACAAGATGTTATTCCTCCTTGCCCTACACACGAAATCACAGCTTCCCTGTCTTCATCAACTTTAATTTATAAATAAGAAATATTCACACTTATATAAATAAGAAATATTTACACTTGGAGGAGATGGTGGCAGAGGGCAGCGCTCTTGTCAGTGCCCCTATATTCCTCAAACAACAATGTAGGAGTTAAGTTTCGTGTCGTCATTTTCTATCGCTTAATCGCTTAATTTACTTGCTACACTGTTAATGCTACACTTTATCGCTCGCTGGTGCTATATCCTTTATCAACTTGATCTGCTTTAGTATCGTACTTATCGTAGAATCACTGAAGAAGGCACATTCTCCCCTCTCTTCCTCCTCCACTTTGGTACTTTGCTACAATTTCTTTCTTCAATTCTATCGTGTTTGTCACTTTCTTTACCAAAGGGCTGCCACTATGAAGATCCTTTGGGCCCATGGTGGCTTATATCACAGTCACAATCAATAAACAAGCACTAAACACAATGAATTTATTGTGATAAACAAAGCTAGACTGGCTCACGACGCCTGCGGGCAAGCGCGGGGCAGGCGGACAGGTCTGGTACGTGGGCCGATAATTGGGCAAAAATTGGGCCGAAAAAAGCAATCGATTTTCGAGCCGACCGATAATCAGACCGGCCTATTTGTGGGGGTCCACTGTATGTAGTATGTCATTACGAATGTGGTGGGGGGGGATGGTGGTGGCGGGCATTCTTGCTCCAGCTATGAAAACATCTTCCCATTCTTTCCTCCTTCAGACGTGTTAGTATAAGTGAAAACTAAGTTTGTAATGCTAACTGCATTAGATCACTTCTTTCATAAGAAAACCATAATGTACAAATAAACAGGTGTACATACACCATTTACATACCTTGCATAAGATAGGCAGAGCGGCTTATGCTATCAGGAGTTTATTTCGTTTCATCCTTTTTCTATTGCTTAATCGCTACACTCTTAATGCTACACTTAAGGCTACACTTTGTCACTGAACTTTGTCACAACTTGCGCCTGTGCTGGCATGCAGCACTAATAACACACAGAGTGTGTTATTAGTCTTGAAGATGCCATATTAATAACTATAATAATAACAATAGTAATCACTCTGAGGCACATTAATAATGGTAACACAATAATAATCACTCTGAGGTGTATAAAACATTAATATAAACATTTTGCTTAATCCATTTATGATATTTTTTCAAAATTATATAATAAACATGCTACGTAACATATAAATTAACATAAATATGAGATGTTTTTCCAGTCGGCTTCACGGAGTGAACATAATCGATTTGTGTCCAGGTAGTAACAGCAACAACAACTGGTTTGTTTACAAAACTCGCGAACCTTCTACACACTCATTCTCTCTTGTTTATTCATTTAATCTTGTTTACTCACCTCTCACTCTACATTAAGACTGCCTCAACCATTGCCTCAACCACTGTCTCAACCACTGCCTCAACCACTGTCTCAACCACTGCCTCTGCCACTGCCTCTACCACTGCCTCTACTCATAGAAGCGATTGTTGAGTTGCTTTTGCCACACATCCTGGCAAGCTCCACAAGTCGCACACCACTCGTATTTTTGTATAATTTCCTTCTTCACTTCTACGCTGTTTCTCACTTTCTTTACCACAGGGGTGCCACTAGGAAGTTTCTTTGAGCCCATGGCAGCTTATTTCACAGTCGCACTTAATGAACAAACATCAAACACAATGAATTAATTGTGAAATGTTTGGATGAGCGTGCAGGGTAATGTTCACTCTGAGGATAAACAAAGCCAGACTGACTCACGACGCCTGCACGGGGAGGCACGCAGACGGACAGGTCTGGTATGCGGTTCGAAACACGGGGCACGTTTGATACTCGGGACAAAATTGGTTTGAAAAAAGCGTTCAAAACTCGAATCGTTCGATACTCAATGCATTCGAAACTCGGGATTCCACTGTATATTCAAAGTATCTGTTGGTTTTCCCCTCACTATAATTTGCATCACTGGTTCATTGAAATAATGTTAAAAAAATTCAGGTTCATTGGCATCATTACCTAGAGTACATTTGGGCTGGATTCTACTGTTTGTCATTAAATTAATGAGGATTGAGCACAAAATGTGCATCCTCCTTCTAATCATAGATGCAGTCTGGTGGTGCTCTTCACAGTCTGCATGTTTCCCCTCTAGCATTCATTTTATAACATTCCTATTTATAAATGTCTAATAATACACCACTGTGCTGTAATTATAATTATCACAATAATTTTATTATCTTTGCAGGGGGCGCAAACGCTTCGTGTCGGAGGGTGACGGTGGTCGCGTAAAAGACGATGCCTACTTCTAATCAGTCAGCTCACACACCCGTGATGCCACTAAGGAATTTACATGGCAAGATTAAAACTTTGAAGTTATATATGAATTATGAAATGCAGATTTCCTGTTTTAAGGGGTGTTTTTAAAATAAATTTGAATGATTAATTTTTGATATTCTGACTGGACCATACATTTATGTATTACACATTGCATAAAATATGTGATTTATTTACTTAAATATTTTTGTTTATTTGGGATTGAGAAGAAAATTTCTCTGTGGCATCCTAGCAAGATTTATCAGGTGTATGCAGGAGACATAAATGCCACAGAAATATTATGAAGGCTTGTTTCCTCTTTGCATTTGATGGATGTTGCTGTGTGTACTGAGTTTCCATGATGTTTGCAAGTACAGAATTCTAATTACTGCAATGTGGATTTTTTTTTATAGTACAGTACTGTGTGTTACACATGACTCAAGGTACCATTTTTTTTTTAATTTTTGCATATTTGAGTTTATCTTCATTTTACAAAATTGCAAATATAATTATGTAAACAAGTGGAGACTCTGTTTGTACTGTATTGTAGTCAGGTAGTGCATTGCTTAATGTCCCACACCTTACGCTTATACCACTTCCATAGACGAAGGCACAGTGGTAGACTACCTGTAGGTGGTTCCAGGGGTTGTCACACCCCATGGCCTGATCTTGGACAATTCCAAATTATCTTGGTGGTGGAGACTGGAATTCTTCTCAAAGTAGGGCATGAAGAATCCAGAAATTTACTGCAGAATGTGAAGCGTTGCACAAGGGAGTAATCTACGTAGTGTGCCTTCCTCTTAGGAGTGGGGAAAGTTAGCTTGCTCCTGACACACACACTAGCCAACGTGGTAATGTATTGAAAATTTGCAATATATGACATACAAAACATTGGATTGTGTGACTTGTTTTTGTGTGATTGAACCTAAACCAGTGGAGTTAATATTTGTCCAGCAGCACATTGGTGCGTCTTAAGCTTTATTGTTCCCTACTGAGCCGTACCTGTGTATCATGCATATACTTGTTGCATATAGCAAAGAATTCGTTGCTCACTTGTGAATACTATTTTTTCTATTGTTAAGACTATGGGATAGGAAAACATATAAAGTTCTGTGGTTATAGAGCAAGTTTTCTTTACACTATGTGAAATTTATGCTCTTGCCAAGTTGAGCAAGAGTTGGAAGTACAAGACTAATTTTAGTTTTGAAAATGGAAAAAAAAAATTAAAATCTCTCTGGCTATCCCTTAGAGAGGGGCCTGGGACCAGGGAAGAGGATTGGTATAATAACTTTGTCAGGATAGATGCATAGTTGGGACAATTCAATTTGCATTTTTTTTTTTAATTTTACATAATAATGAAGAATTATTTGAGAAAATTATTTTTTCAGTGTATTTGCTAAGAAAATAATTTCTGTTTATACAATGATTTATTTTAAAAATATTGACCTCGCTCATTTTCCACATGCATCTGTTAGTGACAAGGTATAATTATTTCCTTGGGATTGTAATTGATTATCATTGCACAAGAAAATGTACAAAAAAATTGTAAAAATGTAAAAAAATCATAATAAAAATTGCAAAATAGTTATTACAGTATTTTGTTATACCTTCATAATGAAAGAGGTAACTCCTATACTTACACTGTGCAATCCTGTGAATGTTTGCTGGAGGAATGTCTAGAGGAAATGACTAGGAAGAATGTACGTGGACAACATAACCTCAGAAAATGTGAGGGTAAACCATACTTACCCCAGCCCCAAAGTGCACATGTTACCTAGCACCAGTGCACATGTTACCCCAGCACCAGTGCACATGTTACCCCAGCACCAGTGCACATGTTACCCCAGCACCAGTGCACATGTTACCCCAGCACCAGTGCACATGTTACCCCAGCACCAGTGCACATGTTACCCCAGCACCAGTGCACATGTTACCCCAGCACCAGTGCACATGTTACCCCAGCACCAGTGCACATGTTACCCCAGCACCAGTGCACATGTTACCCCAGCACCAGTGCACATGTTACCCCAGCACCAGTGCACATGTTACCCCAGCACCAGTGCACATGTTACCCCAGCACCAGTGCACATGTTACCCCAGCACCAGTGCACATGTTACCCAGCACCAGTGCACATGTTACCCCAGCACCAGTGCACATGTTACCCCAGCACCACTGCACATGTTACCCCAGCACCATGCATGCACACCAGTGCATTTACCCCAGCACCAGTGCACATGTTACCCCAGCACCACTGCACATGTTACCCCAGCACCACTGCACATGTTACCCCAGCACCAGTGCACATGTTACCCCAGCACCAGTGCACATGTTACCCCAGCACCAGTGCACATGTTACCCCAGCACCAGTGACATGTTACCCAGCACCAGTGCACATGTTACCCAGCACCAGTGCACATGTTACCCCAGCACCAGTGCACATGTTACCCCAGCACCAGTGCACATGTTACCCCTGCACCAGTGCACATGTTACCCCAGCACCAGTGTTCATGTTTTATATGCTACCCCAGCACCATATATTCCCTCAAAAGAGGTGGTGTTTTGATCCATGTTATTGGAATTATCCTTTCTTTAGATCAAACCTGAATTTCTTCCATTCCCCAGGTGCTAAATGATGACTGTGAGTTTAGTGTCTTTCCTTGAATAAACTGGAAATATATGCATCATTTTATGTGGAATGAGCATGGTGACCCCTGCATCATTGTATGAGGTGAATGCTGCTACTGTACCACTATGAGGTGAATGCTGCTACTGTACCACTATGAGGTTAATATTGCTATTGTACCACTATGAGGTGAATGCTGCTATTGTCCCACTGAGGTGAATGCTGCTACTGTACCACTATGAGGTGAATGCTGCTATTGTACCATTGAGGTGAATACAGCTATTGTACCACTATGAGGAGAATGCTGCTATTTTACCACTATGAGGTGAATGCTGCTACTGTACCCCTGTATGAGGGATTAGCATGCTGCCCCTACACCAATATATGGAGGGGGTGAGCATGATATTACAGAGTTGTATTGGGCAGTGATTAAGCATGCTACTACTGTACCATTGTATATAGAGTGAGCATGCTACCACTGCACCACTTTGGATATAATACATGGACATAATCTTATAACTGTAGAAGCATATACGTACATAAGACAGTGGAAGTCGAGGTAATCAGTCCCTCAGCCTAGGAGCAGACTGAGGGACTGACTACCTCATCTTCCACTGTCTTTGTATCAATATGTATCCATGTATCAATAAATCCACTGGATGACAAAATATCTACACTGTAAGATACCCAGATGTTGCACGTGTGTCTAATTCATCATACTAGAATGTTTTGGAGAGTTTTCAACTTTCCTGAAGTGATGACTTTAAACTGTGACTCATTGCTCTGGAATTAATTCTACAGAGGCAACTTCAATACTAAATTTGCCTAATAACAAAGCAGGAAACAAAGTGACCATTTTGATATGCACACACACAAGTGATTGTATGTGATGAGGTGTCAGAGTGGGCACCTGTGACTAAGCAGGGTTCCACAAGGATCAGTCCTAGGTCCGTTGCCGTTTCTGGTATATGTGAATGACATGACAGAAGGGACAGGTTCAGAGGTGTCCCTGTTTGTAAAAGATGTAAAACTAATGTGGAGAACTCAGGGGATGAGGATCAGGTAGGAGTACAAAGAGATCTGGACAGGCTGCAAGCCTGGTCCAACAACTGGCTCCTGGAGTTTAACCCGACTAAGTGCAAGCAAAGTCATGAAGATTGGGGAAGGTCAAAGAAGACCGCAGACAGAGTACAGGCTAGAGGTCAAAGACAGCTAACCTCGATCAAGGAAAAGGATTGATGAGTATAATACCGAGCACATCCGAGGCGCACATCAACCATATATCTGCTGCAGCATATGGGTGCCTGACAAACTTAAGAATAACATTATGACACCTGAGTAAGGAATCGTTCTAGACTACACAGTTTACGTCAGACCCATATTGAAGCATGCAGCACCAGTATGGAACCCACACCCAATCAAGCACATCAAGAAATAAGAGAAAGTGCAAAGGTTTTCAACAAGACTAGTGCTGGAGGAGAGGTTAAGGGAAATCAACCTGATGACACTGGAGGACAGGAGGAATAGAAATAAAATAAAATACGAGAGGAATTCACAAGGTGGATAGTTACAGGATGTTTCAGAAATGGGACACAGTAACAAGGGGTCACAATTGGAAGCTGAAAACTCAGATGAATCACAGGGATGTTAGGAAGTATTTCTTCAGTCATAGAGTTGTCAGGCAGTGGAACACTGGAGGCATGATCCATACATAGCTTTAAGAAGAGATATGATAAAGCTCATGGAGTAGGGAGAGAGTGGACCTAGTAGTGACCAGTGAAGAGGCAGAACCAGGAGCTGTGCCTCGACCCCTGCAACCACAAATAGTTGAGCTAGATACCTCAAAGGCGATGGGGCCGGACAACATCTCTCCATGGGTCTTGAGAGAGGGAGCAGAGGTTCTATGTGTACCACTAACAACAATATTCAACACATCTATCGAAACAGGGAGACTGCCTGGGGCCAGGAGCTATGACTCGACCCCTGCAACCACAAATAGGTGAGTACAGAAAATGTAGTCCCAATTTTTAAAAAAAGGAGACAGACATGAGGCACTAAACTACAGACCTGTGTCACTGACATGTATAGTATGCAAAGTCATGGAGAAGAGTGGTGGAACATCTAGAAAGGAATGAGCTTATCAATGACGGCCAACACGGTTTCAGGGATGGAAAATCCTGTCGCAAACCTTCTGGAGTTCTATGACGGGGTGACAGCAGTAAGACAAGAGAGAGAGGGGTGGGTAGATTGCATTTTCTTGGACTGTAAGGCGTTTGACACAGTTCCACACAAGAGATTAGTGCAAAAGCTGGAGGACCAGGCAGGGATAACAGGGAAGGCACTCCAATGGATTAGGGAATACTTGTCAGGAAGACAGCAGCGAGTCTTAGAAAGAAGAATGAAGAAAGAAGAAGATGATTGACACCCTCTACCTAGGGGGCCAAGGCCGGGTCACCATTTGGAGAAGACCCGGGCCGGACATACCGGCGAACCTACAAGAAGAAGAAGAATCAGCGAGTCATGGTATGTGGCGAAGTGTCAGAGTGGGCACCAGTGACGAGTGGGGTTCCACAGGGGTCAGTCCTAGGACCGGTGCTGTTTCTGGTATTTGTGAACGACATGATGGAAGGAATAGACTCCGAAGTGTCCCTGTTTGCAGATGATGTGAAGTTGATGAGAAGAAGTCAATTGGACGAGGACCAGGCAGAACTACAAAGGGATCTGGACAGGCTGCAAGCCTGGTTCAGCAATTGGCTCCTAGAGTTCAACCCCACCAAGTGCAAAGTCATGAAGATTGGGGAAGGGCAAAGAAGACCGCAGATGGAGTACAGTCTAGGGGGCCAGAGACTATAAACCTCAATCAAGGAAAAAGATCTTGGGGTGAGTATAACACCAGGCACATCTTCTGAGGCGCACATCAACCAAATAACTGCTGCAACATACGGGCGCCTAGCAAACCTAAGAACAACATTCCGACATCTTAATAAAGAATCGTTTAGGACCCTGTACACTGTGTACGTTAGGCCCATATTGGAGTATGCAGCACCAGTTTGGAACCCACACCTAGCCAAGCACGTAAAGAAGCTAGAGAAAGTGCAAAGGTTTGCAACAAGACTAGTCCTGGAGCTAAGGGGTATGTCCTACGAGGAGAGGTTAAGGGAAATCGACCTGACGACACTGGAGGACAGGAGAGATAGGGGGGACATGATAACGACATATAAAATATTGAGAGGAATTGAGAAGGTTGACAGAGACAGAATGTTCCAGAGATGGGACACAGCAACAAGGGGACACAGTTGGAAGCTGAAGACTCAGATGAATCACAGGGATGTTAGGAAGTATTTCTTCAGTCACAGAGTGGTCGGGAAGTGGAATAGTTTGGGAAGCGATGTAGTGGAGGCAGGTTCCATTCATAGCAGGGAGAGTGACCCAGTAGCGACCAGTGAAGAGGCGGGACCAGGAGCTATGAATCGACCCCTGCAACCACAACTAGGTGAGTACACACACACACACATTCACATTTTATCACTGGTTATCTCCCACTGAGGTAGAAAGAGACCCGAAAAAGAAAGTATCACCATTATTCGCTCTATCCCTGTCTTGCCAGAGGAGCGTAGATACTACAAGATGCTCAGTTCCAAAACTAAATATCTCCACTTCCCTTTTCGGGGTGCAGGCACTGTACTTTTCATCTCCAGGACTCAAGTCCGGGTAACTGGTTTTCCTGAATCCCTTCACAAAATATCCAGCTTTACACTCCAACAGTTCAAGTCCTGAAAACCACTTGCCTCCACTCCTATCTAACATGCTCACACATACCTGCTGGTTGTCCAAGCCCCTTGCACACAAAACCTTTACCCCCTCCATCCCTTCCTAGGGTGGCCCCTTCCCTGCAATCCTTCCACTACAGATTTATGCACCCTCCAAGTCCTATTTTGCTCCATTCTCTAAATGACCAAACCACCTCAACAACCCCTCTTCATCCCTCTGGATAATAAATACTTTTAGTAACTCCGCACCTCCTAATCTCCAGACTACGAATTCTTTTCATAATATTTTCACCACACATTGACCTCAAACACCACATTTCCACTGCCTCCAGCCTCCTCGCTGCAACATTCACAACCCATGCTTCACACCCATGTGTTGGTTACTACCATACTACCATACTGTCATGCATTTCCCTCTTTGCCTCCATGGATAATGTTCTTTGTTTCCACAGATGCTTCAAAACACCACCCAACTTTTTCCCTTCAATTCTATGGTTCACCTCATTTTTCATATAGCCATCTGCCGCCAAGTGAACTCCCAAATATCTGAACACATTTACTTCCTCCATACACTCCCCTCGAATCTGATATCCCATCTTTCATAACTCAACTCATTTGTTACTCAAATCACCTTGCTTTTTCCTATGTTCATTTCAACTCTCCAAATTCATCCACTAACCTTTGCGACTTCTCATCAGAATCTCCCAGAAGCACAGTGTCATCAGCAAAAAGTAACTGTTACAACTCCCATTTTGTATTAGATTCTGCATATTATAATCCCACACGTCTTGCCAACACCCTAGCATTCACTTCTTGTACAACCCAGTGGTGGGCCTACATTTTTCGGGCCCTGAAGCTTGAACTGTTATGGGGACCCCTTCTCAACCAGCAACTGCTAGCCTACAAGATACTTTAATAACCTTTTAATTTTTATTTTAACTATTATTTTGTACTGAATTAAACTATTATTAATATTCTTTTACATTAGACCCAAAATATTTAAGCAATGTGGATTAAAGTCGCTTCTAGGGCCCCTCCAGGATTAGGGGCCCTGAAGCTTAACCTTCATTAATTTCATAGTAGATCTGCCCCTGGTACAACCCCATCTATAAATATATTAAACATCCATGGAGACATCACACATCTTTTGTGTAAGACCTGCTTTTACTGGGAAGTAATCTCCCTCTCTCCTACATATCCTAAGCTGAGCCTGACTATCCTCATAAAAACTTAACAACATTCAGTAACATACCACTTATTCCATACACTTGCAACGTCTGCCGCATTGCTTCCCTATCCATCCTATTATATGAATGTTCTAAATCCATGAAAGCAACAAAAACTTCCCTACCTTTATCTTGTTCGTCTGCGGTGCTACTCTCCATGTTACTCTTAATTCTTTCGATAATAGCTCTACCATACACCTTACCTGGTATATTCAACAGACTTATTCTCGTATAATTCTTACATTCTCTTTTGTCCCCCTTTTCCTTGATACTAGGGATCTATACATACTCTGCCAGTCCCTAGGTACCGTCCCCTCTTTCATACATTTACTGTACTAGGGATCTATACATACTCTGCCAGTCCCTAGGTACCGTCCCCCTCTTTCATACATTTACTGAACAAAAGTACCAACCATTCCAAAACTATATTTCCACCTGCTTTTGACATTTTTGTCATGATCCCATCAATTTCAGCTGCTTTACCCTCTTTCATTATACCCACTGCCTCACGCACCTCCCCACACTCACATCTGGCTCCTCTTCACTCCTAAAAGATGTACCTCTCTGGCTAATGCATGAAATCACTGCCTCCCTTTATCAACATTGAACAGTTCCTCAAAATATTCATGCCATCTTCCAAATACGTCCAGCTCTTTATCTACTAACTTCCCTCTTCTATTTTTAGCTGTCGGATCCATTCGTTCCCAAGGCTTTCTCAGCCTTTTAATCTCTCTAATTTTTTTTATTATTTTCACAAAATTTGTTGACAGAACCTCACCCACTCTTTCATTTGCTCTCCTTTTACACTCCCTCACCACTTTCTTAATTTCTCTTTTACTCTCCATATACTCCACCCTTATATAACCTCTGCTTTGTAAAAATATCTCATATGCTAGCTTTTTCTCCTTTGCCACTCCCTTTACTTCATTCTTCCAATCGCTCCCCTTTCCTTCCACACCCCTTTCCCCTGTAACTACAAACGTTAGTTGCATTTTTAACCCCCTCATTACCTATACTCTCTCTAGCCCATCTTTCTCTCAGCAGTGCTTATATCCTAACTCTCTCCTCCTTTAGTTTATAAACTTTCATCTCTCTCTCGTACTCACTGATGTCATCTACCTCGTACTCACTGATGTCATCTACCTCGTACTCACTGATGTCATCTACCTCGTACTCACTGATGTCATCTACCTCGTACTCACTGATGTCATCTACCTCGTACTCACTGATGTCATCTACTTCGTACTCACTGATGTCATCTACCTCGTACTCACTGATGTCATCTACCTCGTACTCACTGATGTCATCTACCTCGTACTCACTGATGTCATCTACCTCGTACTGTAACTGTAGCTGCAACTAAATAATGATCTAATATATTTGTTGTTCTTCTATAAATAAATATCCTGAAGTCTACCATCAACCTTTTATTCACTAATACATAGTTCAACAAACTGCTATCATTACGCCCTATGTCATATCTCATATACTCATACTTATTTTTTATAAAAGAGGATTACTTATCAAACCTCTTTCAGTACAAAGTTCAATCAAAGGCCCCCATTATCATTTACTCCTGGCACCCCAAACTTACCTACTATGCCTTTTACAACGTTTTCTCCCACTTTAACTCTCCAAAATTGCTCTCACACGGTTCAAATCTCCCTAAACATTCAATATCTCCTAAAACTTTCTCTCCTCTGCACTCCTATTTTCTCCAGGTGCATAAATATTTACTATAACCCACTTTTTCCATCCGACTCTTATTTTAATACACATAATTCCTGAACTTATGCATTTATATTTCCTCTTTTCCTGCCATAACTGATCCTTCAACTTTATTGCTACACCTTCCTTAGTTCTAACTCTCTCATATATACCTGACCTAATCCTATTTATTTATCCTAACTGAAACTCCCTATTCCCTTCAGCTTTGTCTCACATAGAGCCAGGTCATCCAGCTTCTTTTCATTCATAACATTCACAATCATCTTTCTTATCATCTGCACTTAAAGGTTTTCTTATTATTTTTAGTAATAAATGTAAAAAGAAGAAAAACTACGTTTATTATTTTTTTCGGGACACCCTGACTCGGTGAGAGCTTTTCCTGATTGTCTCATGGATGGAAGAGAACATCTAGGTGAGTACAAATAGGAAACGCGTCTGTTTGGCGCTCATCAGACGGAGGATCAAGCCTCCACCACGTCTTGTGCTGAATGACCCACGTGGGTTTAGCGATTAACATGAATTATTTAATTTTCATGGATGGAAGAGCTCTGATTTGCTATAAATGTTGTACAGAACCTTTCCTAAAGTTTTTGCTGTGCAGACTGTACTGGCCATATTGCATCCAAGATATTACTTGCGTACAAGACCACCAATTCTTCAGTGGTACTGAAGAAGGAATTGCTAAGATCACTGATGGTCTGAGGCAAACATCTTCGTGGTGATAGTATTCGTTTTCAGTAGGTTATTCCTCTCAAACTCAAGTCAGAATTCGGGCTTCCTCAGGGCCGGCTACCATCCATTTCTTAAGGACGTGGGTTCCCTGACCATGTCATGGGCCTAATCCAGTGGCATCGTCGATAACAGATTGGTAGTCTTTAGGACAATTCAGTGGCCATTCACTACATATTCCTTCCTGATAGAGGGAATAACCTTTTCATGTCACAGAATGTGCACATAGATCCATGTTGCATAGTTCTGGTGATCCAAGGCTAAGAACAATGACCCAGGAGCTATGAATCGACCCTGCAACCACAAATAGGTGAATACAAATAGGTGAGTACAGGGCTGATAGTGACGCCACAGAGTGGGAAGTCATGTCCTGGGGGAACTCCGACGAAGATGAAACCCAGAATTTTCATGCTGAGGTAGATGAGACATTTAAAGATCATATTTTGTCTCCAGTCCTCTCTAACTTCTTCAGCGTTGAGTTGTGCAGTGGACTTGAATGCCTCATCGTGAAGTTTAGCAGAGGTCATGACATGCCCACCAGGGGCATGTCTGATCCTCGTGAGATGGGAGGCGCGGTGGAACAAGCCAGCACCTGCGGTGCCTAATGAGGTGATCCTTACATGTGTTAGTGAAGTGACCTAACAAGTCTTCCAAAAGGTCTCCGCATGTGTTTCACATCTCCATTTAATGTGTATACCTCCGAACATGATGACATATTGGCCCTCTTATTTACAAGAGATCTAAATATGGGCAAAATAAACTATAATATTACATCAGTATATTGCATAATGTGCAACAATAATTTGAACCTAGGTTCCATTTCCAATGTTGAATAAAGTGCGTTTTTTCCTTATTTTTTTCTAACGAAAGGTAAGCGCAAATAGTTTTGGTCATTAGAACGCCCCAGACTGAGTGGGCCATTGGTTTCCAACATAAATTTCACGTATTAGCCATAAATAAGGTGACAAAATAGTGATTTTTGTCCAGACTGTCCCCATGCTATGAAAATATATTAAGATTAGAAATAATAGCTGCATTACAAAATATACAATAATCAAAAAGCCCATAAAATGCGCAGCATTTCGGGCAAGGCTGCTTCAGTAGCCCATGGTCTCGTCCCTGCAGTGGTTCACAACCGAGAGGACCTGGAATCGATCCCTCAACAAGGAAAGACGTATGGGCAAGTCTTCTAAAACTTGCTCCTCATGTTACTTAGCAGTAAAAAACATACCTAGACGTTAGTCAGCTGTTGCGAGCCGCATCATGCATTATGCATCATGTGTCATGCGGGAGGATCTAAAAAGAACTCGTGTGGATATAAAGCCACATTGCTTGGTTGTCTAGGGTTATCCTGGGTTAGTAATTTTCCAGGGTTAATAATACGAATAAAATATTCTAATGATCGCATTATATTATCCCGATAATGTACAACTACAATTTAAACATTACTCTTCAACCCTATTAAAAATATATATCGAATACTTGAAGTGGATATTTTAGGTAAATTACAATGTTCTTTAATTGTAGAGATGGTGATCGTGGTGGGTGACTCCGTGTGTAGGTGTCTCCAGTGTCCTGGTGTACATCACTCATGGCCTCCACTACACCAGTCCATAGTTATTTCCGCAGAGAATGACATTTCCGCCTCCTGAAGATGATTTATGGATTCCTCACACTGACAATCTCTCTCTGTTTAACCAACGATAACAACATTACCATCACAATGCAGATAAAAGAGGGAGATATTGTCCTCTACGCTGCACATGAAAAATTACACAAGAAATATTTTTGACGTTCTGAACGACTTGCATCTCCAGGAGGATCAGGACAATTCACCAAGAACTTTCTCAAGACCCAAAAAGTCCTTACGAACATGGAACAAGGAAAGAAATTCTAATACCAAATATCACACAACCCTAAAGCAGCCACAGAGCGTATGAGTTATCCAAGACTCGAACCCAACATACCTACGAGACCTGTTCCTCAGAACCGGCAGTGCTCCACACCATCTAGCAAGCACTCTTCTTAAATACCTGGAAAATAATACTAGGTTCTGTTAGCAGTGCCCATATTAAATACGCCAGGGACTTACCAGAATAAATTATCAAAATATGAAAAACAAAAAAATTGGCAGTTCTGACGTTTGCATCTTTAAAGTGCCTACGGATGAAGTGCCAGTCTTCTATGTAAACATGTTGCCGGCGATGTTAATTACCAGCGCCTTGTCAATAATAATAATCTTTAATTCTACGAGTACATGTACAAGGTATACAGTCCTAGCTGACATCAATGACATACTACTATATAGAAAGCCCCTTGTTATGCTGAGCATTTCCCGCAAATTAGGTCAGTTTTGTTCCCAGGATGCGACCCACACCAGTCCACTAACACCCAGGTACCCATTTTACTGATGGGTGAACATGGACAGCAGGTGTCTTAAGGAAACACGTCCTATTGTTTCCACCCACACCGGGGATCGACCCCAGAACCTCAGTGTGTGAACTGAATACGTTAGCAATCGAACAATGTAAAATGGCCGTAAGACTCATTGTTAACATCTTTATCATTAACATTAAAAGTTTCAACCTTGAAGATTTCAAGAGAAAGCTGAAACAAGTAGAAACTTGTATAGAACTCGGTGTCAACATGGCTCTACCATTCCTGGACGTATTAATTACCAAGACGGAAACCCTACTGAAGTTTCAAGTTTACCGAAAACCAACTAATGAAAACAATCTAATTCATTTCTGGTCACAACTCGATGATCAGTTGAAAGACGTGTTTTATACAGTTCTTCCTCGGGGCTTACATACGTAGCCCTGAGTTCCTTGGGAAGGAATGACAAATTATTTCAGGTACTTTCTCTCAGCTTTATTTTCCAGCACAATTCATTCGTGACTGTATAAAGGAAACACCAGATCGTAAATATGCCTAGTCATGAAAATAACAAACAGTGAATAACACATTCTTTTCCTATCTACAATGTGAACATCTCTCTTGCTAAAATTCAAAATACAACTAACAACAAAACTGATGTTTCAATCTCTACCACCATAAAAAAAAAACTGACCAGATCCAAACACAACCACCCAGAAATGGAAAAAGCTGACGCAATGGTTGCGACAAGACGCACTTCAGAGAAACCTCAAGGAACAGACATAAATAAGCATTAAGGAATATAAATATACGTGCTGCTGCATATATAATACAAACAACACTTGTTATACATAGAAGTAACCACAACCATCTTATGAAGTGGACAGAGGCGGAACTGATCATCATGGAGAGACATAAATTGAGACGGAAATGTTTAGAATCTGCTTTAATCTGCACGTTCAATGCCATTAGACAAAACTTAGAAAGTTTCCAAATCGTAAGCCAGCTGACGCACCTATTTCTTTAAGAACACCTTGAAACATGTGGGACTACACAATAAACCGGTATCTCTACATAAGAACCCAGGAACATAGTGGGGGAACACTGGGGAAGCCTTACTGGCTTATGCTAGGCAGGGAACTCTACTTCAGTGGCCTGCTGAGTTCAGTCACCTGTTGTTACACATCACTTCTCTCTTCACTAAGTAAACTTGTAACCCAGGTATTGTTTACTGACTGAAAAAAAGTTTCTGTGTCAAGTAGAATTCTGTCATATAAAGTTTCTATACCTTTTCTAAAGTGTCTTATTTCATTCCAATAAATAAAATTAAGTGTTAATCTGCCTACCTGCGGCCCGGTCCCAGACTAGGCCTCCTAGTTGCTGGCCTGATTGATCACGCTGGTGGTTCCCGTCACTTACAGTCCAGCGTATTCACCACAACCTGGCTGATCAGGAACTGATCAGGAATCTATCGAGTTGGGTCTTGAAGACAGCCAGGAGTCTGTTGAACTTAAGCGCCACAGACCCACTGATCAGGGACTGTCTGGAGAAACCTGTCAAGTTCTGATGGTTGGTTAATAGGACGTTATAGCCTGTCTACTACATGATGGTTATTAATTGCATGTTACCTGTTCACTACTAGTTCAAGAATACTTTAACCTGACAATAGGAAATACAGTAAACTCTCATAGTATATACACTGGGAGACATACTTGTCAGTTTATATATCCTGTGTTAATTATATAAGTATATTTATTACACACCTGCTTTTTAATGGGGGCATTTTACACTGTCTGCTGAGTCTGCTGCTCTCGTAAGAGCAAGTTACCTCCCATAATAAGGCCACTAGATACAATGAGCGTCAGTTGTATACAGGTGAAGCAGCTGTTGACACTAACGGAGGAGAACACAAGCAAGGATGAACAGTTATACCTGACTTTCCACACACAGAGACTCGCCTGAGAGAACACATTCCTTCACACACACACACACACACACACACACACACACACACACACACACACACACACACACACACACATACGGTATACGGGCGCCTAGCAAACCTAAGAACAGCATTCCGACATCTTAATAAAGAATCGTTCAGGACCCTGTACACTGTGTACGTTAGGCCCATACTGGAGTATGCAGCACCAGTTTGGAACCCACATCTAGCCAAGCACGTAAAGAAGCTAGAGAAAGTGCAAAGGTTTGCAACAAGACTAGTCCCGGAGCTAAGGGGTATGTCCTACGAGGAGAGGTTAAGGGAAATCGACCTGACGACACTGGAGGACAGGAGAGATAGGGGGGACATGATAACGACATATAAAATACTGAGAGGAATTGACAAGGTTGACAGAGACAGAATGTTCCAAAGATGGGACACAGTTGGAAGTTGAAGACTCAGATGAATCACAGGGATGTTAGGAAGTATTTCTTCAGTCACAGAGTAGTCGGGAAGTGGAATAGCTTGGGAAGCGATGTAGTGGAGGCAGGTTCCATACACAGCTTTAAGAAGAGGTATGATAAAGCTCATGGCGCAGGGAGAGTGACCCAGTAGCGGCCAGTGAAGAGGCGGGCCCAGGAGCTTTGACTCGACCCCTGCAACCACAACTAGGTGAGTACACACACACACAACAGGCCTAGTGTCTAATCGACATGTGCCTAGGACAAAATGGTAACTAACACATTCGGGGCCAGGAGTTGTAAATCAACATACTCACGACTTCCAGGCGCACATAACCCACACATGTGCGCATTGGCTTAGTTTTTTTTATTTTGATTCAGTATAATACCGAGGTTTTATAAACCCATGACCAACACTTCTTCATTCTGATCACAATGAGAAAGATGCATATCTTTAGTGACGAGAATTGAAGTTCGTATAACCCAGAACATCACCGTCATGTATGTAAACACAGAGAGAAGGTGGTCAATAATAGTTATTCTTGGGACGTCGAAGATCAAGTGAATAACACTGTAATGAAAATCCTAAATATTATTATTATTATTATTATTATTATTATTATTATTATTATTATTATTATTATTATTATTATTATTATTATTATTATTATTATTATTATTGGAAATCATAAACCTGGAAACTTGAAGGGAAATGTGAAGTGTTGGATAGTGTGTACTCAACTATATGTGGTTGCAGGGGTCGAATCACAGCTCCTGGCCCCGCCTCTTCGCTGGTCGCTTCTAGGTCCACTCTCTCCTGGCTTCAAGAGCCTTATCGTACCTCTTCTTAAAGTCACGTATGGATCCTGTCTCCACTACATCACTCTCCACATTGTTCCATTTCCTGACAACTCTAAGGCTGAAGAAATACTTCCTAATATCCCTATGAACCATCTGAGTTTTCATCTTCCAGTTGTGTCCCATCTCTAAAACAATCTGTCCATGTTCACCTGTCCAATTCCTCTCAGTATTTTGTACGTCGTTACCATATCTCCCTAGTCCTTCTGCCCTAAAGTGTTATCAGGTTGAGTTCCCTTAACGTCTCCTCATAGGACATATCCCTTAGCTCCAGGACTAGTATTGTTACAAATCTCTACACTTTCTCCGGTTTCTTAATGAGCTTGACCAGGTGTGGGTTCCATACTGGTGCTGCATACTCCAATGTGGGTCTGACGTACACAGTGTACAGTGTAGTGAATGACTCTCTTACTTAGATGTCGAAAAGCTAGTCTTAGATTTGCCAGACGCGCATTTGCTGCAGCAGTGATTTGGTTGATGTGCGCCTCAGATGATATGCTCGGTATGATACTCATCCCAAGTCCTTCTTGAGTAAGGTTCACAGCCTTTGTCCCCCGAGCCTGAACTCCGCCTGCGGTCTTCTTTGCCTTTCCCCAAGTATGTATGTATATACACATGTATTTTATTAGGTACACCCTTCTAGTACAGCCTGAATTCTTCGTGGCATGGATTCAACAAGGTGCTGGAAACATTCCTTGGAGATTCTGGTTCATGTTGACATGATAGCATCACAAAGTTGCCGCAGATTTGTCGGCTAAACATTCACCACACCCCAGAGGTCTA
Organism: Cherax destructor; assembly: GCA_009830355.1. Taxonomy (NCBI): domain Eukaryota; kingdom Metazoa; phylum Arthropoda; class Malacostraca; order Decapoda; family Parastacidae; genus Cherax; species Cherax destructor. Next base: position 656,748 of record WNWK01000135.1, read on the forward strand.
CACCAAATTCTGACCCTACCATCTGCATGTCGCAGCAGAAATCGCGATTCGTCAGACCAGGCAACGTTTTTCCATGCTTCAACTGTCCAGTTTTGGTGAGTCTGTGCCCACTGTAGCCTCAGTTGTCTGTTCTTACTAGAGGAGTGCAACCCTGTGTGGTCTGCTGCTGTAGCCGATCCAGGTTTAACATGTTGTGAATTCAGAGATGCTCTTCTGCATACCACTGTTGCAATGTGTTGTTACTGTCACCTTCCTGTCAGATTGAACCAGTCTACCCATTGTCCTCTGACCTCTCGCATTATCAAGGCGTTTTCGTCCACAAAACTGACGTTCACTGGAGATTTTGTTTTCCACACCACACTCTGTATACTCTGAGACTGTTGCGTGTGAAGATCCCAGGAGATCGGCAGTTTCTGAGATACTCAAACCACCCCATCTGTCTGGCACCAATAACAGTCCACGGTCAAAGTCACTTAGATCACATTTCTTCCCCATTCTGATGTTTGGTCTGAACGACAACTGATCTTGGTCTGAACGACAACTGATCTTGGTCTGAACGACAACTGAGCTTGGTCTGAACGACAACTTATCTTGGTTTGAACGACAATTTATCTTGGTCTGAACGACAACTGATCCTCTTGATCATGTCTGCATCTTTTAGGTACTGAGGTGCTGCCAGATGATTGACTGATCAGATATTTGAATTACAATTTAAAAACTTAACCTCCTTTAATTACTTAAAGATAGTTCATATTTCTTACATTCCTCGAGTCTGTATTACGTTTCGTGTCAAAATAACACCAGACAGCGGAAATAACACCAGACAGCAGAAATAACACCAGACAGCAGAAATAACACCAGACAACAGAAATAACACCAGACAGCGGAAATAACACCAGACAGCGGAAATAACACCAGACAGCAGAAATAACACCAGACAGCAGAAATAACACCAGACAGCAGAAATAACACCAGACAGCAGAAATAACACCAGACAGCGGAAATAACACCAGACAGCGGAAATAACACCAGACAGCAGAAATAACACCAGACAGCAGAAATAACACCAGACAGCAGAAATAACACCAGACAGCAGAAACAAAAGTAAGAAGAGTGCGATAATAGTGGTTTTAATGGGTTATCCTGGGCTACTAACCCACCCTGGGTTACTAAGTCACCTGGGTTACTAAGCCACCCTGGGTTACTAACTTACCTCTAGGTTACTAAGACACACCTGGGTTACTAAGCCACCCTGGGTTAATCCCAACAAATCCCTCCTTCAGTTGCTTCTCCTCCTCTTCTTCCATCATAGATGTTGACACAGGTAAAACAGTCACTGGCTTCCCGTTAGTTTCTGTTGTGGCGCTGAACAACAGCATCTGTTGCGCTGACCCACTTACCTTGATGCAACTAAATGGCTCCTGATCCAGGAAACTGGAGCAGCCCTCTGATAACTCGGATCATGCCTTCCATTTTCCTGGAGGCGTATTACCCTGACGGGTTTACCGCATAAAAAAAATTGGCAATGGTGTTGGTATTATAATGGTGTTAGTGTGGATATTATGGCAATGTTATTCAATAATAATAATAATAATAATAATAATAATAATAATAATAATAATAATAATAATAATAATAATAATAATAATAATAATAATTGTGGAAAGTTTTGATAATTTTCCTGTAATTTGTGTAATAAGTTAAGGATAATAATATTTATAGGAAATCGTGTAGGTATGTATCTTTAACGTGACTTTTAAAAGATGTTCTGCCGCATGAAAACCAATATTTTCTATAATTTCCTTTTATACGTGAGGAAAAATTGTTATAATATTGGAAGAAACTAATATTCTGATAAAGAAAATGTACTACACACCTGGAAATGTCACTGAATATAAATAAATATATGTGTATAATATATTTTCTGGTGTGGACAGAGCATCAAACATGGCGTAACGTAAGAACGGACCGGAATATGTGGTTATTTAATCCAGTGTAATCGGAGCTGATGAAGGTGATATCGGCCGAGTGTCGGGATAAACGAAGAGACAGTGCATCTGGTGGTGTCCAGATATTTAATGCAACTATCAACATAATGATGGAACCCAGGAGGCCGTAGCTGAATGTGACTCCATATTTACCAGCCACATATATCATGTGATTTAATGTACGCCTCCCAGTGTGTATTGAACTACATAGATCAGGTAAAGTATTGCCCAGTATTAATTTACCAACCTGCTAGGGAGGCGTCAGGATATGTCACCAAGATAATACCTTGGAAAGTAATTCTGATGTTCTGCATTTATGTTTTTTCACAATGTAACTGGACCACTGTAATGTATAACATTAATGCACAAGAAATTACTTAAGTCACACAGTCATTTAAAAATAATTTTCATACAGTCCACACCTTGCCAGTTTACTGGCTTAAATTTTTTTCTAGTAATTATTCAGGAAGAACTTTGTCCATGGAAGTAAAGAAGGGAATGTATGAGTATAGTTATAACAACACTCTTATATGGGTGTGAAGCATGGGTGATGAATGTTGCAACGAGGAGAAGGCTGGAGGCAGTGGAGATGTCATGTCTGAGGGCAATGTGTGGTGTGAATATAATGCAGAGAATTCGGAGTTTGGAAATTAGGAGGAGGTGCGGGATTACCAAAACTATTATCCAGAGAGCTGAGAAGGGGTTGTTGAGGTGGTTCGGACATGTAGAGAGAATGGAACGAGACAGAATAACTTCGAGAGTGTATAAATCTGCAGTGGAGGGAAGGCGGGGTAGGGGTCGGCCTAGGAAAGGTTGGAGGGAGGGGGTAAAGGAAGTTTTGTGTGCGAGGGGCTTGGACTTCCAGCAAGCATGTGTGAGCGTATTTGATAGGAGTGAATGGAGACAAATGGTTTTTAATACTTGACGTGCTGTTGGAGTGTGAGCAAAGTAACATTTATGAAGGGATTCAGGGAAACCGGCAGGCCGGACTTGAGTCCTGGAGATGGGAAGTACAGTGTCTGCACTCTGAAGGAGGGGTGTTAATGTTGCCGTTTTATAACTGTAGTGTAAAGCATCCCTCTGGCAAGGCAGTGATGGAGTGAATGATGATGAAAGTTTTTCTTTTTTCGGGCAACCCTGCCTTGGTGGGAATCGGCCGATGTGTTAATAAAAAATAAATAAATAAATATTCAGGAACGATATATTTGTAATTTTAGGTCCCGAAGTGTGAGTTGGGGAGGTGAGACGGTGGACACTGAGGGAGGGACGAAGTGTGAGTAGGGGAGGTGAGACGGTGGACACTGAGGGAGGGACAATACAAACCTATTATTACTGAAGTCCCACATGTCTCCGAGGTACATCAATAATCTGTATAATCTGTTTTAGATGTTCCAGAGCTCTGTTATGTGGGTGAAAACTTGATTCAAGATTGTACTTGTAAAAATTCATCCACATAATTTCTCACAATAATAATAATAATAATAATAATAATAATAATAATAATAATAATAATAATAATAATAATAATTAATAATAATAATAATAATAATGCTATTAGTTACTTTATTGTGTAATGATAAACACAAATATAGTATTGAAAAAAACATCAAATTTCATTGACGGTTTAGCCCAATACTGAGTTTATTAGTTTGGTGTTTTTTTATGTAACTTCTCTAATATTAAGTTGGTTATGTAATAGAAACGAATGAGTTTTGAGTCTATGATATAAATATTTTTTCTTTATTTACCCCAAAACGAGTAACCCAACTTAAACCCAAACTTCCACACCTTAATATTTAACTCCAAGGTTAAGTTTGATTGGTTAGGTTTTATTATCATAATTAAAACTGCTAGCCTATAGACCCAAAATATAACTGTGTCCATTGCAAGACCAACCTAATAAAAAAATTGCACAATAATATCTTGATAATTCTAGAAAACAGACTCTAAACTCAATATATACCGAGGTTTATTTTAAACACATAATCTGGGAGGTTTATTTCAGTGTATAAACGCTGAGAGTTTACCTCAACCCCTATTTTAGGGATTAAATTCTTTTCGTCTGGTGAAGGAAAGATGACTTGCAGCCTTAATGACCCTCGTGTAGTCGATAGGCTTTAAACCCCACAATAAACAAAATTGATTCACAAGACCAGGGAGTACATACCCCTGACTGACAAATAAACTTAATGATGACTGTTCTCAGGTGGGCAGAATAACCCCAGTCATTAAGTTAATTAATTAATGGGGCTTTAATTAAGCCTATCGACTACAAGGTCATAAAGGCTGCCATTCCCTGTTCACTCCCGGCAAGACAAATGTAATCCACGAAACAGGTATTAAAGTTAGCTCTCAGGGTATATACACTGAGAATCATACACCTCAGGGTGTATATACACTGAGAGGTATACACCTGACTACGTATATATCCCTGGTCCGAGGTGTTGTTCACCCTCACAAGCGTCCAGTAAGGCAGTGGCACTAACCCAGGTCCACAGCTGGTCAACCACACCTGCCCAGCCCACAGACTTGTTTAAGTCACAAAACCAACTCTAAAACCCACATATACAGTCTTAAAGATAATGTAATAGGCTACACTTCAGTGGCTTATCACAAAGAACTTATTAAAGCAATGGTTGAATGTGTAAATTTTATAATAAATCACTCTCTTGACACATTTTTGGGTTATCCTAGGTAATTTATACATATGTTACTATGTATGATAATTTGTGTAAGTGGATTTATGTGTACCTGTATCTAAATCAACTTACTTAACAACCACATCAACACTCGTTGACATAGTTATGTGATGTAAACATAAGCTGAATCTTGCTGAAACTAGGATACAACAACAAGAGCCAGCAAATGCATGATAAACAGTGGTAATAATAGTACCAATAATAATTCTTCTAATATTCTTTAGTTGGAAAATTATTTTGGGGGGTCGTCAAGTACACTATATAATGGTGTTATCTTCCTTCAAGGCTATACAGTGGGAGATGTGTATCTCTCAGAGTATATACGATGAAATATACACACCTCCCGGTGTATATACAACAAGAACTTCATTAAGGTGAGTATCTCTCACCGCGAGGTGTGTATCTTTCATTATGTATATATATACACAACCAACAACAACAACACAACCAACAACAACAACACAACAACCAACAACACAGACAACCAACAACACAGAACCAACAACACAGAACCAACAACACAGAACCAACAACACAGAACCAACAACAATACAGAACCAACAACAATACAGAACCAACAACAATACAGAACCAACAACAATACAGAACCAACAACAATACAGAACCAACAACACAGAACCAACAACAATACAGAACCAACAACACAGAACCAACAACAATACAGAATCAACAACACAGAACCAACAACAATACAGAACCAACAACAATACAGAACCAACAACAACACAGAACCAACAACAAGAATCATAGCCCCGAGTTAGATGTCTCAGAATATTCTTTATTTAAAATTATAGACGTATGATTACTATTATTTAATTTACTAACCACAATATAATTGTATTGACGGGGAAGCGCTATACCTGGCCGCGGGGGCGTTGATCCCTGAAACCCTCTCCAGGTATACTCCAGGTAAACTTGTATCACACTGGGCCCGGAGACTGAGGAATGATTGTTTTTTTTTCTAAATTAGTTAGAACTACAAACCATATCCATAAGTTGTTTGAAGTTATAGGCAATTGTTTTTATTCTTCTTATTATTTTTTTAAAAGCAAACGCTAAATGCCCATGAGTCACGCAACAGCTGATCACAAGTTACTGCGAATTTTGTCGAAAGGGCAAATCTCCCGTATTTAGGCCAAAATATGGGTTGGTGGGTTCTCAGACGAGCACTCATGTCTCGCTACCATGGCCAGGTGACCTAGTGTTGTCGGTCACTTGAATGAGTGAATCATATTGCGTTATTAGAGTCATAGAGGGGAGCGCTAAACCCGTAGGTGGGTCTTACATTTTTATTATAATCATAACTAAGCACCAAACCCATAAGGGTCACACAGCGCTGCAGGGGTCTTACAGCTCCTGGGGGAATGAGAGGCATTCAAGGAATTAGAGTGCTGGTTCAATTCCTTGGATCAAGAACCTCTCACCAGCATCAAGGAACCTTGAGGTGAATTCCTGCATCAGTATATTCGTTCTGCTACGGCAGATATATATATATATATATATATATATATATATATATATATATATATATATATATATATATATATGATAATGCACAGGAGGCAATACGAGTGGTTCTTAGTGGTACAGTTAAATGAATAACTTACAAAAATCATTTATTTAAATAAGCATTCTTATAATTAAATTATTAATTTATAGAAAAAATCTTGGTATGAGTACGCACATTATACAATGATATCTACATATTAAAGCTGTAGTGTGGGATGACTTAGAAACACTTCCTGTGGACAATAGAGGGGCCAGACTCATCATATTCTTGTTTGCTGATCCACATCTGTTGGAAGGTGGAAAGGGATGCCAAGATAGAACCTCCAATCCATACTGAATACTTGCGCTCTGGTGGTGCAATGATCTTAATCTTCATGGTGGATGGTGCCAGGGCAGTAATTTCCTTCTGCATCCTGTCAGCAATACCTGGGTACATTGTGGTACCACCAGACAAGACAGTGTTGGCGTACAAGTCCTTACGGATATCTACGTCACACTTCATGATAGAATTGTAGGTAGTCTCGTGGATACCACAAGATTCCATGCCCAAGAAGGAAGGTTGGAAGAGGGCTTCAGGGCAACGGAATCTTTCGTTACCAATGGTAATAACCTGACCGTCAGGAAGCTCGTAGGATTTTTCTAAGGAAGAGGATGAAGCAGCTGTTGTCATTTCCTGCTCGAAATCTAGTGCAACATAGCAAAGCTTTTCCTTAATGTCACGAACGATTTCTCGCTCAGCAGTGGTAGTGAAGGTGTAGCCACGTTCAGTTAAGATCTTCATAAGGTAGTCAGTAAGGTCACGTCCGGCCAAGTCGAGACGCAAGATGGCATGGGGAAGGGCATATCCCTCGTAGATAGGAACAGTATGTGACACGCCATCACCAGAGTCCAAGACAATGCCGGTGGTACGACCAGAGGCATACAGGGACAGCACAGCCTGGATAGCTACGTACATGGCGGGGGTGTTGAAGGTTTCAAACATAATTTGGGTCATCTTTTCACGGTTAGCTTTGGGGTTGAGGGGAGCTTCAGTGAGCAGGACTGGGTGTTCTTCCGGTGCCACACGCAGTTCGTTGTAGAACGTGTGATGCCAGATCTTCTCCATGTCGTCCCAGTTAGTGACGATACCGTGTTCAATTGGGTATTTTAGAGTAAGAATACCTCTCTTGCTCTGTGCTTCGTCACCTACGTAAGAGTCCTTCTGGCCCATACCCACCATCACACCCTACGGCAAGGAATTGTAAAAAAACATTAGTGGTAATAATGAGGAACTAAGAACTTAACTATAATGTCTAGCATAACTGAAATATCTAGATACAAAAATAAACATTAATTAATGGAACAAAATATTCTACATGAAGAAAATTGAAATATAGGAATAGTAGTGTATATTTCACCCAAATACTGAGGCCATCATCAACACAGTACTGAAGAGAACATCACTGTTAGACCGAAACTCAGTACACACATCTACTCCACTACTTTACCCAAGTGGGTTCGTATATTTCATCTACCATCGTGTACACTGTGGCAGTTACTCACCTGATGGCGGGGTCTTCCAACGATGGAAGGGAAGACAGCACGGGGGGCGTCGTCCCCGGCGAACCCTGACTTGCACATGCCTGACCCATTGTCCACAACCAGGGCAGCAACCTCGTCGTCACACATTTTGATTGAACTGCAAAAAAAGATATAAATACATTACATGTATTTTTATATTTATACAAATATTCTCTCAGGCCACAGTGGGATTCGAACCTGCACATTCTGAATCAAAGTACACAGTACTTAATTAAGCTGAGTGGCTTAAGTACTGCGTAAATTTATACAGAGTGTGCAGGTTCGAATCCTTCTGTGGCCTGAGAGATAATGTTTGTAAATAATTTCGCCCGTTTACAAATTATTAATATATATATATATATATATATATATATATATATATATATATATATATACAGAACAATGTATGTGCATGACCAAAGAAATGGATAAAATACAACTGGAAATAGAAAACAAGAAAGTTATGATAACCCAACAAAGCCAGGTCGTGAGGTTATAACCACAGGGTAACAACAAAGTCAGGTAACCTGGGTCATAACCACAGGGTAACAACAAAGCCAGGTAACCTAGGCCATAACCACAGGGTAACAACAAAGCCAGGTAACCTGGGTCATAACCACAGGGTAATAACAAAGCCAGGTAACCTGGGTCATAGCCACAGGGTAATAACAAAGCCAGGTAACCTGGGTCATAACCACAGGGTAATAACAAAGCCAGGTAACCTGGGTCATAACCACAGGGTAATAAAGCCAGGTAACCTGGGTCATAACCACAGGGTAATAACAAAGCCAGGTAACCTGGGTCATAACCACGGTAATAACACAGCCAGGTAACCTGGGTCATAACCACGGGGTAATAACACAGCCAAGTAACCTGGGTCATAACCACAGGGTAATAACACAGTCAGGTAACCTGGGTCATAACCACAGGGTAATAACACAGCCAGGTAACCTGGGTCATAACCACAGGGTAATAACAAAGCCAGGTAACCTGGGTCATAACCACAGGGGTTCTTCCCTGAAATGCCACACATAACAGACTACCACATAGGTGAACAGGGTGAAGCACCTGTCTCTGATCACCCTGGGTATCGAACCAGGGTTCCTTCGTTTGCGTACCCAACGTTCAGTGTGGGGCTAAAATACTGAGTGTGCCGCCCACTGGAAGTGTGCCACCCACTAGAAGTGTGCCACCCACTAGAAGTGTGTCACCCACTAGAAGTGTGCCACCCACTAGAAGTGTGCCACTCACTGGAAGTGTGCCACCCACTGGGAATGTGACACCCACTGAAAGTGTGTCACCCACTGGAAGTGTGCCACCCACTAGAAGTGTGCCACCCACTGGAAGTGTGCCAACCACTAGAAGTGTGCCACTCACTGGAAATGTGCCACCCACTGGAAATGTGCCACTCACTAGAAGTGTGCCACCCACTGGAAGTGTACCACCCACTGGAAGTGTACCACCCACTGGAAGTGTGCCACCCACTGGAAGTGTACCACCCACTGGAAGTGTGCCACTCACAGGAAGTGTAAAACCCACTATCACCACTCACAGGAAGTGTACCACGCACTACCACTACCACTCACAGGAAGTGTACTACCCTCTACCCTCTACACTAAACACTAACACCCGTGGCTTGGTAGGCAACGCTCTCGCTTCACACACTGAGTGTCCGTGGTTCGATCTCCGGCCGGGTGGTAATGTTGGGCATGTTTCCTTACACCTGCTGTCCCCGTTCACCTAGCAAGCAAGTAGGTACCTGGGTGTTAGTCGACTGGTGTGGGTGGCATCCTGGAGTTTACCTGATCCACCATGAGACCAGGCCTCATGGTGGATCAGGGTCTGATCAACCAGGCTGTTACTATCCTGTTGGAAAAGTTTGAAGGACCACAATGGAAATAAAGACAGTCCCGATGACGCACTTTCTTGGGTTATCCTGGGTGGCTAACCCTCCAGGGTTAAAAATCCCAACAAAATCTTATCTTACCACACTAAGCAGTATCACTCAGGGGAAGTGTACCACCCACCACACTAAACACTACCACCCACTAAACACTACCACCCACTACAGTAAACACTACCACCCACTAAACACTACCACCCACTACAGTAAACACTACCACCCACCACACTAAACACTACCACCCACCACACTAAACACTACCACCCACTACAGTAAACATTACCACCCACTACAGTAAACACTACCACCCACTACAGTAAACACTACCACCCACTAAACACTACCACCCACCACACTAAACACTACCACCCACCACACTAAACACTACCACCCACCACACTAAACACTACCACCCACTACAGTAAACATTACCACCCACTACAGTAAACACTACCACCCACTACAGTAAACACTACTACCGCAACACTACCACCCACCACACTAAACACTACCACCCACTACAGTAAACACTACCACCCACTACAGTAAACACTACCACCCACTACAGTAAACACTACCACCCACTACAGTAAACACTACCACCCACTACAGTAAACACTACCACCCACCACACTAAACACTGTTAATCACAGGAATCGTACCACCCACCATACTAATCACTCACCACAATAAACACTATAACCCACAAGAAGTGTATCACCCACTACACTAAACACCACCATCAGAATGTCTTCTATACCGTCTAATATTCAAAATAAACCCACATCAATATAACTAGATAAATCTACGTCTATAAATAATCAATGTAAACCTATATATAGGTTATATATTAAAGGCCACAACAGTTATTAACGTTGAAGGTTGTTAACCCGACCGAGCCAAAGCAGTGTCGCTTATTTGCGTTGGGTGGGTGTTGCCTAGGGAGCACCCACGACCCACTCCCAGGTACCTAGTTACTGCTAGATGACTAGGGGCAGTAGGTGTCGGGAGACTGATCTGCAAGTCTCATTTCGCCCGGGAATCGAACCCAGGTCGTAATGGTTGTGAGAGGAACACTCCAACAGTAAGATAAACCACCTAGCCTCAGTTACAAGTGGTGGATGATTGACAACGTTGAAGTTGCAGGGAGAGAGAGAGAGGGAGAGAGAGAGGGAGGGAGGGATAGAGGGAGAGAGAGGGAGAGAGGGAGGGATTGAGGGAGAGAGAGAGAGAGAGGGAGAGGGATAGAGGGAGAGAGAGAGAGAGAGGGAGAGGGATAGAGGGAGAGAGAGAGAGAGAGGGAGAGGATGAGGGAGAGAGAGAGAGGGAGAGGGATAGAGGAAGAGAGAGAGAGAGGGATAGAGGGAGGGATAGAGGGATTGATAGAGGGAGAGAGAGAGAGAGAGAGAGAGAGAGAGAGAGAGTCACAGCTGATCTACAAACACATCTTTCTCGTAACACTAAAACACTGAATGTATGAAAACGGCCGCTGCCGCCGCCACGTCCAGGACTCGAGGTACTCCAGGGGAAGCTGAGTCCAGACGGCGGGGTTGTACTCGCAAGAGCGGCAGGGGGCGTCACCAAGAGGTCAGATAGTTACCGTCAGTGAGTATTCACAAGATGAGAGTGAGACCTTCTTCCGTCGCTAGTCAGCCACCAACTGACCTCCTCCACCAGTGTTGCGCCTTATATATCCAGGCACACTGATGACGTCACAGCTCCTATCTCCACAGAGTTGCCAAAAACTTTCTCGCCGCCATCTTTTTATTTAGCCATCGATTTTACTATTTTCGGATTAACTTTTGCATTTTCAACCCGTTATAAATATCGTAATTACACAAGTAATCAATGTTTTTTATTCTAATATAAACGTCACGCCAGGATAACTACTGTCTGTGATTAAGATAAGAGAACCACAGGTTAAGATCACAGAACCACAAGTTTAAGATAACAGAACCACAGGTTAAGATCACAGAACCACAGGTTAAGATCACAGAACCACAGGTTATTAAGATCACAGAACCACAGGTTAAGATCACAGAACCACAGGTTATTAAGATCACAGAACCACAGGTTAAGATCACAGAACCACAGGTTTAGATCACAGAACCACAGGTTAAGATCACAGAACCACAGGTTATTAAGATTACAGAACCACAGGTTAAGATAACAGAACCACAGGTTAAGATCACAGAACCACAGGTTAAGATCACAGTACCACAGGTTATTAAGATCACAGAACCACAGGTTAAGATCACAGAACCACAGGTTAAGATCACAGAACCACAGGTTATAATGATCACAGAACTTTACGCTATAAAGATCACACACGAGGCGAGCAGCGGAATGGCCAAATAAGGTAATGTTCCATGGTGCGGCCGGTGGGATGGAGGGAGGAAGGGAGGGTAGGATGGCAGGGAGGAGGGAAGGAGGGAGGGTAGGATGGCAGGTAGGAGGGTGGGAAGGAGGGTAGTGCCACGCCTGTCAGCTGTTCCTACAACTGACTACATCAGTGAGTGTACATGGTGTTGTAGCTGGTGTCTCACCTCACCTCGTACAAGTACATGGGAGTGCATGAGAGTACATGGGAGTACATGAGAGTACACAAGAGTACATGGGAGTACACAAGAATACATGAGTACACAAGAGTACATGGGAGTACACAAGAGTACATGGGAGTACACAAGAGTACATGGGAGTACACAGGGAAGACAGTGGGAGTCCTGGAGGTTCACATCACCTGACTATCTACAGAGAAGAACTATCTACTTATATCTTGACCAACAATTTGAGAACTATTATGTATTGACTTGTTGTGTGTGTGTGAGAGAGAGAGAGAGAGAGAGAGAGAGAGAGAGAGAGAGAGAGAGAGAGAGAGAGAGAGAGAGAGAGGACGACAGAAGAGAAAGAAGAGAGACAGAAGAGAGACAGAGAGAGAGAGAGAGAGAGAGAGAGAGAGAGAGAGAGAGAGAGAGAGAGAGAGAGAGAGAGAGAGAGAGAGAGAGATCAATAATAACATTCCCAGGATTTGGGTTTCCCCTGTTGATCACATCTGCTATGCCTCCCCCTTCCCCTCCCCCCACCCCAGGGTAGCGAGGGGGGTGATGGTGGACGCAACACAAGGAACACAACTCTGCTACTTTAAGTATGGAACACTACGGAGAGTGAGGTAGCGGAGGCAGGATCAATACATAGCTTCAAGAAGAGGTACGATAAGGTTCTTGGAGCCGGGAGAGAGAGAGAGAGAGAGAGAGAGAGAGAGAGAGAGAGAGAGAGAGAGAGAGAGTAGACCTAGTAGCGACCAACGAAGAGGAGGGGACCAGGAGCTGAACTTTAGCAAACTTTGTTAAAGGTCTAAAGGATTATCACTAGGTAACCTTTAACTGTCTGCCTGTCTTAACAGTCCAGAGTACTGTTGTAAACACACACACACACACACACACACATACCATGAGTACTTACTAGTGTTTCCTGCCTGTATTATGATGGAGTGTCAGTGGTGTGTGTGTGTGTGTCTCTGGGGAAGGTCACACCTACTATGACTCACACTCACCACCCTGTGACCCTTCACACCGTGGGGGGGGGGGCTCCCGGTAGTCACCCGTGGGGAGGGGGGTAGTGGCACCTGTTGCTTGCTAGTGCAAGAGTTAAAATTAATACATAATGTTTTTGTTACAACTGAGACGAAGATAACAGGAACCTCAACACTATAGTGTTGACAAGCCAGTGATGGTACACCTGTACTCTCAACACTGTAGTGTTGACAAGCCAGTGATGGTACACCTTTACTCTCAACACTGTAGTGTTGACAAGCCAGTGATGGTACACCTGTACTCTCAGTACTGTAGTGTTGACAAGCCAGTGATGGTACACCTGTACTCTCAACACTGTAGTGTTGACAAGCCAGTGATGGTTCACCTGTACTCTCAACACTGTAGTGTTGACGAGCCAGTGATGGTACACCTGTACTCTCAACACTGTAGTGTTGACAAGCCAGTGATGGTACACCTGTACTCTCAACACTGTAGTGTTGACAAGCCAGTGATGGTACACCTGTACTCTCAACACTGTAGTGTTGACAAGCCAGTGATGGTACACCTGTACTCTCAACACTGTAGTGTTGACAAGCCAGTGATGGTACACCTGTACTCTCAACACTGCAGTGTTGACGAGCCAGTGATGGTACACCTGTACTCTCAACACTGTAGTGTTGACAAGCCAGTGATGGTACACCTTTACTCTCAACACTGTAGTGTTGACAAGCCAGTGATGGTACACCTGTACTCTCAACACTGTAGTGTTGACAAGCCAGTGATGGTACACCTGTACTCTAAACACTGTAGTGTTGACAAGCCAGTGATGGTACACCTTTACTCTCAACACTGTAGTGTTGACAAGCCAGTGATGGTACACCTGTACTCTCAACACTGTAGTGTTGACAAGCCAGTGATGGTTCACCTGTGCTCTCAACACTGTAGTGTTGACGAGCCAGTGATGGTACACCTGTACTCTCAACACTGTAGTGTTGACAAGCCAGTGATGGTACACCTGTACTCTCAACTGTAGTGTTGACAAGCCAGTGATGGTACACCTGTACTCTCAACACTGTAGTGTTGACAAGCCAGTGATGGTACACCTGTACTCTCAACACTGTAGTGTTGACAAGCCAGTGATGGTACACCTGTACTCTCAACACTGTAGTGTTGTCAAGCCAGTGATGGTTCACCTGTACTCTCAACACTGTAGTGTTGACAAGCCAGTGATGGTACACCTGTACTCTCAACACTGTAGTGTTGACAAGCCAGTGATGGTACACCTTTACCTCAACACTGCAGTGTTGACAAGCCAGTGATGGTTCACCTGTACTCTCAACACTGTAGTGTTGACAAGCCAGTGATGGTACACCTGTACTCTCAACACTGTAGTGTTGACAAGCCAGTGATGGTACACCCTTTACCTCAACACTGTAGTGTTGACAAGCCAGTGATGGTACACCTGTACTCTCAACACTGTAGTGTTGACAAGCCAGTGATGGTACACCTGTACTCTCAACACTGTAGTGTTGTCAAGACAGTGATGGTACACCTGTACTCTCAACACTGTAGTGTTGACAAGCCAGTGATGGTACACCTGTACTCTCAGTACTGTAGTGTTGTCAAGCCAGTGATGGTACACCTGTACTCTCAACACTGTAGTGTTGAAAAGCCAGTGATGGTACACCTGTACTCTCAACACTGTAGTGTTGACAAGCCAGTGATGGTACACCCGTACTCTCAACACTGTAGTGTTGACAAGCCAGTGATGGTACACATGTACTCTCAACACTAGTGTTGACAAGCCAGTGATGGTACACCTGTACTCTCAACACTGTAGTGTTGTCAGGACAGTTGTGGTACACCTGTACTCTCAGTACTGTAGTGTTGTCAAGCCAGTGATGGTACACCTGTACTCTCAAGACTGTAGTGTTGACAAGCCAGTGATGGTACACCTGTACTCTCAGTACTGTAGTGTTTTCAAGCCAGTGATGGTACACTTGCACTCTCAGCACTGCAGTGTTGACAAGCCAGTGATGGTACACCTGTACTCTCAAGACTGTAGTGTTGTCAAGCCAGTGATTGTACACCTGTACTCTCAACACTGTAGTGTTGTCAAGACAGTGATGGTACACCTGTACTCTCAAGACAGTAGTGTTGACAAGCCAGTGATGGTACACCTGTACTCTCAAGACTGTAGTGTTGTCAAGCCAGTGATGGTACACCTGTACTCTCAGCACTGTAGTGTTGACAAGCCCGTGATGGTACACCTGTACTCTCAACACTAGTGTTGACAAGCCAGTGATGGTACACCTGTACTCTCAACACTGCAGTGTTGACAAGCCAGTGATGGTACACCTGTACTCTCAACACTGTATTGATACACCACACTAGGAGCACCGTCTAGGGCAGACATGGTAGGTGTGGTCAACGCGCAGAGAACTTTCACTACTGTGAGCAATTTAAATATCTTATTAGGAACTCCAAAAATCCCTCACAAGCATGATAGTGTTGCGTATCTTCATTAGATATGTATATATATATATATATATATATATATATATATATATATATATATATATATATATATATATATATATTTTAAATATGCAAAAAGATCACAGTAAACAGGTGATATCAAAATATGCAAGACAACCACTATGAAAAATAGAAGAATTCTTCTATTTTTCATAGTGGTTGTTTTATATATATATATATATATATATATATATATATATATATATATATATTATATGCTGGTGTCTTTTTCTGTCTCATAAACATGCAAGATTTCAGGTATGTCTTGTTACTTCTACTTACACTTAGGTCACACTACACATTCATGTACAAGCATATATATATACACACTCCTCTGGGTTTTCTTCTATTTTCTTACTAGTTCTTGTTCTTATTTCCTCTTATCTCCATGGGGAAGTGGAACAGAATTCTTCCTCCGTAAGCCATGCGTGTCGTAAGAGGCGACTAAAATGCCGGGAGCAAGGGGCTAGTAACCCCTTCTCCTGTATATATTACTAAATGTAAAAGGAGAAACTTTCGTTTTTCTTTTGGGCCACCCTTCTTCGGTGGAAACGGCCGACGTGTTGAAAGAAGAAAGATTAAAAATATATATATATATATATATATATATATATATATATATATATATATATATATAAAATATATATATATATGTCGTGCCGATTAGGTAAAACTGGTCAATTAGCAAGAACTCATCTAAAATTAAGTCCTTTCTAAAATTTTCTCTTATACGTTTAGAGATATATTTTTTTCATTTATGTTAATGTAAGAATTTATAATTTTGTACCAAGAGAAACTTTGAAAACCTACCTAACCTTTTTACAACAAGCGCAATTTAATTTAGCCTAACCCAACTAAATATATTTTAGATACGTTAACATTAATTTAATAATAAACAAACACAATGAAATATATTTTTTTCGTTAGGTTCAGAATGATTTTGGCGAAATTATTGCATACACAAATTTTCACTTGTCTTATATGGCAAGGTGAGCGTTGCTATTTAAGCCAAAATCGCAAGTTTTACCTAATCGGCACGACATATATATATATATATGTGTGTGTGTGTGTGTGTGTGTGTGTGTACTCACCTATTTGTACTCACCTATTTGTGGTTGCAGGGGTCGAGTCATAGCTCCTGGCCCCGCCTCTTCACTGATTGCTACTAGGTCCTCTCTCTCCCTGCTCCATGAGCTTTATGAAACCTCGTCTTAAAACTATGTATGGTTCCTGCCTCCACTATGTCGCTTTCTAGGCTATTCCACTTCCTGACAACTCTATGACTGAAGAAATACTTCCTAACATCCCTTTGACTCATAGGAGTCTTCAACTTCCAATTGTGACCCCTTGTTTCTGTGTCCCATCTCTGGAACATCTTGTCTCTGTCCACCTTATCTATTCCTCGCAGTATTTTATATGTCGTTATCATGTCTCCCCTAACCCTCCTGTCCTCTAGTGTCGTCAGGACGATTTCCCTTAACCTTTCTTCGTAGGACAATCCCCTTAGCTCTGGGACTAGTCTTGTTGCAAACCTTTGCACTTTCTCTAATTTCTTGACGTGCTTGACCAGGTGTGTGTGTGTTGAGAGGGGAAATATAGCATAAACTAGACCTAGATAATACTGGAGAGACTGGCTTCTAATGAGAATATTAGAGCACAATAACGACAAAACATACGAAAGTAGGACCACTGCAGGAGGCCTACTGGCTCATGCTAGGCAGGTCCAACCCACCAACGCCCACACCCACTCATGTGTCCATCCAACCTGTTTGTAAAGCTTTCCAAAGTTTGGCTTCAGTGAAGATGCGTGGGAGTTTGTTATATTCCTCCATAATTCTGCGGACAAATCTGCACACTGAAGTTACTTCTTACGAGCTCAGTGTTATTAAGAAATAAATGAACAAGCATGTGGGGTACAAGACTCTCCAATTCCCTCCCTTCTCATATAAATTAATGTACCAGTAAACCAGTCACTGTTTTCAATGTTAATTTTAAGAAATTCCTTGTCAGAATTTCTTATCAGCCAAGTTTTGTTGTGTATATTGTTAAAGTAGCACCAACAGCCTGATTGATCAGGCCGTTAATTCTTAGGTCAACCAGCGTAAATATTAATCCACGAAATGATTGTCAGTTACGTAAGTCAAGCCGCTTCCTGACCAGCCGGGCTGCAGTGCGTATCTCGGACTGCATGCAGCTAGCAACAACAACCTAGTTGATCAAGCTAGGAGGCTAGGACCTGACCACGGTTGTGTTGACCCCCGCCAGGGAGGTCACGGTCAGGTGGACGCTCCATCAACACATGGAACCACACAACAACAATTATCAAAAATCACTTAATTCCAGTGAATTTTTTCTCATAAAACAACTGCTTGAACTACCGCATAAAACAACTGCTTAAAAACCCTCATAAAACAACTGCTTGAAAACCCTCATAAAACAACTGCTTGAACTACCGCATAAAACAACTGCTTAAAAACCCTCATAAAACAACTGCTTGAAAACCCTCATAAAACAACTGCTTGAAACCCCCATAAAACAACTGCTTAACCCCCATAAAACAACTGCTTGAAAACCCTCATAAAACAACTGCTTGAAACCCCATAAAAAACTGCTTAACCCCCATATAACAACTGCTTGAAAACCCTCATAAAACAACTGCTTGAAACCCCCATAAAACAACTGCTTAACCCCCCCATAAAACAACTGCTTGAAAACCCTCATAAAACAACTGCTTGAAACCCCATAAAACAACTGCTTAACCCCCATAAAACAACTGCTTGAAAACCCTCATAAAACAACTGCTTGAAACCCCATAAAACAACTGCTTAACCCCCATAAAACAACTGCTTAACCCCCATAAAACAACTGCTTGAAAACCCTCATAAAACAACTGCTTGAAACCCCCCTAAAACAACTGCTTAACCCCCATAAAACAACTGCTTGAAAACCCTCATAAAACAACTGCTTGAAAACCCTCATAAAAAACTGCTTGAAAACCCTCATAAAACAACTGCTTGAAACCCCTCATAAAACAACTGCTTGAACCCCCCATAAAACAACTGCTTGAAACCCCTCATAAAACAACTGCTTGAAAACCCTCATAAAACAACTGCTTGAACCCCCCATAAAATAACTGCTTGAACCCCAATAAAACAACTGCTTGAAACCCCTCATAAAACAACTGCTTGAAAACCCTCAAAACAACTGCTTGAAAACCCTCATAAAACAACTGCTTGAAACATCTCACAAAACAACTTCTTGAAACCCCTCATAAAACAACTGCTTGAAACTCCTCATAAAACAAATGCTTGAAATCCACCATAAAACAACTGCTTGAAACCCCTCATAAAACAACTGCTTGAAACCCTTCATAAAACAACTGCTTGAAACTCCTCATAAAACAACTGCTTGAAATCCACCATAAAACAACTGCTTGAAACCCCTCATAAAACAACTGCTTGAAACCCCTCATAAAACAACTGCTTGAAACCCTCATAAAACAACTGCTTGAAACCCCTCATAAAACAAGTGCTTGAAACCCCTCATAAAACAACTGCTTGAAACCCTCATAAAACAACTGCTTGAAACCCTCATAAAACAACTGCTTGAAACCCTCATAAAACAACTGCTTGAAACCCTCATAAAACAACTGCTTGAAAACCTCATAAAACGTTCAAGTGTTGCCAATATCAAAGTTTTTTTCCTCCACATCTTAAAAGTTGAAGGATGAGTCGTTCTTGATAATAAAAGTTGAAGGATGAGTCGTTCTTGATAATAAAAGTTGAAGGATGAGTTGTTCTTGATAATAAAAGTTGAAGGATGAGTTGTTCTTGATAATAAAAGTTGAAGGATGAGTTGTTCTTGATAATAAAAGTTGAAGGATGAGTTGTTCTTGATAATAAAAGTTGAAGGATGAGTTGTTCTTGATAATAAAAGTTGAAGGATGAGTTGTTCTTGATAATAAAAGTTGAAGGATGAGTCGTTCTTGCTAATAAAAGTTGAAGGATGAGTAGTTCTTGATAAAAAAAGTTGAAGGATGAGTCATTCTTGATAATAAAAGTTGAAGGATGAGTTGTTCTTGATAATAAAAGTTGAAGGATGAGTCGTTCTTGCTAATAAAAGTTGAAGGATGAGTCGTTCTTGATAATAAAAGTTGAAGGATGAGTCGTTCTTGATAATGAAAGTTGGATGATAAGTCGTTCTTGATAATAAAAGTTGAAGGATGAGTCGTTCTTGATAAAAGTTGAAAGATGAGTCTTTCTTGATAATAAAAGTTGGAGGATGAGTCGTTCTTGATAATAAAAGTTGAAGGATGAGTCGTTCTTGATAATAAAAGTTTGATGATAAGTCGTTCTTGATAAAAGTTGAAGGATGAGTTTTTCTTGATAATAAAAGTTGGATGATAAGTCGTTCTTGATAATAAAAGTTGGATGATAAGTCGTTCTTGATAATAAAAGTTGAAGGATGAGTCGTTCTTTATAATAAAAGTTGGATGATAAGTCGTTCTTGATAATAAAAGTTGAAGGATGAGTCGTTCTTGATAATAAACGTTGATGGATGAGTCGTTTTTTATAATAAAAGTTGAAAGATGAGTCGTTCTTGATAATAAAAGTTGAAGGATGAGTCGTTTTTGATAATAAAAGTTGAAGGATGAGTCGTTCTTGATAATAAAAGTTGGACGATAAGTCGTTCTTGATAATAAAAGTTGAAGGATGAGTCGTTCTTGATAATAAAATTTGAAGGATGAGTCGTTCTTGATAATAAAAGTTGAAGGATGAGTCGTTCTTGATAATAAAAGTTGAAGGATGAGTTGTTCTTGATAATAAAAGTTGAAGGATGAGTCGTTCTTGATATTAAAAGTTGGATGATAAGTCGTTCTTGATAATAAAAGTTGAAGGATGAGTCGTTCTTGATAATAAATGTTGGATGATAAGTCGTTCTTATGATAAGTCGTTCTTGATAATAAAAGTTGAAGGATGAGTCGTTCTTGATAATAAAAGTTGGATGATAAGTCGTTCTTGATAATAAAAGTTGAAGGATGAGTCGTTCTTGATAATAAAAGTTGGAGGATGAGTCGTTCTTGATAATAAAATAAAAGTTGGATGATAAGTCGTTCTTGGTAATAAAAGTTTAAGGATGAGTCGTTCTTGATAATAAAAGTTGAAGGATGAGTCGTTCTTGATAATAAAAGTTGGATAAGTCGTTCTTGATAATAAAAGTTGAAGGATGAGTCGTTCTTGATAATAAAAGTTGAAGGATGAGTCGTTCGTGATAATAAAAGTTGAAGGTTTGTCTTTCTTGATAATAAAAGTTGGATGATAAGTCGTTCTTGATAATAAAAGTTGAAGGATGAGTCGTTCTTGATAATAAAGGTTGAAGGATGAGTCGTTCTTGATAAAAGTTGGATGATAAGTCATTCTTGATAATAAAAGTTGGATGATAAGTCGTTCGTGATAACAAAAGTTGAAGGATGAGTCGTTCTTGATTATAAAAGTTGGATGATAAGTCGTTCTTGATAATAAAAGTTGAAGGATGAGTCGTTTTTTATAATAAAAGTTGGAGGATAAGTCGTTCTTGATAATAAAAGTTGAAGGATGAGTCGTTCTTGATAATAAAAGTTGGATGATAAGTCGTTCTTGATAATAAAAGTTGAAGGATGAGTCTTTCTTGATAATAAAAGTTGAAGGATGAGTCTTTCTTGATAATAAAAGTTGAAGGATGAGTCGTTCTTGATAATAAAAGTTGAAGGATGAGTCGTTCTTGATAATAAAAGTTGGATGATAAGTCGTTCTTGATAATAAAAGTTGAAGGATGAGTCGTTCTTGATAATAAAAGTTGAAGGATGAGTCGTTCTTGATAAAAGTTGGATGATAAGTCGTTCTTGATAATAAAAGTTAGATGATTAGTCGTTCTTGATAATAAAAGTTGAAGGATGAGTCGTTCTTGATAATAAAAGTATGATGATAAGTCATCCTTGATAATAAAAGTTGAAGGATGAGTCGTTCTTGATAATAAAAGTTGGATGATAAGTCGTTCTTGATATAATAAATCTGGTAGGTTTAAGTATTCATGACTGCATCAACTACCAATCACTCTTGTTTCTTAATCAATAAAGTTATAAATAGTTGATTACAAGCGTAACTTGTTTATGTAATTCAATGTTGGAAATCAGTCTAAATACTCATCATTCGACCCACTCTCACTACCCACCGCAGGATGGGTATGGGAGAACTATCGTCCACAGGATGGGTATGGGAGAACTATCGTCCACAGGATGGGTATGGGAGAACTATCGTCCACAGGATGGGTATGGGAGAACTATCGTCCACAGGATGGGTATGGGAGAACTATCGTCCACAGGATGGGTATGGGAGAACTATCGTCCACAGGATGGGTATGGGAGAACTATCGTCCATAGGATAGGTATGGGAGAACTATCGTTCACAGGATGGGTATTGAAGAACTATCGTCCACAGGATGGGTATGGGAGAACTATCGTCCACAGGATGGGTATGGGAGAACTATCGTCCTCAGGATGGGTATGGGAGAACTATTGTCCACAGGATGGGTATGGGAGAACTATTGTCCACAGGATGGGAATGGTAGAACTATCGTCCACAGGATGGGTATGGGAGAACTATCGTTCACAGGATGGGTATGGGAGAACTATCGTCCACAGGATGGGTATGGGAGAACTATCGTCCACAGGATGGGTATGGGAGAACTATCGTCCACAGGATGGGTATGGGAGAACTATCGTCCACAGGATGGGTATGGGAGAACTATCGTCCACAGGATGGGTATGGGAGAACTATCGTCCACAGGATGGGTATGGGAGAACTATCGTCCACAGGATCTCAAAGTTCTCAAAGTCCGGCTGACTGGCTTACTTGCGTAGTTATTACGAGACACACACCCAGTGTATTGTTGACATCATCACAGCAGTGTTACCACCACATGTTTACAGCGTCACGCAGCCTGCTAGGTAGGAGCCTATTCTGATGCATCCTTCACCTACATAGCACCAAGCAGGGTAGAGAGTGCCAGGGTAGAGTGTGGCAGGGTGGAGAGTGGCAAGGTAGAGAGTGGCAGGGTAGAGTGGAGTGTAACAGGGTAGAGAGTGCCATGGTATAGAGTGCCAGGGTAGAGAGAGTCAGGATAGAGTGCCAGGGTAGAGTGCTAGAGTACAGAGCGGCAGGGTAGAGAGTGGCAGGGTGGAGAATGCCAGAGTAGCGAGTGGCAGTGTAGAGTGTGGCAGGGTAGAGGGTGGTAGGATAAAGAGTGGCAGGGTAGAGAGTGATAGGAGAAAGAGTGCCAGGGTAGAGAGTTGGTAGAGTAGAGAGTGGCAGGGTAGAGTGTGGCAGGTAGAAAGTGTAAACACTGACCAAAACATTCTGTGTGCTTAGATGTGTACTCACCTATTTGTGGTTGCAGAGGTCGAGTAACATCTCCTGGCCCCGTCTCTTCCCTATTAGGTCCACTCTCTCCCTGCTCCATGACCTTTATCGTATCTCTGCTTAAGAGAACTCATTCTCAGCCAGACCAAACGTTCATCCCCAGCGGGATTCGAACCCGCGGCCTCTGGATTAGAAGTCCAGCGCGCTATCCACTGCGCCATGGGGACCTGTATGTGTGGACGTGTGTCTTGGTAGACGTGTGTTGGTAGACGTACGTAGGTAGACGTGTGTTGGTAGACGTGCGTTGGTAGACGTGCCTTGGTAAACGTGCGTTGGTAGACGTGCTTTGGTAGACGATCCCTACACCAGCCCATGATCACCCACAGTAGGATCCCTACACCAGCCAATGATCACCCAGCAGTAGGATCCCTACACCAACCCATGATCACCCACAGTAGGATCCCTACACCAGCCCATGATCACCCAGCAGTAGGAGCCCTACACCAACCCATGATCACCCACAGTAGGAGCCCTACACCAGCCCATGATCACCCAGCAGTAGGATCCCTACACCAGCCCATGATCACCCAGCAGTAGGATCCCTACACCAACCCATGATCACCCAGCAGTAGGATCCCTACACCAACCCATGATCACCCACAGTAGGATCCCTACACCAGCCCATGATCACCCAGCAGTAGGAGCCCTACACCAGCCCATGATCACCCAGCAGTAGGATCCCTACACCAGCCCATGATCACCCAGCAGTAGGATCACTACACCAGCCCATGATCACCCAGCAGTAGGATCACTACACCAGCCCATGATCACCCAGCAGTAGGATCCCTACACCAGCCCATAATCACCCAGCAGTAGGATCACTACACCAGCCCATGATCACCCAGCAGTAGGATCACTACACCAGCCCATGATCACCCAGCAGTAGGATCACTACACCAGCCCATGATCACCCAGCAGTAGGATCCCTACACCAGCCCATGATCACCCAGCAGTAGGATCCTAAACCAGCCCATGATCACCCAGCAGTAGGATCCCTACACCAGCACATGATCACCCAGCAGTAGGATCCCTACACCAGCCCATGATCACCCAGCAGTAGGATCACTACACCAGCCCATGATCACCCAGCAGTAGGATCCCTACACCAGCCCATGATCACCCAGCAGTAGGATCCCTACACCAGCCCATGATCACCCAGCAGTAGGATCCCTACACCAGCCCATGATCACCCAGCAGTAGGATCCCTACACCAGCCCATGATCACCCAGCAGTAGGATCCCTACACCAGCCCATGATCACCCAGCAGTAGGACCCCTACACCAGCCCATGATCACCCAGCAGTAGGATCACTACACCAGCCCATGATCACCCAGCAGTAGGATCCCTACACCAGCCCATAATCACCCAGCAGTAGGATCACTACACCAGCCCATGATCACCCAGCAGTAGGATCCTTACACCAGCCCATGATCACCCAGCAGTAGGATCCCACGAGGCTGCATCATGGGTAATCATGATCCAACGGAAATAAACCACACGGCTTGGCTTTCTTGAGTTATCCTGTTGGTATCCTGGGTTATCCTGTTGGTATCCTGGGTTATTCTGGTGGTATCCTGGGTTATCCTGGTGGTATCCTGGATTATCCTGGTGGTATCCTGGGTTATCCTGGTGGTATCCTGGTGGTATCTTGGGTTATCCTGGTGGTATCCTGGGTTATCCTTGTGGTATCCTGGGTTATCCTGGTGGTATCCTGGGTTATCCTGGTGGTATCCTGGGTTATCCTGGTGGTATCCTGGGTTATCCTGGTGGTTTCCTGGGTTATCCTGGTAATATCCTGGGTTATCCATGCGGTATCTTTGGTTATCCTGGGTGATTCTGGTGGTATCCTGGGTTTTTCTCAAGCCGTTACAAGCGATAATGGACATAGTGGGTTTATATATACTCTCAAAGTGAGGTGAAATACTAGTGGTGGTAGTAGTAGTAGTAGTAGTAGTAGTAGTAGTAATACAATAAGGTGGAACAATCAATATGCACATGAGTAAAAGGTGATAAAACAAATACTAGGGTAGTATAACAATAGGTTAGACAAATATTTCTGCTGGAGGTTGAAATATCGAAGGCCTGTAGGAGTGTTCCACATCTACGATGTGCTTGTGTTGAATTAGCAGGAGAGACTATGTGATGGTAGGGTTTACTGTTTTCAGGAGGATTCTTGCTAAGACTTCAGAGATGGTGAAGCTGCCTTTGTTTTGTTTAATTGTGTTAGAAACAGAGATAAGTGCTGATTCAAGGCATTTGCGTCTACGGAAATTAGTTTCTTTGATTACTAGTCGGGCGTCTTTGAATTTCATGAGATGATTGTTGGAATTTCGGTGTTGTACGCAGGCGTTGTTCAGGTTATCGTTTCTGCATGCATTAATGTGTTCATTGATGCGTGTTTCGAGGTTCCTTGCTGTTTCTCCTACATAAATTCTGTCGCAGCCTCCACAGGGTATAGTGTAGACCCCTGCGTTGACTGGTTCATGGTGCTTGGATTTAGTCTTGGTTAGATCCTTAATAGAAGTACTGGAAGCAATGGCGACTCTAGTGTTAGCTTGTGCAAGTACTTTAGAAATGTTGGATGCAACCTGGCTGTTGGGAAGAATTATGACTTTATTTGGAGTGGTGTTGATGCGTGGAGAATTAATGATCTGAAGAGCTCTTTTCTTGCAATCTTTGATGAAAAAGGAAGGAAAATGTAACTCAGTGAAGGTTTGGTGAATGTATGTACATTCCTCGTCAAGAAACTCAGGACTACAAATTCGGTAAGCTCTTAGGAAGAATCCGATGATGATGCCTCTTTTGGTCTTAGTATCTTGACTGGAATAGAAGTGTGTGAGATCATTTTTATTTGTAGGTTTCCGGTAAACTTGAAATCTTAGGTTGTAACGGCTTGAAAAGCTCCTGGAGAGTGAAACGTTGCCACAATAAAATGTCACATTAGTTGCATTTGTGTCCTTTTACTTAACATATTGTCGGTAATTCTACCAATATTATTACATTATATCCTGGGTTATCCTGGTAGTATCCTGTGTTATCCTGGTGGTATGCTGGATTATCCAGGGTTATCCTGGGTCATCCTGGTGGTATCCTGGGTTATCCTGGGTCATCCTGGTCGTATCCTGGGTTATCCTGATAGTATCCTGGTGGTATCCTGGGTTATCCTGGTGGTATCCTGGGTTATCCTAGTGGTTTCCTGGGTTATCCTGGTAATATCCTGGGTTATCCTTGCGGTATCTTTGGTTATCCTGGGTCATTCTGGTGGTATCCTGGGTTATCCTGGTAGTATCCTGTGTTATCCTGGTGGTATGCTGGACTATCCAGGGTTATCCTGGGTCATCCTGGTGGTATCCTGGGTTATCCTGGGTCATCCTGGTCGTATCCTGGGTTATCCTGATAGTATCCTGGTCGTATCCTGGGTTATCCTGATAGTATCCTGTTGGTATGCTGGGTTATCCTGGGTCATCCTGGTGGTATCCTGGGTTATCCTGGTGGTATCCTGGGTTATCCTGGTAGTAACCTGGGTTATCCTGGTGGTATCCTGGGTTATCCTGGTGGTATACTGGGTTATCCTGGTGGTATCCTGGGTTATCCTGGTGGTATACTGGGTTATCCTGGTGGTATCCTGGGTTATCCTGGTGGTATTCCGGGTTATCCTGGTGGTATACTGGGTTATCCTGGTGGTATCCTGGGTTATTCTGATGGTATCCTTGGTTATCCTGGTGGTATCCTGGGTTATCCTGGTGGTATCCAGGGTTATCCTGGTGGTATCCTGGGTTATCCTGGTGGTATCCTGGGTTATCCTGGTGGTATACTGGATTATCCTGGTGGTATCCTGGGTTATCCTGGTGGTATACTGGGTTATCCTGGTGGTATCCTGGGTTATCCTGGTGGTATCCAGGGTTATCCTGGTGGTATCCTGTGTTATTCTGGTGGTATCCTGGGTTATCCTGGTGGTATACTGGATTATCCTGGTGGTATCCTGGGTTATCCTGGTGGTATCCTGGATTATTAACCCAATAATAATCTGTGAGTTGTTTTATGTGTTTATTTAACCCCAACATATGTTTATTGAACCTCAGTATGTTTATTGAACTCCAACATGTGATTAGTAAACCCTAAGATGTGTTTAGTGAACTCAGCATGTGTTTAGTGAACCCAACATGTGTTTAGTGAACCCAGCATGTGTTTAGTGAACCCAACATGTGTTTAGTGAACCCAACATGTGTTTAATGAACCCAGCATGTGTTTAGTGAACCCAACATGTGTTTAATGAACCCAGCATGTGTTTAGTGAACCCAACATGTGTTTAGTGAACCCAACATGTGTTTAATGAACCCAGCATGTGTTTAGTGAACCCAACATGTGTTTAGTGAACCCAGCATGTGTTTAGTGAACCCAACATGTGTTTAGTGAACCCAGCATGTGCTAGACACGTGTGCATCATTCAGATATCATTGTTAACGAAAACATTGGTAAATAAAAAAACTAAATATTAAACATCTGTTTAACTCACCACCCTCTCGTTACTACGTATCGCTTACGTAGGTGTTAGTGAACCTGCTCATCCCTCCCGGTCCGTAGGATAACACCCACCCCACCCAACGTGGGCGGCGCCCACAGAGCTTGTCACTGTCAGTTGGTCTGACATTCCACAAGATCAGGAACCTATAGTCAGACTTCACGGAAGTATACCTGGTTACTGTCCCAGGTACCACGGGGTCAGTGCACAGGTGTATGTGACACCTGGTTACTGTCCCAGGTACCACGGGGTCAGTGCACAGGTGTATGTGACACCTGGTTACTGTCCCAGGTACCACGGGGTCAGTGCACAGGTGTATGTGACACCTGGTTACTGTCCCAGGTACCACGGGGTCAGTGCACAGGTGTATGTGACACCTGGTTACTGTCCCAGGTACCACGGGGTCAGTGCACAGGTGTATGTGACACCTGGTTACTGTCCCAGGTACCACGGGGTCAGTGCACAGTGTATATGACACCTGGTTACTGTCCCAGGTATCACGGGGTCAGTGACATGGTATAGTGACACCTAGTTACTGTCCCAGGTTCCAGGGTCAGTGCACAGTGTGACACCTGGTACAATACACGGTGTATGGTACAGCTCAGTACAGGTGTATGTGACACCTAGCTACAGTACCAGTTGTAGTGACACCTCGCTCAAACCAGGGTATGTCAGCTACAGTACAGGTGTATGTGACACCTAGCTGACACAGTGTATGTGACACCTGGGTACAATACACAGGTGTATGTGCATAGCTCAGTACAGTGTGTGACACCTGGTGCTAGTTAGTGACACCTGGCTACAGTACACAGTGTATGTGACACTGGTACAGTACACAGGTGTGACACCTGGCTACAGTACACAGGTGTATGTGATACCTAGCTACAGTACACAGGTGTATGTGATACCTAGCTACAGTACACAGGTGTATGTGATACCTAGCTACAGTACACAGGTGTATGTGACACCCAGCTACAGTACACATGTGAATGAGGCACATAGCTACAGTACACAGGTGTATGTGACACCTGGCTACAGTACACAGGTGTAGGTGACACCTGGCTACAGTACACAGGTGTTACCTGGTGATACAGGGTGGACCTGGCTACAGTACACGTGTGTATGAGGCACATAGCTACAGTACACAGGTGCATGTGACACCTGGCTACAGTACACGGGTGTATGTGACAGCTACAGTACACATGTTAATGAGGCACATAGCTACAGTAAACAGGTGTTTGACACCTGGCTACAGTACACAGGTGTTACACCTGGCTGCAGTACACAGGTGTTACACTTGGCTACAGTACACAGGTGTTACACCTGGCTACAGTACACAGGTGTTACACCTGGCTACAGTACACAGGTGTTACACCTGGCTACAGTACACAGGTGTATGTGACACCTGGCTACAGTACACAGGTGTATGAGGCACATAGCTACAGTACACAGGTGCATGTGACACCTGGCTACAGTACACGGGTGTATGTGACAGCTACAGTACACAGGTGCATGTGACACCTGGCTGCAGCAGTACACAGGTGTATGACACCTGGCTACAGTACACAGGTGTATGTGATACCTAGCTACAGTACACAGGTGTGACTCCTGGCTACAGTACACAGGTGTATGTTACACCAGGCTACAGTACAAAGGTGTATGTGAAACCTGGCTGCAGTACACAGGTGTATGTGATACCTAGCTACAGTACACATGTGAATGAGGCAAATAGCTACAGTACACAGGTGCATGTGACACCTAGCTACAGTACACAGGTGTATGTGATACCTAGCTACAGTACACAGGTGTGACACCTGGCTACACTTCACAGGTGTATGTGACAACTGGCTACAGTACACAGGTGTATGTGATACCTAGCTACAGTACACAGGTGTGACACCTGGCTACACTTCACAGGTGTATGTGACACCTGGCTACAGTACACATGTGTATGTGACAGCTACAGTACACAGGTGTATGTAACATCTAGCTACAGTACACAGGTGTATGTGACTCCTGGCTACAGTACACAGGTGCTTCTTGGGTCCTATTTAAGTGCTAAACATTTTAACAGCGTTGCCAGACTTTGTAAACAAAACACTTATGGCTGACTGGTAACACCTTCTCACAACCGAAGCACTTGGGTTCGATCCTGGGCGGGTCGCGTTCTTGGGGAGACGACGTAAGGATCCCTAGGGTAAAGAAGTCACACTGCTTAGTGTGGCTTGGGTTAGTTGGGTTATTCTGGTTTACTGGGTTACTTGGACAGGTAATGAAGATCTTACATAAGAACATATGAAAGAAGGAGCACTGCAGCAGGCCTACTGGCCATGCTAGGAAGATCATGTGTATAACAAGGCTACCTGCTATCACTGTATATAACAAGGCTACCTGCTATCACTGTATATAACAAGGCTACCTGCTATCACTGTATATAACAAGGCTACCTGCTATCACTGTATATAACAAGGCTACCTGCTATCACTGTGTATAACAAGGCTACCTGCATCACTGTATAACAAGGCTACTGCTATCACTGTATATAACAAGGCTACCTGCACATTATGCACTGCTATATAACAAGGCTACCTGCTATCACTGTGTATAACAAGGCTACCTGCTATCACTGTGTATAACAAGGCTACCTGCTATCACTGTGTATAACAAGGCTACCTGCTATCACTGTATATAACAAGGCTACCTGCTATCACTGCTACCTTGCTACTGCTGTCCATGTGTCCAAAGCACTGTGTGTTGCAGTTCAATAACTCGCAGTTAAAAGCAGACGAACCCATTTCTGTGAACGAGTCTAGAATGTGAAGCAACGAGGCGTGTGTCCGGCACACATCTTTACTAAATAAAATCTTGTTCGAATATATTTACAGTCTGTAATATATAGGATGATTGAGATGATACTCGAATTCTGAGTCGATCACCCAACACCCAACTCTTCAGACCTGTGACCAGTCCTCACCTAGTTGTGGTTGCAGGGGTCGAGTCACAGCTCTTGGCCCCATGTGTGTGTGTGTGTGTGTGTGTGTGTACAAAGAAAGACCCACACTCATACACTCACACGGATGATATAATACCTAAGTCTGACGAAATGCGAATCTGAGTAAAGTTGAGAGAGTTCAGGAAGGTGCGGCGTCACCTTGACTGGGTACCGGAAGTGTTATTGTTGCTGCTGCTGCTGTTGTTCTTGCTGCTGCTGTTGTTCTTGCTGCTGCTGTTGTTCTTGCTGCTGCTGTTGTTCTTGCTGCTGCTGTTGTTCTTGCTGCTGCTGTTGTTGCTGCTACTGCTGCTATTGTTGCTGTTGTTACTGTTGCAGTACTGAATATAATGTCCGTAGCCTACACATGATAACATTGATAAAGTGTGAAGCACGTCAGCTCTCCCTCCAACCACCCAAAACCCACCCACCCACCCACACACACACACACACACACACACACACACACACACACACACACACACACACACACACACGCACACACAGAGACATCCGCTCACGGGTGGTGACTAACCGCCTTCAGTGAAATTCAGCTGATGAAAGAACATAGCGTAAGCACTCTGTCTGGCAGTACTAGTGAATGAGTGGAGCACCTGTCTGGCAGTACTGGTGAATGAGTGGAGCACCTGTCTGGCAGTACTGGTGAATGAGTGGAGCACTTGTCTGGCAGTACTGGTGACTGAGTGGAGCACCTGTCTGGCAGTACTGGTGAATGAGTGGAGCACCTGTCTGGCAGTACTAGTGAATGAGTGGAGCACCTGTCTGGCAGTGCACTGGTGGATACTGTCTGACAATGCACTGGTGGATACTGTCTGGCAGTGTACTGATGGATACTGTCTGACAATGCACTGGTGGATACTGTCTGGCAGTGTACTGGTGGATACTGTCTGACAGTGTACTGGTGGATACTGTCTGGCAGTGCACTGGTGGACACTATCTGGCAGTGCACTGGTGGATACTCTCTGGCAGTGTACTGGTGGATACTGTCTGGCAGTGTAGTGGTGGATACTGTCTGGCAGTGTACTGGTGGATACTGTCTGGCAGTGTACTGATGGATACTGTCTGGCAGTGTACTGGTGGATACTGTCTGGCAGTGTACTGGTGGATACTCTCTGGAGGTGTACTGATGGATACTGTCTGGCAGTGCACTGGTGGATACTGTCTGGCAGTGTACTGATGGATACTGTCTGACAATGCACTGGTGGATACTGTCTGGCAGTGTACTGGTGGATACTGTCTGGCAGTGTACTGGTGGATACTGTCTGGCAGTGTACTGGTGGATACTGTCTGGCAGTGTACTGGTGGATACTGTCTGGCAGTGCACTGGTGGATACTGTCTGGCAGTGTACTGGTGGATACTGTCTGGCAGTGTACTGATGGATACTGTCTGGCAGTGCACTGGTGGATACTGTCTGGCAGTGTACTGGTGGATACTGTCTGGCAGTGTACTGGTGGATACTGTCTAGCAGTGCACTGGTGGATACTGTCTGGCAGTGCACTGGTGGATACTGTCTGGCAGTGCACTGGTGGATACTGTCTGGCAGTGTACTGGTGGATACTGTCTGGCAGTGTACTGGTGGATACTGTCTGACAATGCACTGGTGGATACTGTCTGGCAGTGTACTGGTGGATACTGTCTGACAGTGTACTGGTGGATACTGTCTGGCAGTGTACTGGTGGATACTGTCTGGCAGTGTACTGGGGGATACTGTCTGACAGTGTACTGGTGGATACTGTCTGACAGTGTACTGGTGGATACTGTCTGGCAGTGCACTGGTGGATACTGTCTGGCAGTGTACTGATGGATACTGTCTGGCAGTGTACTGGTGGATACTGTCTGGCAGTGTACTGATGGATAATGTCTGACAATGCACTGGTGGATACTGTCTGGCAGTGTACTGGTGGATACTGTCTGACAGTGTACTGGTGGATACTGTCTGGCAGTGCACTGGTGGATACTGTCTGGCAGTGTACTGGTGGATACTGTCTGGCAGTGTACTGGTGGATACTGTCTGACAGTGTACTGGTGGATACTGTCTGACAGTGTACTGGTGGATACTGTCTGGCAGTGTACTGGTGGATACTGTCTGACAGTGTACTGGTGGATACTGTCTGGCAGTGTACTGATGGATACTGTCTGGCAGTGTACTGGTGGATACTGTCTGACAGTGTACTGGTGGATACTGTCTGACAGTGTACTGGTGGATACTGTCTGGCAGTGTACTGGTGGATACTGTCTGACAGTGTACTGGTGGATACTGTCTGGCAGTGTACTGATGGATACTGTCTGACAGTGCACTGGTGGATACTGTCTGGCAGTGTACTGGTGGATACTGTCTGGCAGTGCACTGGTGGATACTGTCTGGCAGTGCACTGGTGGATACTGTCTGGCAGTGCACTGGTGGATACTGTCTGGCAGTGTACTGGTGGATACTGTCTGACAGTGTACTGGTGGATACTGTCTGGCAGTGTACTGATGGATACTGTCTGACAATGCACTGGTGGATACTGTCTGGCAGTGTACTGGTGGATACTGTCTGGCAGTGCACTGGTGGATACTGTCTGGCAGTGCACTGGTGGATACTGTCTGGCAGTGCACTGGTGGATACTGTCTGGCAGTGCGTTTCGTTTGGATTAATTAACGTGCCTGGACATTCCTTCTCTCTGCGCCATCATTCCCTCTCGGCACATTCCTCTGCTTTCACCAACTTGTGGGTCACCTCCTCCATCTCCCTCCCCCTTTCTGACACCCCACCACCCTCTTCCACCCCAACCCTCCTTTTCATCCGGTTGTAGCGTCGGTAACCTACAAAAAACACGTCTGGTTTCTTCCGCCAGACCTCGAGGTAGGGTCAGTCTCTCGCGAGAGTGGGGGAGACGTGTGTGGTGAGGGGCAAGATGGAGGGGAAAGTAGACGTTTTAGCAGCGTGTATAGGTGATTGGGGAGGGGCGGTGCAAGTGCGGAGGCGGGGTTTTGAGGCTCCAGTAGAGGAGGTGGGGCTTGCAAGCTCCAGAAGAGGAGGAGGCGGGGCTTACAGTCGTACCTCTAGGAAGGGGGCCGTCGACCGTGTGGTGTTAGGGTCTTCTTATTGTGCATATTGTCTCTGCTGGGGATATTGTCTGCTGGACCTCGTGGACTCTGCTGCATGTTGTCTTTTTGTGGAGTATTGTCTTACCTCCCTCGCTCTGCTCTCATGTATTGTTACATATTCTCACTGTGGGGGAATATTGTGTTCAGAGTGCGTGCTTGCTGTTGCCCCGGGCTAGACACTGAGAGATGGTGTCACTCTATCCCAGTCCAGATTTCTTGAGCGTCGGCTGACTAGGCTCGGGAATCTTTTCTAGTGTTGATGTATTTGTGAGATGTTTTGCCCACCAGGGCGAAACATCTCTCAAAAATGTCCATATGTTTTATATGTCTCATTTATCACCTCGTAGATATTGTCTAAATTTGATTTAATTGTAAATACTGCTGAGGAATGTTGGTTGTTGCATATTACATTAGCAAGGCTGTGGCGATGGTGTACAATATTACCTGAGTGGGGATATTGTCTGCTAGAGGATCGTACAACCAGCTTGAACAGCCTGGTTGAACAGGCTCTGATCCACCAGGAGGCCTGCTCAAAGCCGCGGGGGCGTTGACCCCCGGAACAGCCTCCAGTTATACTGCCGTGGCCGAGACTGTGGATATTATCACCGTAGTGGTGTGGAAGTTGTAGGATATTGTCTGCAACTCGTAAACTGTGGTGTCTGCAGCACTGGGTTAAATTAGCACTGCTGTGGAATATTGTCTGCAGCCCCTGTACATTCGTATTACCGTAACGTTGGTGTACATTACCGCTGGAAAGTTGAGGTTGTCGATTAGTGTCAGGAAGTAGTAGACTCGTGACTGGTGCACATTATTACTTTTGTGTGATATTGTCTACAGTTGCGGACACTATCGTGGCTGCAGCGCTGGTGTACATTATCGTTGTTAAAGGATGTAACAACCTGGTTGGTGACTTGTCGTGTATGTGGGGCACCAACACTTCTACATACCACGATAGTGGTGTGTATTTGGGGGACCTGCACTAATATATATTCCACTATAATGGCGAGTATGCAAGGCAATAGCACTTTCATATATACCACTACAGTGTGGTGCATGCAGGGCTCTAGCACCTGGTTTCAAATAACAGCCACATACATAAGAATAGATTATCTACGCTGATGGCTGGAACATACTTTGAATTAGATAATATATTCTCTTCACCAGTCCCCCGTGGCCTGGTGGCAAAAACTCTCACTTCACACGGTGAGTGTCCGGGTTCGATTCCCGGCGAAGGGTTGGAAACATCGGACGTGTTTCCTTACACCGGTTGTCTATGTTCACCCATCAGTAAAATGGGTACCTGGGTGTTAGTCGACTGGTGTGGGTCGCATCCTGGGACAAAATTGACCTAATTTGTACATGTACTTGTAGTAAATAAAGATATTATTTTTTTTATTAACACGTCGGCCGTTTCCCACCAAGGCAGGGATCCCCGAAAAAGAAAAACTTTCATCATCATTCACTCCATCACTATGTTGCCTGAGGCGTGCTTACACTACAGTATAAAACTGCAACATCAATACCCCTCCTTCAGAGTGCCGGCACTGTACTTCCCACCTCCAGGACTCAAGTCCGGCCTGTCGGTTTCCCTGAAACCCTTCATAAATATTACCTTGCTCACACTCCAACAGCACGTCAAGTCCTAAAAACCATTTGTCTCTATTCGCTCCTATCTAACACGCTCACGCACGCTTGCTGCAAGTCCAAGCCCCTCGCACACACAACCTCCTTTACCTCCTCCCTCCAACCTTTCCTAGGGCGACCCCTACCCCGCCTTCCCTCCACTACAGATCTATACATTCTCGAAGTCATTCTATTTCGTTCTATCCTCTCTACGTGTCCAAACCATCTCAACAACCCCTCCTCAGTCCTCTGGATAATAGTTTTGGTAATCCCACACCTTCTCCTAATCTCCAAACTACGGATTCTCTGCTTATATTCACACCACACATTGCCCTCACACACGACATCTCCACTGCCTCCAGCCTTCTCCTCGTTGCAACATAGATATTATTATTATTATTATTATTATTATTATTATTATTATTATTATTATTATTATTATTATTATTATATTATTCTTATTATATCTCTTATCCTCAAGTTGACATCAGAATTATTTTTAAACCATAGAATTCAATTAAGAATTTTTAAATGTTACAGACCATAAACCTATGCACCTCAAATCCTTCATTGTATTGTATATACATGTTGATGTGAGTGATGTAAGGCTTCATGTATGTAACAGAAAGAGTCCTTTAATAGGATTCACGACCATAGATGAATATTTTACTCAAAGAAACCTGTGATTACTAAACCATCATTCAGTGGTGATAGTTAACACTGGCACTCCCTCTCCATTACCCTCGTTGATCACTCTGATCACCAGTTACAACTGTTAAATGTAGCCAGTGGTCAGTCAGCGAGTAATCACAGCGACTTCGTAGTTGTGGAGATATTAGCGAGGCTGCTACACATACTTGTTGTAGCGAATGGCACTACAATTTACCATGCCTTGGCTGTCTTCGAGGAGCTGAACAGTACCTGACCAGTCAGGCTGTGGCTCATACGTCGGTTTACGTGCGGCCAGCAGTAACAGCTTATTTGATCAAGCCATGATCCACCACGAGGATAGGTCACGGACCAGGCCGCGGGGGCGTTGACCCCCGAAACCACCTCCAGGTATACGTTGATGGGAATGATAGTTCCATCCAGCTATCATGCTTGTAGCTACGTTGATGGGAATGATAGTTCCATCCAGCTATCATGCTTGTAGCTACGTTGATGGGAATGATAGTTCCATCCAGCTATCATGCTTGTAGCTACGTTGATGGGAATGATAGTTCCATCCAGCTATCATGCTTGTAGCTACGTTGATGGGAATGATAGTTCCATCCAGCTATCATGCTTGTAGCTACGTTGATGGGAATGATAGTTCCATCCAGCTATCATGCTTGTAGCTACGTTGATAGGAATGATAGTTCCATCCAGCTATCATTCTTGTAGCTACGTTGATGGGAATGATAGTTCCATCCAGCTATCATGCTTGTAGCTACGTTGATGGGAATGATAGTTCCATCCAGCTATCATGCTTGTAGCTACGGTGATGGGAATGATAGTTCCATCCAGCTATCATTCTTGTAGCTACGTTGATAGGAATGATAGTTCCATCTAGCTATCATGCTTGTAGCTACGGTGATGGGAATGATAGTTCCATCCAGCTATCATTCTTGTAGCTACGTTGATGGGAAAGATAGTTCCATCCAGCTATCATTCTTGTAGCTACGTTGATGGGAATGATAGTTCCATCCAGCTATCATATATTGCAGGTCGTGTAATTTCAGGTCAAACACTACAGGTCCTTTAAGTCACACAAGGTTTTAAACTATCACACTACTTTGAAGACTGTCACATGCAGCATTCTCCACCTGACCCAGCATTCTCCACCTGACCCAGCATTCTCCACCTGACCCAACATTCTCCACCTGACCCAGCAGTCTCCACCTGACCCAGCATTCTCCACCTGACCCAGCATTCTCCACCTGACCCAGCAGTCTCCACCTGACCCAGCAGTCTCCACCTGACCCAGCATTCTCCACCTGACCCAGCATTCTCCACCTGACCCAGCATTCTCCACCTGACCCAGCATTCTCCACCTGACCCAGCATTCTCCACCTGACCCAGCATTCTCCACCTGACCCAGCAGTCTCCACCTGACCCAGCAGTCTCCACCTGACCCAGCATTCTCCACCTGACCCAACATTCTCCACCTGACCCAGCATTCTCCACCTGACCCAGCATTCTCCACCTGACCCAGCATTCTCCACCTGACCCAGCATTCTCCACCTGACCCAGCAGTCTCCACCTGACCCAGCAGTCTCCACCTGACCCAGCATTCTCCACCTGACCCAGCATTCTCCACCTGACCCAGCAGTCTCCACCTGACCCAGCATTCTCCACCTGACCCAGCAGTCTCCACCTGACCCAGCAGTCTCCACCTGACCCAGCAGTCTCCACCTGACCCAGCATTCTCCACCTGACCCAGCAGTCTCCACCTGACCCAGCAGTCTCCACCTGACCCAGCAGTCTCCACCTGACCCAGCATTCTCCACCTGACCCAGCATTCTCCACCTGACCCAGCAGTCTCCACCTGACCCAGCATTCTCCACCTGACCCAGCAGTCTCCACCTGACCCAGCAGTCTCCACCTGACCCAGCATTCTCCACCTGACCCAGCATTCTCCACCTGACTAAATCTTATAAATACTCATGTTACTCTTTTTTCCAGGTAGATCTGTTTGTGACTTGATAAAGCCCACTGTGTGGGCGAAACGTTGTCAATAAAGGATCACATTATACTGCTTATGTGTTTATTTTTCCATTGCAGGTCGTGCTGTGTCATCATGTAGCTCCCAGCACTTCTGCGGTGTTCTTTCTGCGGTGTTTTTTCTGCGGTGTTCTTTCTGCGGTGTTCTTTCTGCGGTGTTCTTTCTGCGGTGTTCTTTCTGCGGTGTTCTTTCTGCGGTGTTCTTTCTGCGGTGTTCTTTCTGCGGTGTTCTTTCTGCGGTGTTCTTTCTGCGGTGTTCTTTCTGCGGTGTTCTTTCGTTGTGGAAATATTTTGCAACTTCTGTGCTTATTGGGTGTTCATCTGGCGTGGTTTGGTCGGTACTTCATGGGAGTTAATAACCGTTTTCCTAGACGCTGGTGGTTAGCCGTATATCCTGTGTGGCAGGAAGGTGAGAACAACCATAGACAGATGGTCAGACCACACACACACACACACACACACACACACACACACACACACACACACAGAGGAGACATGATAATGACATACAAAATACTGCGGGGAATTGACAAGGTAGATAGTGACAGGTTGTTTCAGAGAGGGAACACAGAAACAAGGGGACACAACTGGAAGCTGAAGACTCAGATGAGTCAAAGGGATGTCAGGAAACATTTCTTCAGCCACAGAGTAGTCAGGAAGTGGAATGGACTAGAGAAAGATATAGTGGAGGCAGGAACCATACATAGTTTTAAGACAAGGTATGATAAAGCTCATGGAGCAGGGAGAGCAGAGACCCAGTAGCAGACAGCGAAGAGGCGGGGCCAGGAGCTGAGTCTCGACCCCTGCAACCACAATTAGGTGAGTACACACACATACACACTCTTGCTTCACGCACGGAGGGGCCGGGTTCAATTCCCAGTGGGGCAGAAACATTTCGAAGTGTTTCCTTACATACACATACACACACATATATACAACAGGCCTAGTGTCTAATTGACATGTGCCTAGGACAAAATGGTAACTAACACACACTGTCCAACGTAGTCCCCATTTTTAAAAAAGGAGACAGAAAAGAGGCACTAAACTATAGACCGGTGTCACTTACGTGTATAGTGTGCAAAGTCCTGGAGAAAATCATCAGGAAAAAAATGGTGGAACACCTCGAGCTGAACAGGATAATAAACACAAGACAGCACGGATTCCGGGAAGGCAAATCCTGTGTAACGAACCTCCTAGAGTTCTATGATAAAGTAACAGAGGTAAGGCAGGAGAGAGAAGGGTGGGTTGATTGCATTTTCCTGGACTGCAGGAAGGCCTTCGACACAGTTCCTCACATGAGATTAGTAAAGAAGTTGGAAGAACAAGCAGGTATAACAGGAAGGGCACTGGAATGGATCAGGGAATACCTCAAAGGGAGGTAACAACGGGTCATGGTGCGTGGTGAGGTATCACAGTGGGCGCCTGTGACGAGCGGTGTACCGCAAGGGTCAGTCCTAGGACCAGTGTTATTCCTGGTATATGTAAATGACATGACGGACGGGATAGACTCAGAAGTGTCTCTATTCGCGGATGATGTGAAAATAATGAGGAGAATCACATCGGAAGAGGACCAGGCAATGCTGCAAACAGACCTGGACAAGCTCGACATCTGGTCTAGCAATTGGCTTCTCGAATTCAATCCCTCCAAATGCAAAGTCATGAGGATCGGAGAAGGGCAAAGAAGACCGCTGACAGAGTACAAGCTAGGCGGACAAAGGCTACAAACCTCGGCAAAGGAGAAAGACCTTGGAGTGAGTATAACGCCAAGCACGTCTCCGGAGGCACACATCAACCAGATAACTGCGGCAGCATATGGGCGACTGGCAAACCTAAGATTAGCGTTCCGTTACCTTAACAAGGAATCGTTCAAGACACTGTATACCGTGTATGTCAGGCCCATACTAGAATATGCAGCACCAGTCTGGAACCCACACCTGGTCAAGCACGTAAAGAAACTAGAGAAAGTGCAAAGGTTTGCGACAAGGTTAGTTCCACAACTCAGGGGTCTGTCTTATGAAGAAAGGTTGAGGGAAATAGGACTAACAACACTGGAGGAAAGAAGGGTCAGAGGAGACATGATAACGACATACAAAATACTGCGGGGAATTGACAAGGTAGACAGTGACAGGATTTTCCAGAGAGGGAACACAGAAACAAGGGGACACAACTGGAAGCTGAAGACTCAGATGAGTCAAAGGGATGTTAGGAAGCATTTCTTCAGCCACAGAGTAGTCAGGAAGTGGAATAGTCTAGAGAAAGATATAGTGGAGGCAGGAACCATACATAGTTTTAAGACAAGGTATGATAAAGCTCATGGAGCAGGAAGAGCAGAGACCCAGTAGCAGACAGCGAAGAGGCGGGGCCAGGAGCTGAGTCTCTACCCCTGCAACCACAATTAGGTGAGTACTGTGTACGTTAGGCCCATACTGGAGTATGCAGCACCAGTTTGGAACCCACACCTAGCCAAGCACGTGAAGAAGCTCGAGAAAGTGCAAAGGTTTGCAACAAGACTAGTCCCGGAGCTAAGGGGTATGTCCTACGAGGAGACGTTACGGGAAATCGACCTGACGACACTGGAAGACAGGAGAGATAGAGGGGATATGATAACGACTTATAAAATACTGAGAGGAATCAACAAGGTGGACAGAGACAGAATGTTCCAGAGATGGGACACAGCAACAAGGGGACACAGTTGGAAGTTAAAGATTCAGATGAATCACAGGGATGTTAGGAAGTATTTCTTCAGTCACAGAGTTGTCAGGAAGTGGAATAGCCTGGGAAGTGATGTAATGGAGGCAGGATCCATACATAGCTTTAAGGAGAGGTATGATAAAGCTCATGGAGCGGGTAGAGTGACCGAGTAGTGGCCAGTGAAGAGGCGGGGCCAGGAGCTGTGAATCAACCCCTGCAACTACAACTAGGTGAGTACACACCATAAACCAACATTTCTTTTCGTGTGCAACTTTATAATGTGTTGAGTTGACATTGCATAGTGGTCCCAGACCATTACTGGGACCTGTTGCCTAAATCACTATAAGGATTACCAATAGACCCCTGGCTGTCTTCAAGACAGGCACCTAGTCAGTACCTGACCAGCCGGGCTGTGGTTCGTACGTCGGTTTACGTGCGGCCAACAGTAACAGCCTTGTTGATCAATCCCTGATCCACCATGAGGCTGGGTCACAGACCGGGCCGCGGGGGCGCTGCCCCACGAAACCCTCTCCAGGTATACTCCAGGTAAGGTCCCAGGAAAGGTACACCCGCAACATTTCGTTATGTCTCTCCTGCGTACTTGAACATTCAACTGTGTAGGTAAATATGTTGTGAATGTCTCAACAAGAAGAAGGCTGGAGGCAGTGGAGATGTCGTGTCTGAGGGCAATGTGTGGTGTGAATATAATGCAGAGAATCCGTAGTTTGGAGATTAGGAGGAGGTGTGGGATTACAAAAACTATTATCCAGAGAGCTGAGGAGGGGTGTTGAGATGGTTTGGACATATAAAAAGGTTGGAGCAAAATAGAATGACTTCGAGAGTGTATAAATCTGTAGTGGAGGGAAGGCGGGGTAGGGGTCGGCCTAGAAAAAGTTGGAGGGTGGGGGTAAAGGAGGTTTTGTGTGCGAGGGGCTTGGACTTGCAGCAAGCGTGCGTGAGCATGTTAGATAGGAGCGAATGGAGACAAATGGTTTTTAGGACTTGACGTGCTGTTGGAGTGTAGGCAAGGTAACATTTATGAAGGGTTTCAGGGAAACCGGCAGGCCGGACTTGAGTCCTGGAGATGGGAAGTACAGTGTCTGCACTCTGTAGCTGTAGTGTAAGCACGCCTCTGGCAAGACAGTGATGGAGTGAATGATGAAAGTTTTTCTTTTTCGGGCCACCCTACCTTGGTGGGAGACGGGCGATGCGTTAATATAAAAAAAATAATCTACATAATATAATAAAATTGAACATCTACCACATTCTCCTTCTCGCAGTCTTTCATTAACCTCTACGTATAAAATAACATCATATAAATTCCATACACATTTAGGGGCATCATACCCCCTAAAAACCCCTACATCTCTTCTGACTACCTCATACTCAAATACATTAACAATAAATAGATATGACCCTTAACTAATAATAAACACTATACCCCACCTTAACCCTGACATGAAGCACCATAGAGTGTGAACCCATTTTTAACGTAATATATCTTCATCAATCACAATACTGGACCTTAACCTCAGAAGCACTACAACATAATATGAAACTTGATTATACAAGTATAACCTCGACTTAGGCAAGTCATGAACTATAACATAATTAGGTACCGCGATCCCTATGTACCTCTGGTATTTATCACCTGTGTATTAACCAACCGGGCATCAAGTGATTATGTCCATGTATCTACAGAATATAATAAACCTTAACATTGACAACAAAATAGACATAATCCTTAACAGAAATAAACACTATACCCCCCCCCGCCCCCTTAACCCTGACTTGAAACACCAATGGTATAAACACATTTATAACATAATATAACCTCATGATTCACAATCAAGGTTCACTAATGTTGCTCCCACGGAACTACGAACCAAATAGATAACTTAGTTCACAAGTACAAATGTTATATAATGAACAGTATCTACTACATGAGAGACTTGACATTGATCACAGAAATACGACAATTTTGTACATTGTAACAAGGATAAAACAAGTGATACCAGGGAAATGTTACACTGATACAACACCAAGAACCACAACATTTCACAGCTCATTTGTTATACAAACAAATCCAATTCTCCTGACTTAACTACATATTTACAAAGAGCGAAGTTTGTTCATTATTTTGTTTTCTTTAAACCTCTATACAACATAATACATAATAATAACCCTGACACCTTTAGAAGCACATATGCCCCCAAAGGAACATCGTGGTATCACAGAGGAAAGCCACCTATAGGTAGGGTAGGTTCGTCAAGACACCGGACAGGTGTTTCCTGACGCGGGTCTTAGTCAGATGATGACCCGCCGTTGGAGCTTTTGGTCATCTGACCGAGGCCTTCCACTGGCTTACCGGTCCACCCCTTTAAAAATTATGGTCTATTAAAACCATTTATCCTATGCTTTTCCCTTTACATAA
This sequence comes from Cherax destructor, assembly GCA_009830355.1. Taxonomy (NCBI): domain Eukaryota; kingdom Metazoa; phylum Arthropoda; class Malacostraca; order Decapoda; family Parastacidae; genus Cherax; species Cherax destructor. The sequence goes on from WNWK01000135.1 coordinate 700,030, forward strand.
CCCCCCCCAACCCGCCCCCACCACTCATACACACACGTCCTTTCATGCCTTCCCGTCTTTAGTGCATTATAAAGCGTCGTTCGTCTCCCGCTGTCCTCACGCCCTCATCCATACTCATCCACCCACCATGTACATCACTACTATTCTCACACTAATGTCCGCAACACCCACACGTGACTCTCAACCCTCTCCTGGAGTTTACCTGGAGAGAGTTCCGAAGGTCAACGCCCCGGCGGCCCGGTCTGTGACCAGACCTCATGGTAGATCAGAGCCTGATCAACCAGGCTGTTACTGCTGGCCGCACGCAGTCCGACGTACGAACCACAGCCCGGCTGGTCAGGTACTAACTATAGGTGCCTGTCCAGTGCCTGCTTGAAGACAGAGAGGGGTCTATTGGTAATCCCCCTTATGTACGCTGGGAGGCAGTTGAACAGTCTTGGGCCCCTGACACTTATTGTGTTGTCTCTCAACGTGCTAGTGGCACCCCTGCTTTTAATTGGGGGGATGTTACATCGCCTGCCGAGTCTTTTGCTTTCATAGGGATTGACTCTCGTGTGCAAGTTTGGTACTAATCCCTCTATGATTTTCCACGTGTATATAATAATGTATCTCTCCCTCCTGCGTTCTAGGGAGTACAGGTTTAGGAACTTCAAGCGTTCCCAGTAATTGAGGTGGTTTATCGCAGTTATGCGTGCCGTGAAGGTTCTCTGCACATTTTCTAGGTCAGCAATTTCACTTGCCTTGAAAGATGCAGTTAGTGTGCAGCAATATTCCAGCCTAGATAGAACAAGCAACCTGAAAAGTGTCATCATGGGCTTGGCATCCCTGGTTTTGAAGGTTCTCATTATCCATCCTGTCATTTTTCTAGCAGATGCGATTGCTACAGTGTTATGGTCCTTGAAGGTGAGATCCTCTGACATGATCACTCCCAGGTCTTTGACATTAGTTTTTCGCGCTATTATGTGGTTGGAATTTGTTTTATACTCCGATGAAATTTTAATTTCCTCACGTTTTCCATATCGGAGTAATTGAAATTTCTCATTATTGAACTTTATATTGTTTTCTGCAGCCCATTTAAAGATTTGGTTGATTTCTGCTTGGAGTCTTGCAGTGTCTTCAACGGTGGACACTGTCATGCAGATTCGGGTGTCATCTGCAAAGGAAGACACAGCACTGTGGCTGATATCCCTGTCTATGTCCGATATGAGGATGAGGAACAAGATGGGAGCGAGTACTGTGCCTTATGGAACAGAGCTTTTCACAGTAGCCGCCTCAGACTTTACTCTGTTGACTACTACTCTTTGTGTTCTACTTGTTAGGAAATTATAGATTCATCTACCAACTTTTCCTGTTATTCCTTTATCACACATTTTGTGTGCTATTACACTATGGTCACACTTGTCAAAGGCTTTTGCAAAGTCTGTGTATATAACATCTGCATTCTGTTTGTCTTCTAGAGCATCCAGGACCTTGTCGTAGTAGTCCAGTAGTTGGGACAGACAGGAGCGACCTGCTCTAAACCCATGCTGCCCTGGGTTGTGTAATTGATGGGTATCTAGATGAGTGGCGATCTTGCTTCTTAGAACTCTTTCAAAGATTTTTATGATATGGGACGTTAGCGCTATTGGTCTGTAGTTCTTTGCTATTGCTTTACTGCCGTTCTTGATGAACACTGAGTTCCATGAGTCAGGGCCTGGAGTGGAGTGCATGGGCATGTTATTTATTGCCTTTTCGAAGTCATTTGGCGTCAGGGTAATGTCAGATAGGCTTGCGTCTGTCAAGTTCTGTGGCACTTTCATAAAAAAATCATTTAGGTCTTCGACTTTCAGTCTGGTTAGCGGCTCGCTAAAAACTGAGTCATACTGGGACTTTAGTAACTCACTCATTTCCTTGCTGTCATCTGTGTAGGACCCATCCCGTTTAAGTAGAGGCCCAATACTGGATGTTGTTCTCGACATTGATTTGGCATAAGAAAAGAAATACTTTGGGTTTCTTTCAATTTCATTTATGGCTTTTAGTTCTTCCCACGGTCTTTGCTAATGAATCAAAGACTAATCCAAAAGGGTTCTTTCAAGTGTATAGGACGAAGGTGAGGGAAAAGGTAGGACCTCTGAAAATTGGGAATGGACAGCTGACGGATAACGAACTGGAAATGTGTTCTCTATTTAATGACTATTTTTTGTCAGTCTTTACACAAGAAGACGTAAATGAGATTCCAGAAATTAACAATTATTCAGTTCCTGAAGAATTCAAGTTAACTAATATTACTGTCACGAGGGACATTGTTATCAAACAGATAGATAAACTGAAGCAAAATAAGTCCCCGGGACCCGACGAGTTGTTTTCCAGGGTACTTAAAGAATGCAAGATGGAACTTAGTCAGCCATTAACGAATGTGTTTAATACGTCCATCCTAACTGGTATTGTGCCAGAGATGTGGAAGATAGCTAATGTAGTTCCTATATTCAAATCAGGGGATAAGTCAATTCCATCAAATTACCGTCCAATAAGCCTCACATCTATAGTAGGCAAATTATCAGAATCAATTATAGCTGATATTATTAGAAGTCACCTTGAAGAACATAATTTGATTAATGAATCTCAGCATGGGTTCACGAGAGGTCGTTCCTGCCTAACAAATTTACTGACGTTTTTCAATAAAACATTTGAGGCAGTAGACAGTGATAAAGAATATGATATAGTTTACTTGGATTTCAGTAAGGCCTTCGATAGAGTACCTCACAAGAGACTCTTAAGAAAGGTGGCAGCTCATGGTATAGGAGGTAAAGTTCTAGCATGGATAGAGGCATGGCTTACCAATAGAAAGCAGAGAGTTTCCATTAATGGGGTCAAATCTGAATGGGGATTAGTCACAAGTGGCGTTCCACAAGGATCAGTTTTAGGCCCATTGTTGTTCATAATTTACATAAATGACCTTGATGAAGGAATTGCAAGTGACATGAGTAAATTTGCTGATGAGGATACCAGTGAACTCCAGGAGGATTTGGACAAATTAATGTCTTGGTCTGAAAAGTGGCAGATGAAGTTCAATGTGGACAAGTGTAAGGTACTAGTCCTTGGTAATGAAAATATCCCTCGAATTTATAAACTAGGTGAAGTAGAGCTTGATCATACAGAATGTGAAAAAGACTTGGGAGTCATGGTAAGCAGGAATCTAAAGCCAAGACAACAGTGCCTAAGTGTGCGCAATAAGGCTAACATATTACTAGGATTTATTTCAAGAAGTATAAGCAACAGAAGTCCAAAAGTTATTTTACAGCTCTATACATCACTAGTGAGACCTCATTTGGATTATGCAGCTCAGTTTTGGTCTCCTTACTACAGGATGGATATAGATTCATTGGAGAATATACAAAGAAGAATGACTAAAATGATTTACAGTATAAGAAATCTCCCGTATAAAGATAGACTTAGAGCGTTGAATCTTCACTCTCTGGAGAGACGTAGAATGAGGGGAGATATCATCGAGGTGTACAAGTGGATGATGGGCATAAACAAAGGAGATATTAATAAAATACTGAGGATATCGAACCAAGTAAGAACCAGAAATAACGGATTTAAATTGGATAAATTTAGATTTATAAAGGACATAGGCAAGTACTGGTTTTCGAACAGAGTTGTAGATGCGTGGAACAATCTTCCGATTAGGGTGATAGAGGCTAGGACCTTGGGTGGCTTTAAAAAGAGATTGGACAAATATATGAGTGGGAGGGGCTGGGTTTGATTGGTGTCGTGAGTACAGGAATAAATTCTTAGGTAGTGGTGGTTTTGATATGGACCTGCCTTGTATGGGCCAGTAGGCCTTCTGCAGTGTTCCTCCATTCTTATGTTCTTATGTTCTTAAATAGCGTTTGATAAACATATTAGGTTGGATAAACACATGAGTGAGAGGGGTTGGATTTGAGTGGGACTTGCACATGAATGTTTTATGACTGTCCTGCAAAATCCGCATCCGCATCCGCATTTTACTGTAAACAGATATCCGCATCCGCATCAGCATTTTACTGAAAGCAGATATCCGCATTCGCATCCGCATTTTACTGTAAGCAGATATCCGCATCCGCATCCGCAAAATAAGTAAGACATCCGTATACACATCCGCATACCGGATATCTAAATTTTTCACATCCGATACATCCCTAGTAACCAGTATCACAACCCCCACACTAATCACAACTCCCCTCCCTCACTAATCCCATATTAAACAAAACAGCCTTGGATGCTAATATCCTGTGTAGAAATCTATATACCATCACACGTACCTTAGATGCCAACTGCAGCTTGACCAATCCCTTCCATTCACTCTTACAATCATACATTGGGAACACCGCCTCACATAGCACAGTTTATTTTCCCGCTACCTCCTCTCCCCCTACCCTTACCAATCCTCCTACCTTCATCCTAGTTGGTTCTCGCACAGCCATGAGTGCATGCAACATATCTTCACACAACTGCAATGGCCTTCCACTCCAACATTTACGAACCTCTTTCATAACCTTCCCCACCCTCCTACCCCTCAACCCCACCTCCCCCAGATACCTTTGCTTCACATAAATCCCCAACAACATTCTTTGCAAAGGTATTAGTCCCATTCCACCTTCCCGCACAGGCTTCATAACCACCTCCTTGTTAAGCCAATGCCTTCCATAGCCCCATAGATACCTAATTACTCTCCTTTGCAACTTGATGACTTCCCTCTCCACCAACGGATACACACCTGCAATATGCCACAATTTGCTATATATTAAGACATTGACGATAATGATCCTTTGCAACAGAGTAACATCCCCGGGTTTCCAGCCTCCCATCCTCCTTACGGCAGCACCAACCACGGCTACCGTATTCACTTCCCTCGCTCTTTGTGTATCATTACAATACACCACCCCACAGATCTTTAAACTATCTACAACCGACCACCCATACCCAGAACCTAATTACCCCCACTCACGAACCTACCTCCAGCAATTTTGACTTAGCGTTATTTACTCCTAATCCTACCAAACACACCAATAATCTTTCCTACATTACTCAGCCCCTCCTCACTCCCAACCAGGATAGTCATATCATCTACGTATCCTACGATTCCAGTTACGCTGCCTAACCCCACCTCCCCCTCCCTGACACCCTCCTGTATTAGCCTATAAAATGGATCCTGCACGCACACAAACAGGATTTGTGACAAGGGACAACCCTGCAGCAAACCCCATCCCATTCCCACCTCCTCCCCCACCCTCCCATTAACCTGCACATGCACACTCACACCCCTATACAATGTTGCAACCCACCTAAGTATTCCTTCACTGAACCCTTGCCTTTCCATGACACGCAATAACATTCCCCTTTCCACACTATCATATGCCCTTTCCCAATCCACTCCCAACACTCCTCCCCCCCTATTCTCGATGGAATCCCTAATCCTTCCATGTCCCGTTTGCATACACCTGCCCGGAATACCACATTGACCCTCAGCTATGGTATGCCCCAATACCTTTTTTATTCTATTTGCCAAAATACGTGCGAAAATCTTGTAGTCCGCACATAATAGAGATATAGCTCGATAATCCCTAATGGTCGATTCATCCCCTCCCTTCGGCACAAGTACCACTACCCTGATATGCTGATCTCCACTCATAATGCTATCCTCTTTCATTCGATTAAACAGTCCTGTAAGACTGTGTGTAAAAGTAGCTTGGTATTCCATCTATTCCTGGTGCTTTGCCTACCTGCATCCTCTGAATCACTGCCCACACCTCTTCCTCAGTTATCACCTTATCCATGCTCTCCCTATCACCCTCATCTATCCTGGGCATTATGCTCTCCAAAACAGCATCCCTAGCCCACTCACTTCCCTCCCTCACCGACAAATACTGGCTGAACCACTTGTCGGCATAACAACTCATACTCTCCATAGAGCGAAGGACTTGCCCCATTCTATAACCTCCTAACTCTTCACTCACACATAATGACAATATTGTCATGTCATTTCTTCGCTACTGGAATTTATAAAGAACTGTAACCGACAGCCTATTGCCCCAAAGGACATCCTCAACCCCCCCCTTATCCTAATTCGTTTTGCACTTCCCTCAAACGTTCCCTCACACCCGCCACCTCCTCCTGATGTCTCCCCGCCCCCCTCTCATTATAAAATCTTAACTGACCTTCCAAATATCTTTGCAACCCAAACCGGTACTGAACATCCATTCTTGCCTCCCATCTGTAATAATCCCGAATCCCTCGTTTTGCCTGCCTATACCACCACTGTGTGATGTTCCCCTCACTCCTCCCATCCTGCCACATCATTTCCCACCATTCAGCAAAACACACACTACTGTCATCACCCTGTAAAAGCCTTACATTCATTTTCCAATAGCTTGAATAAGTTTTCACTACACCCTGCCATTCCAACTCAACTAACACTCCCCTATGATCAGAAAACTCCACATCCACACTTTGTACTCTCACAACATTAATAACCCTAGAAACGTAGATTCTGTCCAATTTGCCGCATATCCCCTTAGCACAAAGGTGTGCTCAATCTGCCATCCATCTCTCTGTACCACATCCACCACTCCCACAGCCCCCAAAACATCCCTCAAAACCCCCAACTCACAACCTGCCCCCCGCGGCTCAACATCCTTCCTTCTAATTATGCAATTCCAGTCCCCTCCAATAACCGTTATCAAAGGTAATCCTCTCAGATAAAAAACTAATTCCTCTCGCACAAAGTCCTCCTTCGTCTTTCTACAAGTTACTGCTGGTAAGTAAACCCCTATAAAACACACCTTCGTCTCGCCCCAATACCCTTCTGCTCTTACCACCCTTCCCCCTCCTCCCAGTTCAAGAGACGGAAAGGGCTGGATCCTCTAATACCTATAGCCACCCCACCCTTGAAGTTTGCCGAACTCCCGCATACATCTGAAACTCATTCAAAAGCAAATCACTCCCAGAACGATAATTATGCTCTTGTATGAAGCATAAATTGATATTCATGCACCTAAACGTAACTTCTACCCATCTACGCTTGACCTCCAACCTGAGGCCATTGGCATTCATAGTAAAACACCTGAAGGCTGCATAGGGGCTTTCCTCTGTGCCTCTGCAATTTCTGTACACTCACTTTCACAAGTCCAACTTTGTCACCTTTGTCACTGATCCTATCACCAACTCTGTCTAAATACCTTTTGCCCTTCTGCCCCACTTCCCTTCCCTTTACCCCGCCTTTTCCACCCTGGCCACCTCCACCCATGTCTTAGCCCTCTGAGCGGGCGTAAGGACATCTTCCCCTTCCGAACCACTCAGCTGCTTCTGAGAACTCTCTGATGCTTCCATGCCCTCATCCTTATTATTGCGATGCACCTTTGCACCAACCTCCTGCACTGATATAGGATCACTCTCTACATCATCAACCTCACACTGTCCTACAACACTCGCCATAGACTCCTTTGGCACTACTTCACCTGCCAAGACATCATTCTTTGGCGACATAGTGTCCAATGGGCTGTCCAACAATTTCTGAAGATCCTAGAGCATTGGGTCATTCACACCCAAATCCAGCTCCACCTGTCCTGGGGTCTCCTCTCTTATTACAGGCCCCTGGCTCCTCGATTCTGACGGCAAGGTGTAAGCATGATCCTCTTCAACATCCATGATATCACTTCACTTAGCAGTCGCTACCACACCCGCGTCCTCTTGAGTCATCCCCGTGTCATCTACTTTCCTTTCGTTTTCTGGGTGGCGGTATGACTGCTGATTCTTCCGTCTGTCACAGTTCATCGCCATGTGCCCCGCCAACCTGCAGATCCAACATGTACGCAGCTGTTTAGCGTATGTGACATACACCTGCATGCGGAATTCATCCATGACAACGTATGAAGGTATTTGTCGTCGTAAGGTCATCTTAAGCTTAAACGGACCTTCTGAGAACCCGGCATAGAGTCGCTGTGTCCATCTTCCTACAGAGGCCTCATGTATGACTCCATACTGTCCGAAGATGTCCCGGATATCGTGTTCACCGGCTTCAAAAGGAACATTAAGTATCCTTATCCAAGAATAATAGGGCAACACGTCCTTCAAACACACTTCCAATCTGGGGTTCACCTCATACTGTTGGTCTTGGAACCTTTCCACCACACGATCATAAACACTGGTCGTCAACAACTTCACAAAAAATTGTGTCGAACCGTTCAGGGAGATGCCGTATAATTCCTCATTTTGTATCCCAAAGGTGTCACGAATAATGGCTGGTAATAGTACTTCTGCATTGCTTGGGTACATAGCTCCCTTTATCACTTCAGTGCAGACGGTATTCACCCGGCATTTACAGCGCTCCGCCATTTTGTGGAAAATCACATGTTCCACAAATGACCACCAGGGACCAGCTCAGAAGCACCCTCTCTCTATGAGAGCTGAGCAGGGAATGAGTGTGTGTACTGGCTTTCTTAAGCCACACTGACTGGCTTTCATAGACTTATTAAGATTAATAAGCCGAATAACCTCTTCTTTACCCCCCTCCCCCCTTCCCACCTTTCAAAGCTGAGAACGGCGCTTATTCAAGGGGAGGATAGCTTCTATTCCTTGGATCAAGAGCCCTTCACCAGAGTTAATGCACTTTCCATGCAAGGAACTTTTATAAGTATCACCTCCATTACGACGCTACTTTCCTTTTCCTCAAAATTTATTGAGTCTATCACTTCAGCACTTTTTTTTTATCAGCCTCCCCTTCCTTGGATCAAACTTCATTATCTCCCACTTCTCAGGCACTGTGTGACCCCTATATATTGTGACCTCATGATAATAAGAGTGACCTCATGATAATAAGAGTGACCTCATGATAATAAGAGTGACCTCATGATAATAAAGTGACCTCGTGATAATAAGAGTGACCTCGTGATAATAAGAGGACCTCATGATAATAAGAGTGACCTCATGATAATAAGAGTGACCTCATGATAATAGAGTGACCTCGTGATAATAAGAGTGACCTCATGATAATAAGAGTGACCTCATGATAATAAGAGTGACCTCATGGATAATAAGAGTGACCTCATGATAATAAGAGTGACCTAATGATAATAAGAGTGACCTCATGATAAGAGTGACCTCATGATAATAAGAGTGATCTCATGATAATAAGAGTGACCACATGATAATAAGAGTGACCACATGATAATAAGAGTGACCTCATGATAATAAGAGTGACCTCATGATAATAAGAGTGACCTCGTGATAATAAGAGTGACCTCATGATAATAAGAGTGACCTCATGATAATAAGAGTGACCTCATGATAATAAGAGTGACCTCATGATAATAAGAGTGACCTAATGATAATAAGAGTGACCTCATGATAAGAGTGACCTCATGATAATAAGAGTGATCTCATGATAATAAGAGTGACCACATGATAATAAGAGTGACCACATGATAATAAGAATGACCTCATGATAAGAGTGAAGTAGGTCTACTGGTCCCTGCTAGGCAGGTCTGTTTCACACACACTCATGTATGTCCTCAACCAACTGTTAAAACTATCCAAGGGTAGTTTTAACAGTTGGGAGTTTGTTCCAAAAATCTATATTAATGCCCCGTGGCCTGGTGGCTAAAGCTCTCGCTTCACACGGCGGGTGCAGGTTCGAATCTTGGCGAGGGTAGAAACATTGGGAGTGTTTCCTTACACCGGTTGTCTATGTTCACCCATCAGTAAAATGGGTAGCTGGGTGTTAGTGGACTGGTGTGGGTCGCATCCTGGGACAAAACTGACCTAATTTGCGGGAAATGCTCAGCATAGCAAGCGGCTTTCTATATAGTAGTATATCATTGATGTCAGCTATGGTCTGTATACCTTGTACATGTACTTGTAGAAATAAAGATATTATTATTATTATTATTATGTTATTATTATATGCACCCATACCCATCCTGTGGCAGGTAGTGAAGAGTTTACAGACAATGGTCCTGGGACTGGGTCTCAGAGTTCTGATAGCTGAACAAGTTTCAGTGGTAATGAACGACTTACATGTTTATATCTGGTTATAACCGTAATGAGTTATTTATAATAATAATAATAATAGTAATAATTTATATATGGTTACAATCGTAAGTAGTTATTTACGTAGACGTGAATTAGGTTACAAAACAGAGACAACTCACTCAGAAATGTTCAAGAAATGTCAAAGTATTTGATCCACAGTGGCATATTACTAACCATTATGGAAAAAATCAACACTCATTAAAATCGTGAATTTCCACTCCAATATTCTTGGAAGTGACGAGTGGACATTCCCAGACTCCTCTTTATCTTGTAATTAATGGCGTTATTGCTTACACAGTATATTATTCTCACTCTTTTATTGACTTAGTAATTGTTTGGTATTTTATGCAATGCAGTGAACAATTTTAATTGTTAATTAGTGGAGGAATTTTAGGAAATAATGTAAAACAAATGAGACGTCACAGATCACAGATTTATGTGTTGTCAGATGAACGATATTAACCACTTGCATACAGTACCTCCTTCTAAACTTGGTAGGCTTCAATATATATACGTATATATATATATATATATATATATATATACTATATATATATATATATATATATATATATATATATATATATATATATGTTGTAGCGAATAGGCACAATATATATATATAATGTGTGTGTGTGTGTGTGTGCACCCCATATCCATCCTGTGGAGGGTAGCGCAAGAGCATATGGATACACAAAAGGCCTAGGAACTAGGCCCCAAAAGGGTTAACAATTCAAGAGTCACTCCATCTGCCGTTTTCTCCTCTGTATGGGTTGAAGACAACAATTTTCTTTCATTCACCAACAGTTTAATTATTATGCACCCCATACCCAAAGTTTTGATGATAGCTGAACTAGTTACAAAGGTAATGAACTCCAGATAGTTTACCAACACAGACCTGATTATTATTCTTTATTTTGCTACTGATGAATCTTATCTTTGTATTCAGTTAACATGCAAATACATCCGTCTATGTATATACTCAGTGACATACGCAGTTAACCATATATATACTTTTCATAACAACGGGCGAAGATTTAACACTAGGATATAATTATTAAAATAACATTTCAGTCCTGAGACCTTGATTAGGGATCACTAATACTGAATTGGTTATAACTATGACCATAATTTTTAAAGGGGTGGACCTGTAATCCAGTGGAAGGCCTCGGTCAGATGACCAAAAGCTCCAACGGCGGGTCATCATTTGACTAAGATCCGCGTCAGGAAACACTTGTCCTGTTTCCTGACGAACCTTACCTAACCTAACCTTGATTAGGTTTGCATGCAAGTTAATTTAGGTACAGATACACATGAGTACAGCTATCATACATAGTTTAACATGTGTAAATTACCCAAGAGAACCCAAAAAAATCAAAGTGACTTATTTCCATTGGGGGTCACTTCTTGGCATCAATTATCAAAGGACACACGTGCAATTAATGTGATATTTTATTGTGGCATGTTACATTAATTGCACTTGTGTCCTTTTACCCAACATATTGTCGGTAATTCTACCAACATTAATCAATTATCAAGGTTTATATCATAACAATCATGCCAAGACAAATCCAATCCCACCACTCAATCTACCATTTGTAATATTATTATATGATTTGTACTACCTAACTATTTTAAATTTAATTGTGTATGTACCTAATTAGGTATGTATCTAATTATGTATGTATCTAATAATGTGTGTTCAAATATACTGCTCCATATATATACTGCCCGAAATGCCTAGGCATGTTAGTGGCCTTCTTTATAATTAATATTTTATAATATGTAAACCACATATTGTAAGCTTTACAAGGAAATACACATTTTGATTTAATTTGGACACTGAGGTTTCCTTGCAGCATATAACATAATGTTTTACCAAAACTGTAAGCAACCTGCAGCCATACACAGGATATATACACTGGGAGTTGTATTTCTCTTAGTGTATATATGCTGAGAGTTTACTATAATTACTATTTTAGAAATTTAAGTATATTCTTGTCTGGTGGTGAAAAGGTTACTAACATCTTGAATGACCCTCGTGTAGTCGATAGGCTTTCAACCCATTAACCCCCAAAAAAAAAAAGCATACAAATCGTAAAATCATTGAGTGTAACCTATGTTTTCTTAGGTAATATACATCTCTATCCATATTTTTACCTTATTTCTAATGTATTATTAATCTTAGCATAAACATAATCTACTTTGAGTTTTGTCATGTAAGAAATTACCATTGTCAAACAATATCTCTTAAAACTATGTCACATTCGCAGCCCAGACCTTGTGGTGCTCGGGTGTGCTGGTTGTGACCTCTGGTGGCAGTCAAGTCAAACTTTATTTTCTTCAAGATGGCTGATGAGTACAGGAGAGTCAACACTGTCTGTGTTGAGGTGCTTCAAGGGGTGATATACCAATCGAATGCCGACGTTTTGCTTCCTGCCATACTTCGGGATGTATATGGCATATCCCATGATGAATTGTATGGAATTTCATTAAATGAGGCATCAAGGATCTTCGTGAAGTTCGCCTGCACCGCTGCTTATGAGAGAATTGTGGACGCCTTTCAGAATTTGAGGAAAGTTGTGTCACCTGGAGTGGAGGTATGTTTACAGGACGTTTCTACTACTTACAAATGGATTAGAATATGTAATGTTCCATTCGAGGCCAGAGAAATGGACATCAGAGACGTTTTTCGCCAGTGTGGCATTATTCATGCCGTCAACATTGGGAGGTGGTCCCAGGATATTTATGCGGGGATGTTGGAGGGATCCTTCTCCATCAAGATGACCTTATGGAGGCAAATTCCTTCCTATGTATTGATGGAGGTTTTTCGCACTCAGGTCTACGTCACGTATGCAGGTCAGGTGAGGATGTGCAAGCTGTGTGGGATGCCAGGACATATGGCCGCGGCTTGCTCAAGACGATGAGATGACAGGCAATGGCATAGTAGCATCGTGGATCAGGATATGGTGGAGCAGACAGAGACATGTGATGAGACGCTGGAAGGTGTGAGGGGCGGCGCTGATCAGCCACAGCTGGATAGAAAGTGGAGTGAAAAGGTGGAAAGGGCAGAGGTGGCCGTGTGCACCCTGCCGGTGGAGACTCAGCCAGGGAAGGTGTGTACTACACAGCTGGGTGAGGATAAGGATGATGGTGCAGCTGAGGCCGTTCTGCAGGATCTGCAGGACATCCTAGGTGGATCGGAGTTAATGCTTGATGGTGGAGTGAGATGAGTGGAGAAGTGAATGTGGGAATGGCTCAGGGGGGAGTTCAGAGTGCTAGTGGGAAGGAGGGTGCTGACGGTAGGGGTGGGGTCTCTGGCTTGGAGAGAGTGGTGGAAGTGGAGGCGCATAGGGTGACAGCCATGGAGGTGCCTCTTTCGAGGGGTGAATCCAGGAAAAGACCTGGTGATGATAATGAGGATGATGTTTTAACCCCGGCCCAGAGGTCTGGCAAGAAGGCTTGGGTGGTGATGGGGGAGTTAAGGACACAGAGGTGGCTAGGGTGCCTAGGGTGATGGGAGGGGAGGGTAAAGGGAGTTTAGATAATGCTAAGAAGAGTGCCCCAGTGGAGAAGAGAAAACCGAAGCAGAGAGGGAAACCGCTGTCATTACGTTCAGGTGTATAAGCATGAATGTGAATGGCCTCAAGAATGAGGTCAAGAGAATATGGGTTGAGGTCACTTTGTATAGGTTGTGTATAGATGTATGTTTCCTTCAGGAACATAATTATAGGTGTGGGAGTGATTTGGTGTTGAAAGGTTATAGGGTGTTCACAGGTAGTTCTGTGCATTTCAAGGGTGGTGTGCTGGTGGGAATACGTGAGTCTAGCCCGTTCACCTTGACGTCGTGGGAGGAGGGGGGTGGGAGGGGGTCCGGGTGGAGGGTTGGTGGGGAGGGACCCGGGTATGTTTCATAGGCATGTACATGCCCGCTGACCATACGCGGAGAGTGAAAGAAGAGTTTGTGAGGTCTGAGTTGGTTTATGCCTTCTGGGGAATCCCGAATGTCACAATTATAGCAGGGGACTGGAATAGCATTGTTAGGATTAAGGACGTTGAGCCACAAGGGGCGGGATGCGTTTTGGGGGCCTTGCGTGAGGTGCTGGGGGCTGTAGGGGTAGTGGATGTGGTCAGGGGTATGGGGAAGCCGGTAGAGTACACCTTTTATAGGAGAGGATATGCTGCCCGCCTTGATAGGGTGTATGTAACCAGAGTGGTGGAGGTGGTTAAGGTGGAGAGCATGGACGTGGGATTTCGGACCACAGAGGAGTTATAGCGGAGGTGGGATGGGAAGGTGTGGTTCGGGTGTATCAGAGTTATTGGAAATTAAATGTTAGTTTGCTATGTAGGGAGGGGGGTAGGGAGGTTTTTGCTGAATGGTGGGAGGGGTTGTGTGGGGAGGGGGATCCGTGATGTGGCAATGTGGTGGGCAACGAGGGGTAAGGTGGCAATTAAAGCTTTTTATGATAGGGCGGGAAGAGAGGAGGCACGTTATAGGTATGGGTATCAACGTTATTTGGAGGGGCAATTGCGGGAATGCTACCGGGGGGGGGGGGGAAAGAAGAGCCATCTAGGGAGGAGGTTGGGGATTTGCGGGACATACAGAATGATCGGTTTCAGGTGCTCAGAATTCGTGGGGGTATTGAGGAAGTTTTATGGGAGTAGTTTTGCGGTGTTTTCAGAAACACAGAGATAGTCTGTTGATATCGTCATTAGTGGTTGAGGAGGGTAAGGGTGGGTACAAATCGGGGCAGGTTTTGAGGACTACTGAGGGCATGAGTGGCTATGCTGAGTATTGGTTTGGGTGTAAATATAGGGAGGTGGATGAGGAACTAGGTGCACGAGAGGTGATTTTGGAGGGAATGGTAGAGGGGTTGAATGACGAGGATAGACAAGCATTGGCGGGGTCTATTATGGAGGAGGAGGTGTGGGAAGCAGTACAGGGTTACGATTGAGGAAATCGCCTGAGATAGATGATTTGCCGAGTGATTTGTATGTAACACATTGGGAGGAGTTGCGGGGGGGGGGGGTGCAGGTCTTTAATGGAATGAGGGGTGGGGGGTTAATGGAGGATTCGTTAAGAACTGGTGTCGTGGTGCTTGTGGCCAAGGGCAGGACAGCAAGCTATCTCAAGTTATATACACTGATGGATCTAAACAGGAGTCTTCTGGCAGGGCTGCATCTGCTCTGGTTGCCACCTCCCTAGTTAAGAACAATAATAATTTTTTTGAACTAGGCATAAGAATTAACAACTGGGCGTCTACACTGCAAACTGAATTGTTTGCAATCCTAATGGCACTAAAGCTAACTTATGACACTGAGCTTGACTCTATCATCATTACTGATTCTATGTCATCATTGAAGGCTCTTGACTCATATAATGACTCTAACAGCATGCTCATTGGAGAAGCCAGGTATAGATACTCAAAAATCCGGAACAAAGGAATTAATGTACAATTGCTATGGATTCCATTACACATTGGATTACTCCTTCATGATAAAGTTGATGTGTTAGCCAAGAAGAGCACCCATAAGGAGAATGTAGAATATAACTTTGGTATATCTGTGTCTAGCATTAGGAATAATATTAGGAGAGAAATAAATAATGAAAATGATAGCTATAGGAATGCAGTTAGAAGCCTGAGTAGATCTATAACCCACTATGATAACATGAACGTAGATAAGTATGTTTATGGAGCAACTTGCAATGTGAACAGACTGATGTTGTAGTGGCCAGGCTTAGGCTTGGCTACAAGTACTTCTGACAGTTTGGGAGATACACAGATGATGATCAAACTAAATGCAAATTATGTGATCAGGCATATGGTCACTGTCTTGAACACTATGTGCTTAATTGTGCACTTATTGAGGAATATAGAGATAGACAGTATAATAACCTATGTGACATGTCAAGATATCTTATTCATGAAATAAGATACCAATTGTACTAAGCATATTTCCTAAATTTGCTTGTAACAGATAATTGAAATGTAGATATAAACCCAAATGTACAATTGTTAAC
Organism: Cherax destructor; assembly: GCA_009830355.1. Classification (NCBI taxonomy): domain Eukaryota; kingdom Metazoa; phylum Arthropoda; class Malacostraca; order Decapoda; family Parastacidae; genus Cherax; species Cherax destructor. The sequence goes on from WNWK01000135.1 coordinate 716,102, forward strand.
CCCTTTGGGGTCTAGTGCCTAGGCCTTTTGTGTATCCATATGCTCTTGTGCTACCGTCCACAGGATGGATATGGGGTGCACAATAAACTAGCCACTTCGGTGGCAAAATCTAATCTTTGGGACAAGGCTTTTCCGGTGGAATATCGCCTTTTGACTGTGCAATCGTTGCTTCAGGGAAGAGGACGTAATGAGTGATGGGCTGGACACACGTATGGATGGGGTTAGGGGGTGACCCTCTAGTTCTGGGGTTGGGGTGGGTTTTAGCGGTGTGTGTGGAAGTTTCTTTTAGGGGTAGGGGGCGGGGGTTTTATGGTGTGTGCGGGGGAGGTGAATGATGTTTGGATACGGGGCAGGGAGGGTGAAGGGTGGGGGGTTGTGTGTATGGGTTGTGTGTATGGGTTATGGGGGTCAGGGGAAGGACGGTGGGTGCTATGTTTTGGTTGTCTCAGGAGATAGGCAGTGTGGCGTTTCGCCGATGACAGGTTCATGGTCTATATTATGGTGACATGCACTTACACTGTCACCAATATGTTATTGTGTTGTAATGTACCTTTTAAATTGTGTTAACTGATCTCAGGATTATCTAGGTTTCTTTTATTAATGATGTATGTCGGTTTTCAAATTTTTGTAATTATTTTGTATGATATAATTTGTGGACCTTAAGCAAACAGGGGAATGGTGTAATTAAGCCACATAATTTTATTCTGCAGTAACCCTATTGGCTAGTGTTTGTTATTAACTTTATAGGCTGTGCTGCACTAGGTTGTATTTTGTTTTGGGACGGTTTCAAGCGACAGTGTTATTTGGATTATGTCCTCACTTTAATGTGTGTTAAGTAATTTTCAGTATGAACCTTAAGTTCTGGTGTTCGGTATGCTATGGTATGGTGGGGTTTTGTTGTATTCTGTATTCATGTGTTTTTCCAACCATTGTAAACATTGTAAGCCATGTATGTTATATTCAGTCTTTTAAATAAAATAAAAAAAGTATATATATATCTTCCTGGTGAGTGTAGAGTTTATTTAATAAATTAATTAGTGAGGATGGCAGGACGTAGTTGATGTTCAACAACAGTGGTTGATGTTCAACAACAGTGGTTGACGTGCAACAACAGTGGTTGATGTGCAACAACAGTGGGGGATGTGCAACAACAGTGGTTGATGTGCAACAACTGGTTGATTTTCAACAACAGTGGTTGATGTTCAACAACAGTGATTGATGTTCAACAACAATGGTTGATGTTCAACAACAGTGGTTGATGTTCAACATCAGTGGTTGATGTTCAACAACAGACACAGACTTTGCAAAAGCCTTTGACAAGTGCGACCATGGTGTAATAGCACACAAAATGCGTGATAAAGGAATAACAGGAAAAGTTGGTAGATGGATCTATAATTTCCTAACAAGTAGAACACAAAGAGTAGTAGTCAACAGAGTAAAGTCTGAGGCAGCTACTGTGAAAAGCTCTGTTCCACAAGGCACAGTACTCGCTCCCATCCTGTTCTTCATCCTCATATCTGACATAGACAGGGATATAAGCCACAGTGCCGTGTCTTCCTTTGCAGATGACACCCGAATCTGTATGACAGTGTCCACCGTTGAAGACAGTGCAAGACTCCAAGCAGACATAAACCAAATCTTTAAATGGGCTGCAGAAAACAATATGAAGTTCAATGATGAGAAATTTCAATTACTCAGATAAGGAAAACGTGAGGAAATTAAAATCTCATCGGAGTACAAAACTAATTCCAACCACACAATAGAGCGAAAAACTAATGTCAAAGACCTGGGAGTGATCTAATGCCATGGCATGTCAGTGGCTCTCCTTGCACTCAATTTATATTGTAATTACCAATACCTATGTAATCTGCAATCTGCAAAGAAATAAAATTTACTTTACTTTACTTTACTTTACTATATACACGTGGAAAATTCTCGAGGATTAGTACCAAACTTGCACAGGAGTCACTCCTCAAAGCAAAGACTCGGCGGCGATGTAACATCCCAATGAAAGCAGGGTGCCACTACACGTTGAGGACAACACAATAGTGTCAGGGGCCCAAGACTGTTCAACTGCCTCCCAGCATACATCAGGGGCATTACCAACAACAGTGGTTGATGTGCAACAACAGTGGTTGATGTGCAACAACAGTGGTTGATGTTCAACAACAGTGGTTGATGTTCAACAACAGTGGTTGATGTGCAACAACAGTGGTTGATGTTCAACAACAGGGGTTGATGTTCAACAACAGTAGCTGATGTTCAACAACAGTGGTTGATGTTCAACAACAGTTGTTGATGGGCAACAACAGTGGTTGATGTTCAACAACAGTGGTTGATGTTCAACAACAGTGGTTGATGTTCAACAACAGTGGTTGATGTGCAACAACAGTGGTTGAGGTACAATACAGTGGTTGAGGTACAACAATAGAGTGACTGAGGTACAACAATAGCGACTGAGGTACAACAATAGTGACTGAGGTACAACAATAGTGACTTAGGTCCAACAATAGTGACTGAGGTACAGAAATAGAGTGACTGAGGTACATCAATAGTGACTGAGGTACAACAATAGTGACTGAGGTACAACAATACAGTGGTTGAGGTACAACAATAGTGACTGAGGTACAACAATAGTGACTGAGGTACAACAATAGTGACTGAGGTACAACAATAGTGACTGAGGTACAACAATACAGTGGTTGAGGTACAACAATAGTGACTGAGGTACAACAATAGTGACTGAGGTACAACAATAGTGACTGAGGTACAACAATAGTGACTGAGGTACAACAATAGTGACTGAGGTACAACAATACAGTGGCTGAGGTACAACAGTACAGTGGTTGAGGTACAACAATACAGTGGTTGAGGTACAACAATACAGTGGCTGAGGTACAACACTACAGTGGCTGAGGTACAACAATACAGTGGTTGAGGTACAACAATACAATGGTTGAGGTACAACAATACAGTGGTTGAGGTACAACAATACAGTGGTTAAGGTACAACAATACAGTGGTTGAGGTACAACAATACAGTGGTTGAGGTACAACAATAGTCACTGAGGTACAACAATAGTGACTGAGGTACAACAATAGTGACTGAGGTACAACAATAGTGACTGAGGTACAACAATAGTGACTGAGGTACAACAATAGTGACTGAGGTACAACAATAGTGACTGAGGTACAACAATAGTGACTGAGGTACAACAATACAGTGGCTGAGGTACAACAGTACAGTGGTTGAGGTACAACAATACAGTGGTTGAGGTACAACAATACAGTGGCTGAGGTACAACAATACAGTGGTTGAGGTACAACAATAGTGACTGAGGTACAACAATAGTGACTGAGGTACAACAATACAATGGTTGAGGTACAACAATACAGTGGCTGAGGTACAACAATACAATGGTTAAGGTACAACAATACAGTGGTTGAGGTACAACAATACAGTGGCTGAGGTACAACAATACAGTGGTTGAGGTACAATACAGTGGTTGAGGTACAACAATACAGTGGTTGAGGTACAACAATACAGTGGTTGAGGTACAACAATACAGTGGTTGAGGTACAACAATACAGTGGTTGAGGTACAACAATACAGTGGTTGAGGTACAACAATAGTGACTAAGGTACAACAATACAGTGGTTGAGGTACAACAATACAGTGGTTGAGGTACAACAATAGTGACTGAGGTACAACAATAGTGACTGAGGTACAACAATACAGTGGTTGAGGTACAACAATAGAATGACTGAGGTACAACAATAGAGTGACTGAGGAACAACAATATAGTGGTTGAGGTACAACAATACAGTGGTTGAGGTACAACAATACAGTGGCTGAGGTACAACAATACAGTGGTTGAGGTACAACAATACAGTGGTTGAGGTACAACAATACAGTGGTTGAGGTACAACAATACAGTGGCTGAGGTACAACAATACAGTGGTTGAGGTACAACAATACAGTGGTTGAGGTACAACAATACAGTGGCTGAGGTACAACAATACAGTGGCTGAGGTACAACAATAGTGACTGAGGTACAACAATAGAGTGATTGAGTACAACAATAGTGACTGAGGTACAACAATACAATGGTTGAGGTACAACAATACAGTGGCTGAGGTACAACAATACAGTGGTTGAGGTACAACAATACAATGGTTGAGGTACAACAATACAGTGGTTGAGGTACAACAATACAGTGGTTGAGGTACAACAATAGTGACTGAGGTACAACAATACAGTGGTTGAGGTACAACAATACAGTGGTTGAGGTACAACAATACAGTGGTTGAGGTACAACAATACAGTGGTTGAGGTACAACAATACAGTGGCTGAGGTACAACAATACAGTGGTTGAGGTACAACAATACAATGGTTGAGGTACAACAATACAGTGGTTGAGGTACAACAATACAGTGGTTGAGGTACAACAATAGTGACTGAGGTACAACAATACAGTGGTTGAGGTACAACAATAGTGACTGAGGTACAACAATACAGTGGTTGAGGTACAACAATACAGTGGTTGAGGTACAACAATACAGTGGTTGAGGTACAACAATACAGTGGTTGAGGTACAACAATAGTGACTGAGGTACAACAATACAGTGGTTGAGGTACAACAATACAGTGGTTGAGGTACAACAATACAGTGGTTGAGGTACAACAATACAGTGGTTGAGGTACAACAATAGTGACTAAGGTACAACAATACAATGGTTGAGGTACAACAATACAGTAACTGAGGTACGAGAGCAGCAACACAGTGGCAGGTCAGTCTCAGGTGAACTTCTCTCTGAGTTCCACCATGAACAACTTCTGTCTTGTGTTGTTGTTCTTAATATCGTTACAACTTAATGGAGGTGGCGCTGTAAGTAAGTAATTGGTTGTTTTGTGTTACCTAATTAAGAAGAGACACATATAGGAAAATGAAAACCTTTTATTATGTCGCTTCACCTTGACGAGGCTTCATCAAGGCCCATTAAGGTGTAACTTGATACAACAATCTTTTCCTATTTCTGTTTTTAACCATTTTTTTTGTCTACGTCATACAGTAACCATTATTACATCTATTTCCATCCAAATATATGTATATTTCCATGAAAATTAAATCCCAAGAACAATATATAAATATACTAGGCACACGAGTATTAATAATTTGGTTATATTATAACAGTATTTATAATTTATAATAGTATTTATAATTTAACATTGCTAGTTAACCCTATCCTAGTAGGAGGGACAGAAAATGTGATGTAGTTCTGGTCATTATGTCCAAGAATAATAATAATATTATTATTATAATCAAGGGGGAAGCACTAAACCCATAGGATTATACAGCGCCTGTGGGGGATGTGGAAGGCATTCAGGTTTAATTCAGGGAACTGGAGCACATCCGATTCCCTAGATCAAGAGCCCCTCACCAGCATCAAGGAACCTTCCTTGAGGGGATTATGTCCAATAGATTTTTCAGAGTGTAAAATCTATAAGAAAAATATCAAGGTTAAAAAATAAGTTTTTAAAAGACACCTGAGCAAACACTAGGACATATTTATTTGAAAACCTTTCGGTCCTGGGACCGAAAGGTGAGTGGGGCGTGAGCGACACACACTGACCTGAATAACGTCATTCATACCCCGCTGTCCTATATACCGTGTGTTACAAGTGGTTAAGATCCCAGGACGAAAAGTTTTGTAATATGGCCTAGTGTTTCCTTAAGTGTCTTTTAAAACCAATTTGTCGGTATCAATTACTTGGAGTATACCTGGAGAGGGTTTCGGGGGTCAACGCCCCCGCGGCTCGGTCTGAGACCAGGCCTCGTGGTGGATCAGGGTCTGATCAACCAGGCTGTTACTATTGGCCGCACGCAAATTGATGTACGAACCACAGCCCGGCTGGTCAGGTTCTGAATTTAGGTGCCTGTCCAGTGCCTTCTTGAAGACAGCCATGGGTCTATTGGTAATCCCCCTTATGTATGCTGGGAGGCAGTTGAACAGTCTTGGGCCCCTGACACTTATTGTGTTCTCTCAGTGTACTAGTGGCGCCCCTGCTTTTCATTGGGGGAATGTTGCATCTCCTGCCGAGTCTTTTGCTTTCATAGGGAGTGATTTTCGTGTGCAAGTTTGGTACTAATCCCTCTAGGATTTTCCAAGTGTATATTATCATGTATCTCTCTCGCCTGCGTTCCAGGGAATACAAATAAAGGGCCTTCAACCGTTCCCAGTAATTTAGGTGCCTTATCGTACTTGAGTGCCGTGGAAGTTCTTTGTACACTCCAGGTCAGCAATTTCACCTGCCTTGAAGGGGGCCATTAGTGTAGAGAGAACAAGCGATTTGAAGAATCATCATGGGCTTCAACTTGTCGGTTTTGAAAACCATTTATGACAACATAAGCGGGTTTGGTAATAGAATTATTGCTGAGTGGAACAAACTCCCTAGTAGCTTCATTGAAACGGAAATCTTGTATATCAAGTGTATATTATCATGTATCTCTCTCTCCTGCGTTCCAGTGAATGCAAATAAAGGGCCAAAGGTATTGTGTAGTTTTAAGAATGGGCGTGGGTGGGTGTGAGTTGGACCCGCCTAGCATGGGCCAGCAGACCCCGGAGCAGTGCTCCTGTTTTGTTTATACGAGATGTCACACTAATGATAAACACGTGACCTGCCGGATATCCTTACATACTGATAGTACAGTTACTGTATTCTGTCTGTGTTTCCCTATCTGTTTTGTGTGTACGTGTGTGTTGTATATGCATGGATGCACACATGTATCCATCGAGGAAGCTGGTGAGGGGCTCTTGATATAAGAAATTGGACCTGACTTTCCCTTCCTTGGATCGAACCTATTACTTTCCACCCCCTAAAACTTTAGCGCTGAACCCCGTGAATGCAAGTAGGTTCCTGGTGACATTGAGGCGTCTGGCCTCGTTAGGTTGGTTAATCGGGTGTGAAGCCTATCCACTGTACAAGGGTCATTAATGCTGCATATAACCTGTGAATAAATGCTTTAGAAAATCAACAAGATGATAAATGATACTTGTGCAACATTTGGGTATTTTTAATCTGGAAAATTTTCGCCACCCAGTGGCTTCCACCTTTGTCAGCATTGGTCTGAAGAAGCCAATTGTTTCACAAGTATCTCATTTATCAACTTAATGTTTCACAAGTATCTCATTTATCAACTTGTGGGTTTTCTAAAGCGTTTATTTGTAGGTATATATCCTGTGCTGGACTCAGGTGTGAGGCATATGCTGCGAAGCTATTGCCTAATAAATCTCAAACTAGTCTTAAGTTTGCCTGATATACTCCAATATGGGATCTTTAATAGAAACTATGTAACATGCCAAGACGTAACCCTTCTCATTACTAATTTTACAAATTGTCATAATCTAAATATTCTGAACTACCTCACTGTTGTAAATCTAATTAATCATTTGTAATTTGTAATATAGATTAAGAACTATTTTTAGTCTGCCCGAAATGCCTAGCATGCCCAGGCATGCTAGTGGCCATCTTTGTAATTGTTGTCTCATATGTAAACCACACATTGTAATCTTTACAGAGAAATAAAAATCTGAATTTGAATTGTGTACTGTGAATATTATGAAGAATTTAGAGCGTAGAAATTAGGAGATGGTATAATTCAAAGGACAGTGTGTGGGAAAAGGTGAAGTTGTTTTGGAATTATAGAGGAAGAAGGTAGGGGTCATCGCAGGAAAGGTCGGGAGAGTTAGCGTGTTAGATCGTAGTGACGTATATAAACATGAATACCAAACGTACCCAGACGTTCCTAAACATTAAATTGTCATCTCTAATGAATATTTGTTCTTTTTTCAGCTGTGGAAGGCAATGGTTTTCCCGGTGACCCGTGTAAGATGGGCGGGGATGTCTTGGGTCGGTGTGAAGAGGTAGAGTCTTGTCTACAGGACGGTGGCGTCGTCAGGAGGGAGGGTAAAGTTAAACTCTGCTTAAAGAGAGACTCCAAGATCTATGTGTGTTGTCGCAAGCCACGCCGCATCGCTGACGATCGTGAGTTGATTAATAATAATCTTTATTTTTACAAGTCCAATGATAAAACTTATACAGACGTGGCTGACATGACTGACATACTATATAGAAAGCCCCTGGTTATGGACAGCATTTCGGGCAGCTTAATCTTGTCCCCCTAGGATGTGACCCACACCAGTCAGCTAACACTCAGGTACCTACTTGCTGCTAGATGAACATTTACTTTACTTGTAGTAAATATTAATTTTATTGGGAGACGTTTCGCCCGTTGGGGGATTTATCAATCCAATAGACTTATAAATAAAATGTAGTTTTGTTCTACATTTAGTTAGTATCATACCAGGTACCTTTGCTTTGAGTTGGCGTCACTCAGTTAATGGGTCAGAGCAAGATAGCCAAACTCTGACAACCAGTCAGTCAGTCAGTCAGACAATGAAAATATTGTAATACCTTTCATAAGACTATAAGTAGTCGCTAGGTTACTAATTGTTCAGTCGGAGTGCTGCCGTATTAACCCTAGTGCAGTCGATAGTCTTCAAACCTATTCACTTATTCACAAGTGTCAATGGTTCTATATTATCATCATCGGTGAGAACCGCTAAACACGTAAGGGTCATTCAGCATCTGGGAAATCGAATATAATTAAAGTTTGATCTGAGGAAGAGGAAGGTAGCTCCATCCATGGATCAAATGGTCTTCATTAGGGTGAAAGCTCTACCTCTTCCTGCGCGCGCGCACGCACACACACGCACACACACACACACACACACACACACACACACACACACACACACACACACACACACACACACACACACACACACACACACACACACACAGCCCCGGTGGCCTGATGGCTAAAGCTCTCGCCTGATGCACGGAGGGCCCGGGTTCAATTCCCGGCGGGGCGGAAACATTTCGAAGTGTTTCCTTACACACACACATACATACAACAGGCCTAGTGTCAAATCGACATGTGCCTAGGACAAAATGGTAACTAACTAACACGTCAAGAAATTAAAGAAAGTGCAAAGGTTTGCAACAAGACTAGTCCCAGAGCTAAGGGGATTGTCCTACGAAGAAAGGTTAAGGGAAATCGGCCTGACGACACTAGAGGACAGGAGGGTTAGGGGAGACATGATAACGACATATAAAATACTGCGAGGAATAGATAAGGTGGACAGAGACAAGATGTTCCAGAGAGGGGACACAGAAACAAGGGGTCACAATTGGAAGTTGAAGACTCCTATGAGTCAAAGGGATGTTAGGAAGTATTTCTTCAGACATAGAGTTATCAGGAAGTGGAATAACCTAGAAAGCGACATAGTGGAGGCAGGAATCATACATAGTTTTAAGACTAGGTTTGATAAAGCTCATGGAGCAGGGAGAGAGAGGACCTAGTAGCAATCAGTGAAGAGGCGGGGCCAGGAGCTATGAATCGACCCCTGCAACCACAAATAGGTGAGTACACACACACACACACACAACTAACACACAGTGGTTAAAGGTCTCACTTCACGCACGGAGGGCCCGGGTTCGATTCCCGGCGGGGCGGAAGCATTTCGAAGTGTTTCCTTACACACACACACACATACAACAGGCCTAGTGTCTAATCGACATGTGCCTAGGACAAAATGGTAACTAACACACACTAACATATATTTCAGGTTACTCCCTGTTTTGTTAATTGTAGTGTTCTTGGAAGTGAATTGCAGCTTTAGTGACCCTAGTACAGTAATAAACGTTAACCTAAGACAATAACTCAAGTTCCAAATAATATATTGTGTAATAAGCTAGTGTATAATAAGATAATATGTAATAAGATAGAGTAAGTGTAGGCTACAGTTTGCAGGTCGTGGAGACAGTTCTGGCGACGGGATAATGGCGAATGTGTTCAGGAAACTCCACTCATTTTTGGTGGTGGCAACGCAAAGCTGGGAGAACTGCCTCCCATTGTAGGTAACACTGGTTTGTACTCGTTGTTAGTAATGTTGGTTTATACTCATTGTAAGTAACATATTGATTGACCACACTTTTTGTAACACTGCCCTATATCTTGAAGCATCCTTCAATATCCAAAAAACTGAGTGATTATCATCCACGTCATAATTTTTTTTTAAATTAATCACAAAATTTCCCTTCTTTGTCACATTGCAAATACGATTTTAATATATACAATATAAGGTAGTAGCCGCTTTTCACGTATACGCAAATTTCACTGGTCCATTTCCTATACATGTGCCAAATAGGTAAAATTGGTCATTTAGCAAGAACTCAATTAAAATTAAGTTCTTTCTAAAATTTTCTCTTATAAGTTTAAAGATATATTTTGTTAATTTATGTTAATGTAAAAATTAATAATTTTGTACCAAAAGAACCTTAGAAAACTTACCTAACCTTATTATAACAAGCGCAATTTAATTTAGCCTAATAAAACTAAATATATTTTAGATAAGTTTACAATAATTTAATAATAAATACAATGAAATATATTTTTTTCATTAGGTTCAGAATGATTTTTACGAAATTATTGCATACACAAATTTTCGCTTGTCTTATTCGGCAAGAAGAGCATTTCTATATAAGCCAAAATCGCAAGTTTTACCTATTCGGCACGACAGACATATATATATATATATATATATATATATATATATATATATATATGAGAAGAAAAATCACAAAACGAAAAACCTACCCTTGTAGCATCAATAATGCACCTTGTATATGTATTACTAATACATCTATGTACCGTAATAAAATACGTATGTGTACCCAGTTATACATGCATAAACATTGTCTTTCCGCAGGCCCTCCTGAGCACCAAAACAGGGAATAATGTCGCTTATTTTTGTGGCGGCACTCTGATCTCTCCACACTTTGTGCTGACTGCTGCTCACTGTTTACACAGGTAATTTTTTTGGTAGCACTTGCGAGATGTTTTTCCTGTCATACTTCATCTATTAGTATAGTTTTCCTGTCATGTTCCACCCAGAATGGTTTTCCTGTCATGTTCCACCCAGAATGGTTTTCCTGTCATTTTCAAGAATGGTTTCGTCAGTTCACCAGAATGGTTTTCCTGTCATATTCCACAGAATGTTTCCCATATTCACCAGAATGGTTTTCCTGTCATGTTCCACCCAGAATGGTTTTCCTGTCATGTTCCACCCAGAATGGTTTTCCTGTCATATTCCACCCAGAATGGTTTTCCTGTCATCACCAGAATGGTTTCTGTAAATTCCCAGAATGGTTTTCCTGTCATATTCACCCAGAATGTTTTCCTGTCATATTCCACCCAGAATGGTTTTCCTGTCATATTCCACCCAGAATGGTTTTCCTGTCATATTCCACCCAGAATGGTTTTCCTGTCATGTTCCACCCAGAATGGTTTTCCTGTCATGTTCCACCCAGAATGGTTTTCCTGTCATGTTCCACCCAGAATGTTTTTTCTGTCATATTCCATCACACATGATTGTTATCTTCTCACAATTTTTTTTGTCCTAAATTCACACAGGATGGTTTTTCCTGCCATTTTCAATCATAGTTTTATATCTTTATTATGCACCCCATACCCATCCTGTGGGCGGTAGTCAAAAGATTACAGAGGTACATAATGGGTCCAGGGACTGGGCCTCAAAGTTTTGATAGCTGAGCAAGGTACAAAGGTAATGAACTCAGGTAGATCTTCAAATCATGACAAGTAAAGGTTTTTACAGATTACAGAGGTCATAATGGTCAGAACAAAGTTTTGAAACTGACAATCATAGGTAATGAACTCACAAGTTTCAAAGGTAATGAATCATGTAAGTAAATTTACTTACTTACGTTTATACATGGTTACAATTATGAACAAATTATAAAGTAATGATCAATTCACTAGTCTACACCCGGTCACAACTGTAATGAGTTATTGGTGCAAAGATTAATTGTTGGATCTCCCTCTCACACACACACAGCCAGGAGCTGAGTCTCGACCCCTGCAACCACAATTAGGTGAGTTAGGTGAGTACAAACACACACACACATACACTAGGTGAGTACACACATGACTCCGGAAGCACACATCAACCAGATAACTGGTACAGCATATGGGCGCCTGACAAACCTGAGAATAGCGTTCCGATACCTTAGTAAGGAATCGTTCAAGACACTGTCCACTGTGTACGTCAGGCCCATATTGGAGTATGCAGCACCAGTTTGGAACCCACACCTGGTCATGCACGTCAAGAAATTAGAGAAAGTGCAAAGGTTTGCAACAGGGTTAGTTCCAGAGCTAAGGGAAATGTCCTATGAAGAAAGGTTTAGGGAAATCGGCCTGATGACACTGGAGGACAGGAGGGTTAGGGCCTCACATACTCCACACACAGCCAGCCGCCTGATACCCTCAACACAGCAGTGTCTGTCCTATACTCTCAATCCTCTTTAACCCTTATACAGTGAAATTCCCACCTCTTCACCATGTGGCACCTTTACTGATCTTTCCACAATTTCAATGCACAGCATATTAGGGGCTTTTGGCATGTACATCTCATCTATACCTAACTATGTATCGATCTGTTTTCATGTCTTTTCTCTAAAATATGTATCATTGTATCATGTCTACCTAACTATGTATCATTGTACCATGTCTAAATAAACATTATTATTATTATTATTATTATTATTATTATAAAGACCCCCCAACCCCTTCCCAGACTAGTCTTTGGATATCAAGAATTTAAACTAGTACAACTACAGCATAAATACACGTGCAGCCATAATGGCACATCTTGAAAAGGCACATTTAGAAATTAATCTCACCAAACCCTCCTTTAAATCGTAATAACACGGTGGGTACGGATGGGTTCACACCCTACCCGTACCGTAGTTTCTTTACTGCGTCCTACAGGTCCACCTGACGTATACACCACTGTTTATCACTCCCACATCACGCAAATTCCTTATTACTAACATGCCTCTGCCACCTCGCATCGACTTTGTCGATTATCCCAGCCTGTGATTACCCCTCAATTCTCCCGCTGTATTAGACGTAAGTAATAACACCAGTTTTACAATGGAATATTAAATGATCAAGGAGGAACCAGGGAGAGCTACAGATGTTGATTTCCCGGTTTTCTATATATGTATCTGTCTTCAAGAACCTAAACTGTGTTATACAGGGATTTCCTGTATTTGGATGTATGCCGTTTCATTCATGAAATCATCTTCCCAATGGAGTATAAAATGAAGGTGCACTTTGTACGCAATAACCGTAGAAACTCATTGTCTATGTCCACTGTGCTAGCTAGCTTTGGTCCTCGCAACTCTTACTGTGTGTACTCGCCTAGTTGTGGTTGCAGGGGTCAATTCACAGCTCCTGGCCCCGCCTCTTCACTGATCTCTACTAGGTCCTCTCTCTCCCTGCTCCATGAGCTTTATCAAACCTCGTCTTAAAACTATGTATGGTTCCTGCCTCCACTACGTCACTTTCTAGGCTATTCCACTTCCTGACAACTCTATGACTGAAGAAATACTTCCTAACATCCCTTTGACTCATTGGAGTCTTCAACTTCCAATTGTGACCCCTTGTTTCTGTGTCCCCTCTCTGGAACATCCTGTCTGTGTGTGTGTGTGTGTGTACTCACCTAGTTGTGGTTGCAGGGGTCGATTCATAGCTCCTGGCCCCGCCTCTTCACTGGCCGCTACTGGGTCACTCCCTGCGCCATGAGCTTTATCATACCTCTTCTTAAAGCTATGTATGGAACCTGCCTCCAATACATCGCTTCCCAAACTATTCCACTCCTGAGCACTCTGTGACTGAAGAAATACTTCCTAACATCCCTGTGATTCATCTGAGTCTTCAACTTCCAACTGTGTCCCCGTGTTGCTGTGTCCCATCTCTGGAACATTGTCTCTGTCCACCTTGTCAATTCCTCTCAGTATCTTATATGTCGTTATCATGTCCCCTCTATCTCTCCTGTCCTCCAGTGTCGTCAGGTCGATTTCCCTTAACCTCTCCTCGTAGGACATACCCCTTAGCTCCGGGACTAGTCTTGTTGCAAACCTGTGCACTTTATCTAGCTTCTTTACGTGCTTGGCTAGGTGTGGGTTCCAAACTGGCGCTGCATACTCCAGTATGGGCCTAATGTACACAGTGTACAGGGTCCTGAACGATTCTTTTTTAAAGATGTCGGATGTGTTAGTTTGCTAGGCCGTATGTGCAACTAGTTTAGTTTGTCTGATGTGTTAGCCTCCGTATGGAGATGCCTGAACAGGTTATTTGACTCTGTGATGTGCGCCTCAGGAGATGTGCCTGGTGTTATACTCACCCCAAGATCTTTTTCCTTGATTGAGGTTTGTAGTCTCTGGCCCCCTAGACTGTACTCCATCTGCGGTCTTCTTTGCCCTTCCCCAATCTTCATGACTTTGCACTTTGTGGGGTTGAACTCCAGGAGCCAATTGCTGGACCAGGCTTGCAGCCTTATATATCTTAGCTCTGGAACAAGTCTCGTTGACAACCTCAGCACTTTTTACCAGCTTCCTGACGTGATTTATCAGGTGTGGATTCCATAATGGTGTAAATTACATCATTGGTGTAATTTACACCACTGTTGCAACACCATTGGTGTTGCAACAGTGAGAGAGATATTGAGTGTGCGAATGTGAAAGAAACATTGTGTGAGTGACATAGTTATAACATTTATTAAGGAAAATATTTCTCCACGTGTAGCTTCTTCAGTCCTAATACAAAGCACCAGAGACCACGTGCAGTACCTAATACAGAGACCACGTGCAGTACCTAATCCAGAGACCACGTGCAACACCTAATCCAGAGACCACGTGCAACACCTAATCCAGAGACCACGTGCAACACCTAATCCAGAGACCACGTGCAACACCTAATCCAGAGACCACGTGCAACACCTAATCCAGAGACCACGTGCAACACCTAATCCAGAGACCACGTGCAACACCTAATCCAGAGACCACGTGCAACACCTAATCCAAAACGGGAACACCTAATCCCGAGACACTGCAACACCTAATCCAGAGACCACGTGCAACACCTAATCCAGAGACCACGTGCAACACCTAATCCAGAGACCACGTGCAACACCTAATCCAGAGACCACGTGCAACACCTAATCCAGAGACCACGTGCAACACCTAATCCAGAGACCACGTGCAACACCTAATCCAGAGACCACGTGCAACACCTAATCCAGAGACCACGTGCAACACCTAATCCAGAGACCACGTGCAACACCTAATCCAGAGACCACGTGCAACACCTAATCCAGAGACCACGTGCAACACCTAACCAGAGACCACGCACCTAATCCAGAGACCACGTGCAACACCTAATCCAGAGACCACGTGCAACACCTAATCCAGAGACCACGTGCAACACCTAATCCAGAGACCACGTGCAACACCTAATCCAGAGACCACGTGCAACACCTAATCCAGAGACCACGTGCAACACCTAATCCAGAGACCACGTGCAACACCTAATCCAGAGACCACGTGCAACACCTAATCCAGAGACCATGCAACACCTAATCCAGAGACCACGTGCAACACCTAATCCAGAGACCACGTGCAACACCTAATCCAGAGACCACGTGCAACACCTAATCCAGAGACCACGTGCAACACCTAATCCAGAGACCACGTGCAACACCTAATCCAGAGACCACGTGCAACACCTAATCCAGAGACCACGTGCAACACCTAATCCAGAGACCACGTGCAACACCTAATCCAGAGACCACGTGCAACACCTAATCCAGAGACCACGTGCAACACCTAATCCAGAGACCACGTGCAACACCTAATCCAGACAACAGGACTTGCTTGCCACCTTGCTTCGTCATGTATTAATTAGTACTCAAGTTGGACTGAAGAAGAAACCCATTGCAAAACTTTTATTAAGTTTAACAAGTGTGTGTCATATCCATGTGTGGATATCACCATACTCTGTACTAGTACTCGCTTATTTGTGGTTGCAGGGATCGAGTCATAGCTCCTGGCCATGCCTCTTCGCTGGTCGCTACTAGGTCTACTCTCTCCCTGCTCCAAGAGCTTTATCGTACCTCTTCTTAAAGCCATGTATGGACCCTATGGTTGGTGAGTGACAACTCACCAATGAAAATAAGTCACTGACTTTTTTGGGTTACCCTTGAAAATTTATACGTTAATATGTATGATAATTTGTGTAACTGTGTTTGTGTATCTGTACCTAAATAAAATTAATCTCATTACACCCATTCTCACCAGTTACGGCCAGGGTGTGCAGATCGAGGTCACACTAGGAGAACATGACATTACCACCACAGAGATGGCTCAGCAGGACAGACTATCCGGCTCCTTCCCACTCTCTTTACTTAATGCCAACGAGCTCAACTTAGACACCACCAGGACGGCTCCCACCAAGCAGGTCATAAAAGTGGAGAAGATAATTCACCCTGGATATGCCGGAGCAGAAGTTAAATACCACGACATTGCTTTACTCAAACTCCGGACACCGGTGAGCTCTTGCGACCTGGAGTTTAGACCAGAGGACACCTATGATGTGTTTCTGATTCAATGCCTGGATGAAATATTAATATCTTTATTTACTACAAGTACAAGGTATACAGGCCTAGCTGACATCAATGACATATTACTATATAGAAAGCCGCTTGTTATGCTGAGCAATTCGGGTAAATTAGGTCAGTTTTGTCCCAGGATGCGACCCACACCAGTCCACTAATACCCAGGTACCCATTTTACACTGATGGGTGAACATGGACAGCAGGTGTCTTATGGAAACACGTTCCTAATGTTTTCAGCCGTACCGGAGGAGATTCGAACCCCGGACCTCAGTGTGTGAACTGAGTGTGCTAGCGATCGAGCTATGGGACACCGTTGTGGTATTATGGGGTTGTGGTGGTATTATGGTGTAGTAGTGTTATGGTGTGGTATGTGCTATGGTAGTGTTATGGTGGTATGGTGTTATGGAGGTGGTGTAGTATTATGTTGGGGTGTTGTGGTATGGAGGTGGTGTGACATTACAGTATTGTAGTGTTATGGTGGTTTGGTATGGTGTTTTATCATTCTTTAATATTGCACCTAATGTAAATTTTTATTTTTGCATTTTTTCAACTAGGTATATATTCTCACAGTAATACAGTTTTAACTTGATATATATATTTATATGTTTCTGACACACATAAGGCTTTGTGTAACAAAGATAGTGTTATCATTACGGGGAAGCGCTGGACCCATAGGGGTCATATAGCGCCTGGGTAATGTTAAGCAATCATGTTTGATCTGAAGAAGGGGAGTTAAGCTTCAGTTTCTTGGATCATTAACCCTTGAGAAGTGTCAAAGGATCCCTTTGACACTTGAGTAGCACTGAAATATACGTAACTTGTTTTGCAGGCAGTGCTGACGAGGCGGGTGTTGCCTGCCTGCT
Source organism: Cherax destructor (assembly GCA_009830355.1). Classification (NCBI taxonomy): domain Eukaryota; kingdom Metazoa; phylum Arthropoda; class Malacostraca; order Decapoda; family Parastacidae; genus Cherax; species Cherax destructor. Next base: position 733,567 of record WNWK01000135.1, read on the forward strand.
TACATTCAAACCCTACTGAGGCCTTTGGTGACAATGAGCTCACTGTTGCTGGTTGGGGATACACCTATCAAGGTATACAGTCCACAACTATTGACTTCTTTCAATTTTGTTGAATTCTTCTTTCAGTTTGGTGGAATTCTTCTCTATGTAATGCCCTACCTTTTATATATCACCTGGGAATCAAATCACAGGGTACAAATACCTTGTATGTCTTTAAATATTGTTATACATGTGGTATATTTAACACAAGGTAACGATATGTCATGTGCTTGTTAAGTTTTCACATTTAATTGCTTCTATCATATCATAATGCAGAGAATCCGTAGTTTGGAGATTAGGAGGAGGTGTGGGATTACCAAAACTATTATCCAGAGGGCTGAGGAGGGGTTGTTGAGATGGTTTGGACATGTAGAGAGGATGGAACGAAATAGAATGACTTCGAGAGTGTATAAATATGTAGTGGAGGGAAGGCGGGGTAGGGGTCGGTCTAGGAAAGGTTGGAGGGAGGTTTTGTGTGCGAGGGGCTTGAACTTCCAGCAAGCGTGCGTGAGCGTGTTAGATAGGAGTGAATGGAGACAAATGGTTTTTAGGACTTGACATGCTGTTGGAGTGTAAGCAAGGTAACATGAAGGGATTCAGGGAAACCGGCAGGCCGGACTTGATTCCTGGAAATGGGAAGTACAGTGCCGGCACTCTGAAAGAGGGGTGTTAATGTTGCAGGTTTAAAACTGTAGTGTAAGCACGCCTCTGGCAAGACAGTGATGGAGTGAATGATGGTGAAAGTTTTTCTTTTTCGGGACACCCTGCCTTGGTGGGAAACGGCCGATGTGTTAATAAAAAAAAAATTCATCTTTCTGTAAAACTAATTAAAATTAACTCTAGCACTATAAGCTTCTAGTATTCTCACTATTGCCCTCTGTAGGTATGTGTAGAGCTGTCAACTAATTACATTAATATTTCCAAGAAGGTAACACTATTTCACCCCATCATCTTGTCCACAGGTTTTGGAGAGACACAGAATATCCTGCAGAAGGTATTGGTGCCAGTAGAGAACCATTTGAAGTGCCAAGCTAGGTGGTCCAAAGCTACCAGTCCGCCTCGTGGAATACTGTCTGACCAGATATGTGCTGGAGGCAGTGGACGCGACTCTTGTCAGGTGAGTGCTGTTGAGGGGTTATTGGCAGTGCTGTTGAGGGGCAGAGGCAGTGCTGTTGAGGGGCAGAGGCAGTGCTGTTGAGGGGCAGAGGCAGTGCTGTTGAGGGGCAGAGGCAGTGCTGCTGAGGGGCAGAGGCAGTGCTGCTGAGGGGCAGAGGCAGTGCTGCTGAGGGGCAGAGGCAGTGCTGCTGAGGGGCAGAGGCAGTGCTGCTGAGGGGCAGAGGCAGTGCTGCTGAGGGGCAGAGGCAGTGCTGCTGAGGGGCAGAGGCAGTGCTGCTGAGGGGCAGAGGCAGTGCTGCTGAGGGCAGAGGCAGTGCTGCTGAGGGGCAGAGGCAGTGCTGCTGAGGGGCAGAGGCAGTGCTGCTGAGGGGCAGAGGCAGTGCTGCTGAGGGGAGGGTGCTGCGAGGCAGAGGCAGTGCTGCTGAGGGGCAGAGGCAGTGCTGCTGAGGGGCAGAGGCAGTGCTGCTGAGGGGCAGAGGCAGTGCTGCTGAGGGGCAGAGGCAGTGCTGCTGAGGGGCAGAGGCAGTGCTGCTGAGGGGCAGAGGCAGTGCTGCTGAGGGGCAGAGGCAGTGCTGCTGAGGGGCAGAGGCAGTGCTGCTGGAGGGGCAGAGGCAGTGCTGCTGAGGGCAGAGGCAGTGCTGCTGAGGGGCAGAGGCAGTGCTGCTGAGGGCAGAGGCAGTGCTGCTGAGGGGCAGAGGCAGTGCTGCTGAGGGCAGAGGCAGTGCTGCTGAGGGGCAGAGGCAGTGCTGCTGAGGGGCAGAGGCAGTGCTGCTGAGGGGCAGAGGCAGTGCTGCTGAGGGCAGAGGCATGCTGGAGGGCAGGGGCAGTGCTGCTGAGGGGCAGAGGCAGTGCTGCTGAGGGGCAGAGGCAGTGCTGCTGAGGGGCAGAGGCAGTGCTGCTGAGGGGCAGAGGCAGTGCTGCTGAGGGGCAGAGGCAGTGCTGCTGAGGGGCAGAGGCAGTGCTGCTGAGGGGCAGAGGCAGTGCTGCTGAGGGGCAGAGGCAGTGCTGCTGAGGGGCAGAGGCAGTGCTGCTGAGGGGCAGAGGCAGTGCTGTTGAGGGGCAGAGGCAGTGCTGCTGAGGGCAGAGGCAGTGCTGCTGAGGGCAGAGGCAGTGCTGCTGAGGGGCAGAGGCAGTGCTGCTGAGGGGCAGAGGCAGTGCTGCTGAGGGGCAGAGGCAGTGCTGCTGAGGGGCAGAGGCAGTGCTGCTGAGGGCAGAGGCAGTGCTGTGAGGGCAGAGGCAGTGCTGTTGAGGGGCAGAGGCAGTGCTGTTGAGGGGCAGAGGCAGTGCTGTTGAGGGGCAGAGGCAGTGCTGTTGAGGGGCAGAGGCAGTGCTGTTGAGGGGCAGAGGCAGTGCTGTTGAGGGGCAGAGGCAGTGCTGTTGAGGGTAGAAACAGTCCTACTGAAATGCGTAGAGAGGAGAGCATCTTAAACAATAAATATTCTCACCTCTTTCAAAATTACCAGAATGACTGTTATTATTGTTACATTCATGAGGGAGCATTAAATCTGTAGGGGGTCATGCAGCACCTGGGGAAATGGAAGACATTCAGACTTGGCTCAAGAAATTGGAGCATATGTCTAACTTAACCCATGGAAGTCATTCAGAGCTTGGCAAATTGGAGGTAATTAAGCTTGATTCAAGGACAAGGAAGGTGTCTCAACTTCCCTCAGATCAAGAGCCGCTCACCAACATCAAGGGTTAACTGCCTGGTAAGGTTAAAACACCACTACCAAATAAAACAAACCAGGTGTTGTGATAGAAACACAGGCCTTATTCCTAGGCTTTATTGAACACAGAATCCATAGTACATGTCTGCAACAGAAGAAAATAAAGGATAGTACATCTAATGACTGCTGCTGCAGGACAGGTGATGTAAGGTGCATATGTCCTCAGAAAAGCTATAGCTACTGGCGACATATTTAAGCTTACCATGTAATCTGCATCACGAATGTATCTGTGTAAGAGAGAGAAGACAACACACCATGTGCTGGGCCGACATCGTCCTACTATGTTTGTTGTTATTGTAAGGGGCCCCTGAGGTGGTGCAGTATTGTGTCCTGCTGCTGCTCCCCACAAGAGCGGTATCACTACACCAGGTTTCTGTTTTCTTCTATAATTTCCTTGTTATTGGATAATTGAGATTGAACTAATTGTTGACAGAGAGGTGTACAAATAATGTTGGGTGGAATGTGTTGCAACATTATCTGCCGAGTCTGTACATTAAGTAGCTGTGCTTAAGGTACATTACTTCCCATGGCACATGCCCAAAATTGGTCAAGAAATGGTTACAAGATAACAGAGTATTAGTGTTATGCAGTGGGTACAGAACTTCTGGATTCCAACAAAAATTGTTGATGAAGAGAGATGAAAACTCCATTTCAAAAATCATATCAGTGCCATGTTTGACCCAGGGGACTAAAACAAATTTGATGAAGAATTAAACATATACATATGTAACATCTGGGTATCTTTATTTGAAGACGTTTTGCCATTCAGTGGCTTTATCAATACAAATTAAAGGACATAATGGGAAGACTAGAACTAGTATACGTATACAAAAGATGAGGTAACCAGTCCCTCAACCTTGGGGTAGGTAATCAGTCCCTCAACCCTGGGGTAGGTAATCAGTCCCTCAACCTTGGGGTAGGTAATCAGTCCCTCAACCTTGGAGTAGATCATTAGGCCCTGAGCCTTGGAGTTGAAGAGTACCATAATTTGGATTAAAAAAATGGACTTGACTTACTGCTTGAAATTGGTAATCAAGCCACCTGGAAACATGACTTAAATATTAAAAGTAAATGAAGTTTGCTTTTTCTTACCCTTTATCATTAGACCCTTGGCAGAAGCCCAGCATCAATGTGTGCACCTTTAAACATGCTTCACCTCTACCATCAAGGGGAATGCCTTTTGATCCAAGGAACTGGAGCTGTGTTTCCCTTTGATTGAACCTGAGACCTATTGTCCAGGTGCCATATGACCTTATGGGTTTAGTGTTTTCCTATGAATATGACTTGAGTCCTGGAAATGAGAAGTACAATGCCTGCACTTTAAAGGAAGGGTTTGGGATATTGGCAGTTTGGAGAGACATCTAAACTGTTGTATCTGAGTGCCTCTGCAAAGACAGTGATTATGTATGAGCGATGGTGACAGGGTTGAATGATGATGAAAGTTTTTTCTTTCTTTTTAGGTCACCCTGCCTTGGTGGGAAACGGCTGGTGTGTTAAAAAAAAAAATACCGGATTCAAATAGGATAAGTTTAGATGTAAAAAGGATATAGGAACGTATTGGTTTGGAAATAGAGTAGTTGACAGAGTGGAACAGTCTGCTTAGTAGGGTCATTAAAGCTAAAAGCTTGGGTAGCTTCATATAAAGGTTAGATAAATAAAAGAGTAAGAGGGGTTAGATTTGAGTGACACTTTCACATAAGTTAACATGGTTATCAAAGGTAATTTGTTGGGTAGCATTGAAAATGGGTTGGGCAAATATTTTTTGTTAGTGGGTTTGAGAAAAATCTGCCTAGTATGGGCCAGTAGGATTGCTGCAGTGTCCATCCTTTCTTATGTTCTTATAATTATAATCTTCCTCAGGGTGACAGTGGTGGCCCCCTCATCGATCGAGCCACAGTAGATGGTAAGCAGGTGTGTGAGCAGACACTGGTGGGTGTAGTGAGCTTTGGGGGTGATTGTGGTTTTGGAGGCATCTACACTCGCGTCTCATCCTACCTCGACTGGATCACAGGATATATAGCACCACACGGGTCGCCACTGTAGTGGTGACAAGTTTTAATGATGGAGTAGTGGTAACTGCTCTCTAGTGAGGTATAGGGTACAATACTATGTCTGGAACAATTTACCCACGATAACTTTTCTGAACATCCTGGACCATTGTCAGGTTATTGAAAATGGTATAAAATACACAGTGGAACCTCGATTTTCGTATGCCCTAGGTTGTACACAAAACTAGTATAGTTATTCTCTATAAAATGTATTTTTTGTTAATATTTCCCATAAGAAATAATGTAAATCCATTTAATCCATTAAAGACACCCAAAAATATTAACAAAAAATACATTTTATAGAGAATAACTATACTATAGTTTTACATACAAGGGCATACAAAAACAGAGATTCCACTGTACTGACAAGTTGATTGGTAAGACACATTTCCAACAGTTGGGTATCTTTATTGTTGAAACATTTCAAGTTATTTGTGAATTGTGTTGTCTAGTGTTTTGGTTCACAACTAAAAAACTAATGGTTCTGTCAGGTGGAAGTGTGAAACTTGCTGTAATGAGGAGCATATGAAACATTGTTCATTTATGTTCTTTATTTTGGTATCAGACATGTCAGCCATAAGTGTTCCAGACATAAAACTCATTTAATATATGTGAACATTGAAGTGCACTTATTTTTTGTTTGTTTTCAAAGTTCCTTAAAGAACAATGCAGACATTTTTGTTTGCAGAGTTGCTTAAAGAAACATTGCAGTGTTGCTAAACGATGCAAAAACTTTGCAGCATCACTTAAAGAACAATGCAAACATTTATTTACAGCATTGCTTAAAGAATATTGCTAATGCTTTTCAATTAATCATCTTTGTAAAGACCTTTTAAGGGTGGTTAGTATCTTGATGCTTGTGAAATATTCTTGATTCAAGGGATTGGACCTATCATCCCTTTACTTTACTTTACAGATTCCCAGGTGCTGTATGACCCCCTACAGATTCAGTGCTCCCCCATTAATATAATAAATCTCTTTTTCAAAGGAAGTGCTAAAACCCATATGTATCATGTATATAGTGTCTGGCCAATAGGAGACATTCAGGTTCAATCCAAAAATTGGAGAGGCTAAGTTAAATTCCTTTGGATCAAGAGCCCACACCAGCATTAAGGTTCCAGGCTGGAGAACCTTTATTAGTAAATTTTTTGAGCTCAAGAGTTGATAAATTGTTTTTTGATCGATTGTGCTGTATGACCCTATGAGTTTAGTGCTTACCTTACCTTAATACGTAATAAAAAACCTCCAGCACACAACATGGATTGAGTGTATGACCTTACGAGTTTAGTGCTTGCCTTACCTTCATATATGATAAAAACCTCCAGCACACACCATGGATCAAGTGTATGACCCTGTGAGTTTAGTGTTTGTCTTGGTATTTAAGAAGAATCTCTCCAGTACTGGAGTATAGATCAAGTGTACAATATTTTCTTAGGTTCAAATAGCAAGATGTTTTCTCATTCCCTTTAAGGAGGGTACCTTCAAACTGGTAAAGGGCTTTTGAGCCAAGGAATTGGAGGTACCCTCCGTTTTCTTGGATCAAACCTGATTACCTCCCAATCCCAAGGTGCTAAATAAATCCTATGGGTTTAGTTTCTCTGAGATGATGATGATGGAATAATAATTCACCGTTTATCAATATTTCAGCACTGTATGTCAGTAATAGGTTTAATAATCTTTTGATGTAAAATTATTGGCCAATTTATATAATGGCAGGACTTCTTGTGTCCCTCCCAGTGTGTGTGTGTGCATATAATCACAGTTGCATCCTGGCTATATGCAAGCACCTACATACTATATACTACACCTACAAACTTCAGTAACATTTAGTGGTCACCTTACACCTCTTTATTCATGGTAATTATTATTACTGCATTCTTAGCGCTTCTTTTGATTATAATAATAATAATAATTACTGCATTCTTGAGAGCATTTACTATTCAAGTGCCATAAAGCTCTTGATTCACAATATCCATTTTTTTTTTATCTATGAAGATAACTAAAGAGGATGTTTAAATCTACTGTGAAAGCAAATGAGATAGATATGCATACATAATGTGTACAGTGGACCCTTGAAAATCGTCCATAATCTGTTCCTGATAGTCAGCCTATTTTCAAAATGGACGATTTTCAAAACTATTTTCCCCATAAGAAATAATGTAAATCAAATTAATCCGAATGCGTGGGTGGCGGTCACTCGCTGGTAAACAATGGCACACTGACACTTAATGTGGTGTTTATGTGCCCAGGCGGCTGGGAGGCCACGTGGACACGTTTCAGACGACCGCCTATTTTTAAGCCAACGGACGAATATCAAGCCAATATTTTGCCGAAAAGAGTGGCTTATTTTCAAATTCGCCTATATTCAAGGGAGCCTATTTTCGAGGGTCCACTGTATTTTTTTTCTTTCAACACGTCGGCCATCTCCCACTGAGGCAGGGTGACCCAAAAAAGAAACACTTTCACCATCATTCACACATATATAAAGATGATTTATAATACTACTACATAAATTCAACAGGTACAGTGGTACCCCGGTTCTCATCAATAATTTGTTCCAGAATGCTGTTCAAGTGCTGTTACTAAACGAATTTGTTCCCATAAGGAATAATGTAAATTAGATTAATCTCTTTCAGACCCCCCAAAAATACTTACAAAAGCACTTACAAAAATACACTTACATAATTGTTCGAGTTGGGAGCTGTACGAAAACCGGGGTACCACTGTATATTGCTAGGAAAACTCTAAAGAAAATAATGGGTTTAGCACTTAGTTATGATTATAATTAAAAGAAAATACTAAAGAGATTGTTTGTAGAAGTCATCTGGGTCATGGTGGTGGTTGTAATTGTGGTGGTGGTGGTGGTGGTGGTAGTTGTAGGCATGTAGGTGGTGGCATTGGGTGCTATGAAGCCAGTGATCCAGTCAAGGTAGGCGGAGACTCTTGTATACACACCCATCAGGCCGCAGGGAGAGTAGTTGTATCCCTGGCCGAAGCTAACCACCCCCACCACTGTGTGCTCACAGGCACTGCCGTTCCTCACTACTTGCTCCGTCAGTGGCCCGCCACTGTCACCCTGTGGCAAGGAAGAGTCAGTGAAAGGGTTTGATGCTATTAAAATATGCCAAGCTCTAACCCCTTGTGAATTATTTGGTCTAAGGATTAAATGGAGGCTTGATTCTCAGTTTGCCAAGTACAAGACAGACGTTACCTAACTGTACTCTCTCACCGTGCTCAAGGTTTCATGCTGAGTACAATATATGGATAGACAGAAGGATAGGTTATAATTTGCAACATTTCATCCTATTAACAGCACTGTATGACCCTTGTGGATTTAGCATTTATTTTTTTATTACAGTGGACCCTCGGTTTTCGTACAGCTCCCAACTTGAACAATTATGTACGTGTATTTTTGGAGGTCTGAAACGACTAATCTAATTTACATTCATCCTTATGGGAACAAATTCGTTCGGGAACAGCATTCTGGAAAGAATTATCGATCAAAACCAAGGGTCCACTGTATTATAATAATAATATACTTATCAAGGATTCAAACAAACTGGTATTCTTTGTATCAGCCTATGCCAACAACTTTACTAATACTGTGCTCCCTTAAAGTGTGTGCTTTAATGCCATTGAAGGGTTCTTGATCCATGGAATCTGAGCTACCATTCTCCCTGATCAAAGCTGATTGCCTCCCATTCCCCAGGCTGTGTATGACATCCCTATGCTTTGTGCCAGAGCAGTTTGAGGTATTTACTGACTGAAATTTTAGCTACAATATTCATATCACATAATTCATGAATGTAATAATAATGCAGTACCAACCCCACTGATTTATTAAGCGTATTGTGTTTCCTCTGAAAATAAAGATTAAAATAAGTAAAAATTCTGGATCAGTGAATTGGAAGAGGGATACACTAGGACACAGAAAGTGCTCTTGTTTGTTACACTTGGGGTATGTTTTACCAACATGCATAAATTAGTGGCATGTGAAGCATTAGGATAAGTTTCACTCGCCAGGAGTTCCTGGCGAGCAAAATGTGTTGTAATAAGTTTACAGTGAACATACGTCTGATTGAAATTAAAACTGAATTTGTAGAATCTAAACATCGTACTGCTGATAATAATGAAGAAAATACACAGGCTATAGAACGAGCTTTTACTGATGCAGTGTTTTGTTGTATAAAGCTTTGTCAAGTCGTATAAAAATTTAAGAGCTTTCAGGAAAGAAAAGTTGTCTCAATAAAAGCTTATTCTACAATTTTTGTGTTTTCTTCAAAATTCTTCAGAAAGTCTACAGCACAAGAAAAACTTTTACTTTTCTTCAAGGAGTCGACCCTTCAGACTGTAACTACAGTTCCTTGGATCAAGAGCCCTTTACCAGCCCCCAAGGGTGCAACTCTGTAAGACCCAAAATGGGTTGTGCTGTGTGAATATATTATTGATAAGTACCATGGGAGAGGCTCTGTCAAGAAATTTTGCTGAAAACAAGAAAAAATTTTGGAGTGAGATAAACAAGGTAAGAAAGCCTAGGGAACAAATGGATTTGTCAGTTAAAAACAGAGTAGGGGAGTTAGTAGATGGGGAGCTGGAGGTATTGGGTAGATGGCGGGAATATTTTGAGGAACTTTTAAATGTCGATGAAAAAAGGGAGGCAGTAATTTCTTGTACTGGCCAGGGAGGTACAACATCGTTTAGGAGTGAAGAAGAGCAGGATGTGAGTGTGGGGGAGGTGCGTGAGGCATTACATAGAATGAAAGGGGGTAAAGCAGCTGGAACTGACGGGATCATGACAGAAATGTTAAAAGCAGGGGGGGATCTAGTGCTGGAGTGGTTGGTATTTTTGCTTAATAAATGTATGAAAGAGGGGAAGGTACCTAGGGATTGGCAGAGAGCATGTATAGTTCCTTTATATAAAGGGGAGGGGGTTTAAAAGAGAGTGTAAAAATTACAAGGGAATAAGTGAGCAGGGTAACATTTTGTGAAGGGATTCAGGGAAACCAGTTAATTGATTTAGTTGGACTTGAGTCCTGGAAATGGGAAGTACAATGCCTGCACTTTAAAGGAGGGGTCTGGGATAGTGACAGCTGGGAGGGACAATTCTCAGCTGTCGTATCTGAGCTCCTCTGCAAAGACAGTGATTATGTATGTGTGTGGTGAAAGTGTTGAATGATGATGAAAGTATTTTCTTTTTGGGGATTTTCTTTCTTTTTGGGTCACCCTGCCTCGGTGGGAGACGGCCGACTTGTTGAAAAAAAAAACAAAAAAGTTTACTGAGTATACCAGGTAAAGTGTATGGCAGGGTTATTATTGAAAGAATTAGAGGTAAGACAGAGAGTAGGATTGCAGATGAGCAAGGAGGCTTTAGAGTGGGTAGGGGATGTGTAGATCAAGTGTTTACAGTGAAGCATATATGTGAACAGTATTTAGATAAAGGTAGAGAAGTTTTCATTGCATTTATGGATTTAGAAAAGGCATATGATAGAGTGGATAGGGGAGCAATGTGGCAAATGTTGCAAGTGTATAGAATAGGTAGTAAGTTACTGAAGGCTGTAAAGAGTTTTTATGAGGATAGTGAGGCTCAGGTTAGGGTGTGTAGGAGAGAGGGAGATTACTTCCCGGTAAAAGTAGGTCTTAGACAGGGATGTGTAATGTCACCATGGTTGTTTAATATATTTATAGATGGGGTTGTAAAAGAAGTAAATGCTAGGGTGTTGGGAGAGGGGTGGGATTAAATTATGGGGAATTAAATGCAAAATGGGAGTTGACACAGTTACTTTTTGCTGATGATACTGTGCTTATGGGAGATTCTAAAGAAAAGTTGCAAAGATTAGTGGACGAGCTTGGGAGGGTGTGTAAAGGTAGAAAGTTGAAAGTGAACATAGATAAGAGTAAGGTGATGAGGGTATCAAACGATTTAAATAAAGAAAAATTGGATATCACATTGGAGAGAGGGATTATGGAAGAAGTAAATGTTTTCAGATATTTTGGAGTTGACGTGTCAGCGGATGGGTTTATGAAGGATGAGGTTAACCATAGAATTGATGAAGGAAAAAAGGTGAGTGGTGCGTTGAGGTACCGGTGGAGACAAAAAACATTATCCATGGAGGCAAAGAAGGGAATGTACGAAAGTATAGTGGTACCAACACTCTTATATGGGTGTGAAGCATGGGTTGCAAATGCTGCAGCGAGGAGGAGGCTGGAGGCAGTGGAGAAGTCCTGTCTAAGGGCAATATGTGTGTAAATATTATGCAGAAAATTCGGAATGTGGAAATTAGGAGAAGGTGTGGAGTTACTAAAAGTATTTGTCAGAGGGCTGAAGAGGGGTTGTTGAGGTGGTTTGGTCATTTAGAGAGAATGGATCAAAGTAGAATGACTTGGAGAGCGTATAAATCTGTAGGGGAAGGAAGGCGGGGTAGGGGTCGATCTAGAAAAGGTTGGAGGGAGGGGGTAAAGGAGGTTTTGTGGGCGAGGGGCTTGGACTTCCAGCAAGCATGTGTGAGCGTGTTAGATAGGAGTGAATGGAGATGAATGGTTTTTGGGACCTGACGAGCTGTTGGAGTGTGAGCAGGGTAACATTTTGTGAAGGGATTCAGGGAAACCAGTTAATTGATTTAGTTGGACTTGAGTCCTGGAAATGGGAAGTACAATGCCTGCACTTTAAAGGAGGGGTCTGGGATAGTGACAGCTGGGAGGGACTATTCTCAGCTGTCGTATCTGAGCTCCTCTGCAAAGACAGTGATTATGTATGAGTGTGGTGAAAGTGTTGAATGATGATGAAAGTATTTTCTTTTTGAGTCACCCTGCCTTGGTGGGAGATGGCCGACTTGTTGAAAAAAAAAAAAAGACAATTGTACCTAAATAAACTTACTAATGGTTACACTAGCAGCTCTCCTTAGAAGTATGACAAGTTCAGTCCTCAGCACCCCTTACACATACCTTGCCCATAAGTACTGTAAAATGACATTAACTGCTGTGAAATACCATTATTTATACACTACATTCTTTTTGATTAGTATAATAATTATACACTACATTTTGCTTTAAACGGCAACTCGATAAGAGCGTGGTTTAGAGTGAATTGTAGTCTATAAAGGTTTGCTCTACACATAGTGCGTGTGTACCACACATTTACCTGGCAGGAGTCTCTATCTCTCTCTCCTGCACACAGCATGTCCTGGGTGATGCCCAAAGGTACGTTGAAAGGGTTCTTCACTATGGTAGAGCAGTTAAGGCGCTCCACCACTGGTATTCTCACCTTCTGCAAAACCTTTGACATCTCCCGGATTCCTGAAAACAAAACAAAGGGCATAGTACTTTGGTAAATGAAGTAGTGCTGTAATTAGAAAATTTAAATGGTTTAATAGGAAAAAGGCACTGCAGTTAGAATAGTTAAGCAGGGTTGAAAGAGCAGCACAGGAATATTGAACATGTAGTTAGTGAACCTGACAGGCTTGAACAACACTAGCATTCAGAGAACAGATGAAATTGAAGATGATAATTTCCAGTAGTTGGGGTCATGATGCTATATAAAGGGCTCTTGATTAAAGGAGTTAGAGCTGCTATCCCTTCTCTTGGCTCAAACTTGATTACCTCTCATTCTACAGGTGTTGGGTGTGTTGGCACTGAGACTTGTCATTGTGTTCCGTTATGCATTCACGGACTTCCCTACAAAGGGCAAGTCCAGCAGGGATCGTACAACACCTGGGGAATGGGAGATAATCAGGTTTGATCCAAGAATGGGATAAGTAGCTTCAATTCCTTGGACCAAGAGCCCTTCAGCAGCATCAAAGCATCCCCCTTGGATTGGTTCCTGATAATTGTAACTGCGTGCAAACTTTTATCTATTTAAATTTTCCAAATAGTTCATTTGGCTTTGCTGATAAGAGTGAAATAGAAAGCAAAATACTTCCAACGTTAAAATGATATATCTGTCTAGTGTGTGTGTGTGCACTCACATATTTGTGGTTGCAGAGGTCGGTTCTTAGATCCTGACCCTACCTCATAACTTGCCACACTTCAGATTCACTCCCTCTTAGTCTCATGGGCCCTATTGAACCTGCTCTTAAAACTGTGTGTGTGCACGTGCATGCATGGATGGAGGGGGGGGGGGAGATCATATAACAACACTTGCCACCATGGCCAAAACTGTAGCAGATATTGCATTTACCTGCAGTATATCCCCAGCCTGTCACAGTGAGGTGTTTGTCAGTGTAGTCCTCTAGTGGGTAGTGGGGCAGGCAGGCCGGCAAGACCCTCCTTGTGAATCTGGCCTGTAACGATACACATCTATCACTGCTGCATCTACTCAATACCCATCAGTTGCCACAAGGCCCTCCAAGAGTATAGACTCCTTAATCCAAGGAATTGGAGCTATAATCCTTTCCCTTGGATCAAATGTAATTACTTCCCACTTCCTCTTTCACTGTATTTTCCCTATGGGTTTATTTTTCCCCATGAATAATAATAACGATAATAATAATTTTTTTTAACACGTCGGACGTTTCCCACCAAGGCAGGGTGACCCAAAAAGAAAGAAAAAACTTTCATCATTGTTTAACACTTTCACCATCATTCATACATAATCACTGTCTTTGCAGAGGCGCTCAGATACGACAGTTTAGATGTCACTCCAAACAGCCAATATCCCAAACCCCTCCTTTAAAGTGCAGGCATTGTACTTCCCACCTCCAGGACTCAAGTCCGGCTAATCGGTTTCACTGAATCCCTTCGCAAAATATTACCCTGGTCACACTCCAAAAGCTCGTCAGTCCCAAAAACCATTTGCCTCCATTCATTCCTATCTAACACGCTCACACATGCTTGCTGGGAGTCTAAGCCCCTTGCCCATAAAACCTTTACACCCCCCCTCCAATAATAATAATGCCAGAAGGTATGACACAGTGCCTGGGGAATGGAAGATAATCAAGTTTGATAAGAATGATATAGATGAAATTTGTTTAATAAGAGCCCTTCACTCACCTGCTGTTTACATCACTGTTACAGAACATAGTACATTTGAAGGGCAATATAATGACAGTATTGTTAAGATAATGACCAAAACAAATGCCTTCTATTAATTACAAATTTAAAAATTATTAATATTCATGGGCCATACAGCACCCAGGGACTGGGAGGTAATCAGGTTCAGTCCAAGGAAAGGGAGAGAAGCCAAAATTCACTGTCATCAAGGCACCTCCCTCCCTCCTTGACAGGGATAAATTTAAATAAAAACAATGAATTACTTTGACTCAAATAAATTTGCAGCAATGCCTGGAAGTTAACGTCTGACATTTTAGAATTAGTGTACACATTAAAAATGTACTCATTAGATGTACACACTGAATTGTCAATATACAGGAGGGCACCATTTACAGTTAACCCCCGGATTACGTCATTTTTTCATTCAAGAATGCTGTTCAAGTGCCATTACCGAACGATTTTTTTCCCATAAGGAATAATGTAATTAGATTAGTCCTTTTAGACCCCCAAAAATACACTTACAAAAGCACTTACAAAAATAAACTTATATAAAAGGGCGAGTTTGGAGACCATCGTAAACCAGGGGTCCACTGTATATGGTGGGTTAAGTTCCAGGCTACTGCCATAAAATGGAAATCGCCATAAGTGTAAATCTTTCTTTCTTTCAACACGTCGGCCGTTTCCCACCGAGGCAGGGTGGCCCAAAAGGAAAAACGAAAGTTTCTCCTTTTACATTTAGTAATATATTCAGGAGAAGGGGTTACTGGCCCCTTGCTCCCGGCATTTTAGTCGCCTCTTACGACACGCATGGCTTACGGAGGAAGAATTCTGTTCCACTTCCCCATGGAGAATAAGTGTAAATCTTTCTTTCTTTCAACACGTCGGCCGTTTCCCACCGAGGCAGGGTGGCCCAAAAAGAAAAACGAAAGTTTCTCCTTTTACATTTAGTAATATATTCAGGAGAAGGGGTTACTGGCCCCTTGCTCCCGGCATTTTAGTCGCCTCTTACGACACGCATGGCTTACGGAGGAAGAATTCTGTTCCACTTCCCCATGGAGATAAGAGGAAATAAAAACAAGAACTAGTAAGAAAATAGAAGAAAACCCAGAGGGGTGTGCATATATATGCTTGGACATGAATGTGTAGTGTGGCCTAAGTGTAAGTAGAAGTAGCAAGATGTACCTGAAATCTTGCATGTTTATGAGACAGAAAAAAAGACACCAGCAATCCTACCATCATGTAAAACAATTACAGGCTTTCGTTTTACACTCACTTGGCAGGGCGGTAGTACCTCCCTGGGCGGTTGCTGTCTACCAACCTACTACCTAGGTATAAGTGTAAATATAAAACTTTATTTCCTAAGATGGCTAGCTCCCCAAGTGAGCTGGTTATCATATGATTTCAGACTCATGTCATGTAATTTTCCCAGACAACAATGCTCTCAGGTGATTGTGGGACACAAGGGAAACAGCAAAGTATTCACACACAAATGCGTATACATATTCATATTCATGTTTCTCTCTTTCTCCTACCACCTACCGGAGTTTTAAGCCTTAGGAGGGCAATATCGTGGTAATTCATTCGACCAGTATAGTGAGGGTAAATCTCCTCCATCTCCACCTCTATAACTTGTTCCACCGAAGCCATTTCAACGGGATCACTCTGGGCAGCAGCTGCTGGGATGCCAGTCAAGTTCGTTTTGTAGGGTACCCAGTCCACCTCTGCAGCAGCAAGATCAACGGGATCAATGACTCTAATAAAGTGGTGTCTTTGCAGGTCAGCTGCACCATACAGGGATGAGGGGATGGAGCCTTTAATGACCTCGATAAAGGTCCCAGAGGAGTCATGAAAGCGGTCGTGTTCTCCAAGTTTGGCCCAGAATGTCAGTCCCTTTCTGGAGAGAGAAAAAAAAAAGAGAAAAGTAGAATTACAGGGATTTCTTTGATTCAAGATGTGATGGTTGTTGCTATAAGAAGGGTCCTCTGTACTAGCAGGACCTATTAATTTATCAATTTCTCTCTGAACCAGTATACTGACACAGTTATCCTGCCCTCTATGATAACATAATGAACATTCTACAGCTTCTTGCCATGCCCAAATGTATCGGGCCACCATGTCCCAGTTGTATGCTAGATTGGCCCCTCAGACTAGCTTGTTCTCTCTCTCTCAAATTCAAATTCAAATTTTTTATTTCCTTGCAAGTTTACAATGTGGTTGACATATTGTAGGAAGTATATATACATAGGTAGTTTACAGTGAGGGTTTACAATGGTTTGTAGTGCAAAGAGAGCCACTATCATGCCTTGGCATTACGGCCAGTCTAAACTTAATACATTACTGATTACTTAACACTAGACGTACAAAACATAGTATGATCAGGTTGCACTAATTATACAATAGTTTATACTACATCTATTAAATATATGCTATTCAACATTTGCATTATGTTAAAATATGAGAATTTATTGTACTTTGAGCATTTACTTTTGGGATTCTGAGGCTAGGGGAGTAACACAGTGAGCAATTATATTTTGAGGTGGTGGAGAGTGATTTGGTAGCTTTGTAGGTAAAGTTAAGTACTGAATATTTAGTTTTGGGTGAGTAGGTGGTTTTTAAGAAGAGTCTTGAATTGATGTACAGGCAAGGTTCCTTTGGTATTCTCTCTCTCTCTACTCACCTATTTGTGGTTGCAGGGGTGATTCACAGCTCCTGGCCCTGCCTCTTCGCTGGTTGTTCCACTTCCTGACAACTCTATGACTGAAGAAATACTTCCTACCATTCCTGTCTCATATGAGTTTTCAACTTCCAGTTGCTGAGTCCTTGTTTCTGTGTCACATCTCGGAAACATTCTGACCCTATCCACCTTGTCAAGTCCTCTCAGTATTTTATATGTCATTATCATGTTTCCCCTATCCCTCCTGTCCTCCAGTGTCATCAGGCTGATTTCCCTTAACCTCTCCTTAGCTCTGATACTAGCATTATTGCAAACCTTTGCACTTTCTCTAATTTTTTTATGTGCTTGACCAGGTGTGGGTTCCAAACTGGTGCTGCATACTCCAATTTGGACCTGACGTACATGGTGCACAGTGTCTTGAATGACTCCTTACTCGTGTCGAAATGCTATTCTTAGGTTTGCCAGGCGCTTACATGCTGCAGCAGTTATTTGGTTGATGTGCACTTCAGGAGATGTGCTCAGGATGATACTCACCCCAAGATCCTTTTCCTTGAGTGAGGTTTGCAACCTTTGGTCCCCAAATCCTGTACTCCATCTACAGTCTTTGACCTTCCTCAATCTTCATGACTTTCCACTTAGTGGGGGTTAAACTCCAATTGTTGGACCAGGCTTGCATCCTGTCCAGATATCTTTTTAGTCTTACCTGATCCTCATCTGCTTGAATTCTCTGCATTAGCTTCATGTCATCTGCAAACAGGGACACTCTGAATCTATCCCTTCTGTCATGTCATTCACATGTATGTACGTACCTGAAACAGCACCGGCCCTGTGGAACCCTGCTCATCACATGCACCCACTCTGACACCTTGTCACGTACCATCACTCACTGTTTCCTTCCTGTCAGGTATTCTCTGATCCATTGCAGTGCCTTTCCTGTTATTCCTGCCTACTCCTCTAGCTTTTGCACTAATCTCTTGTGCGGAACTGTGTCGAAAGCCTTCTTACAGTCCAAGAAAATGCAGTCTACCCACCCCTCTCTCTCCTGTCACCTTGTCATAAAACTCCAGTAGGCTTGTGATGCAGGCTTTCCCTTCCCTGTGTGTGTGTGCATGCATGCTTCAGATATATATCTTTCTTCTTTCAACAAACCAGCTCTATTCCACTGAGGCAGGGTGGCTCAAAAAGAAAAACGAAAGTTTCTCTTTATAAATTTAGTAATATGTATACACAGGAAAAGGGGTTACTAGTCCCTTGCTCCCAGTATTTTAGTCGCCTCTTACGACACACATGGCTTACAGAGAAAGAATTCTGTTCCACTTCCCCATGGAGATAAGCAGAAAAACTTAACAACGTACTCGTTTACCGACCACTTGGACCTACTACCAGCTCCCCAACCAGTATGCAAATCTAAATACTAATGTATATTAGAGATGATTTCCTCTATTCTATTTATTACAGTATTCAGTACACTACTTTATAAGCATTTAAAAAATATACCAGAAATGTTATAAATGGTGCAAAGGTGACATTAAAAAAAATATCTAAAGATGGTTGACACAAACCCACTACCAGTATAGTGTACTCCTCGCTTAACGACCAATTCGCTTACTGACCTACTCTTAGGAATGGAACCATGTTGTTGAGTGAGGAAAGGCTGTGTATGTATATACGTACAGTGGACCCCCGGATTTCGTACTGTTCCCAACTCGAACAATTATGTAAGTGTATTATTGTAAGTGCTTTTGTAAGTACAGTAGACCGTCATTTAGCACGGTAGTTACGTTCCTGAAAACGTTGTGTTAGATAATTTCGTGTTAGATAATTAAAAGAACTTAAGGGAAAAATAGAGTTACGTTCCTGGGAACCCCCAAAAAGCCAAACAAGTTTTTTTAGACCAACAGATCTTACAAAAATAAAAGTGAATATGTAATTGTAGTTCATTATCGTGATGTATTATGTTGTTTTTACTGCTTAAGACTACAAATGTAACATAAATAATAGTATTTACCTTAAATTGTGGGTGCTGGTGTTTGTGGATGATTGTGAAGAGAGTGGAGAGTTATGCTGTGGCCCTACTGGGTTGAGGTGGATGGTAGAGGTTCTGGAACTGAAGTCGATGGTTGTACTGAGTGTCTAACTTTAAGTCATTCAGTAAGTCAGTCAAGGAAGTCAGTCAAGTCATTCAGTAAGTCAGTCAAGTCATTCAGTAAGTCAGTCAAGTCATTCAGTAAGTCAGTCAAGTCATTCAGTAAGTCAGTCAAGTCATTCAGTAAGTCAGTCAAGTCATTCAGTAAGTCAGTCAAGTCATTCAATAAGTCAGTCAAGTCATTCAGTAAGTCAGTCAAGTCATTCAGTAAGTCAGTCAAGTCAGTCAGTAAGTCAGTCAAGTCATTCAGTAAGTCAGTCAGTAAGTCAGTCAAGTCATTCAGTAAGTCAGTCAGTAAGTCAGTCAAGTCATTCAGTAAGTCAGTCAGTAAGTCAGTCAGTCAGTCACTCAAACTTTGCAATTCCTAGACTTGAACTCTTAAACCTTTTCACTTGCTGGAACACTTGTATGCTTACTGGGTGCCATGATTGCTTGGTAGATTTATGAAAATGCAATGAAAATGAGAAAATGTATGTAAATAAACACAGCGAGCTTCCCGGTTATTGTCGTCCTGCATGTGTATGAACCAAACTGAAAGCTGGGAGGGATGCGTGGGTGGGTGAGGGTGGCAGGGGATAGCAGTAGGACTCCCCCACTGACTCAATGGTTTAACCCACCGCGCGCAACCGCGTGCTCAAAATTTTTCCTCCTCCCGCGACCGTGTAATATTATTTTTACGTGGTGTTAGATAATAATGTGCTTCAATTCTTCAATCGTGCAATACCCGTAACGTGCTAAATGACGGTCTACTGTATATTTTTTGGGATCTAAACGGACTACTCTAATTTACATTATTCCTTATGGGAACAAATTCGGTTGGTAACGGCACTCGAACAGCATTCTGGAACGAATTATGGTCAATAACCGGGGGTCCACTGTATGTAAGAGGCAACTAAAATGCCGGGAGCAAGGGGCTAGTAACCCCTTCTCCTGTATATATTACTAAATGTAAAAGGAGAAACTTTTGTTTTTCTTTTGGGCCACCCTGCCTCAGTGGGAGACGACCGACGTGTTGAAAGAAGAAAGAAAGAAAGATATATATATATACTACTACAGTCAACCCTCCGTTTTCATGCATAATCCGTTCCTGAAGGATGCACTAAAACTGAAACACACGAAAACTGAAACCATTTTCCCCATAAGAAATAATGGAAATTCAATTAATCCATTCCAGAAACCCAGAAGTTTGAAAAAAAAAAATTGGGGGGGCCTTAAAGATAAATTTACATGCACAAATGAATGAACTGAATGTGACACTTACCTTTATTGAAGACTGATGTTGCTGGATGGAAGAGAGGGAGGAGGGGAGAAGGAAGAGAGGCTATTGTTTTGAAGGGGAATCACTTTCCATAAGAAATTTAGGTACCAAGTCCTTATCTGGGGTCACTTCCTGCATGCCTGCTACACTCCCTGCATACATGCTACACTCCCTGCATACATGCTACACTCCCTGCATGCATGCTACACTCCCTGCATGCACACTACACTCCCTGCATACATGCTACTCTCCCTGCATACATGCTACACTCCGTGCATACATGCTACACTCCCTGCATACATGCTACTCTCCCTGCATACATGCTACACTCCGTGCATACATGCTACACTCCCTGCATACATGCTACACTCCCTGCATGCATGCTACACTCCCTGCATGCATGCTACACTCCCTGCATGCATGCTACACTCCCTGCATGCATGCTACACTCCCTGCATGCATGCTACACTCCCTGCATGCATGCTACACTCCCTGCATGCATGCTACTCTCCCTGCATGCATGCTACACTCCCTACATGCATGCTACTCTCCCTGCATACATGCTACACTCCCTGCATACATGCTACACTCCCTGCATGCATGCTACACTCCCTGCATGCATGCTACACTCCCTGCATGCATGCTACACTCCTGCATCATGCTACACTCCCTGCATGCATGCTACACTCCCTGCATGCATGCTACACTCCTGCATGCATGCTACACTCCCTGCATGATGCTACACTCCCTGCATGCATGCTACACTCCTGCATGCATGCTACACTCCCTGCATGCATGCTACACTCCCTGCATGCATGCTACACTCCCTGCATACATGCTACACTCCCTGCATACATGCTACACTCCCTGCATACATGCTACACTCCCTGCATACATGCTACACTCCCTGCATACATGCTACACTCCCTGCATACATGCTACACTCCCTGCATACATGCTACACTCCCTGCATACATGCTACACTCCCTGCATACATGCTACACTCCCTGCATACATGCTACACTCCCTGCATGCATGCACATCCCTGCATGCGTGCTACACTCCCTGCATGCATGCTACACTCCTTGCATACATACTACACTCCCTGCATGCATGCTACACTCCCTGCATGCGTGCTACACTCCCTGCATACATGCTACACTCCCTGCATGCATACTACACTCTTAAATTCCATAGTGTTTCTCACTTTCTTTACCAAAGGACTGGCACTAGGAGCTTTCTTTGGGCCCATGGTAGCTTATTTAGTAGTCACACAATAATCAAGGGCCAAAAACAATGAATTGTAAATAAATGTTTTGTATGAACTCATGGGATGATGTTCCCTCAAGCATAAACAATGCTACACTGCGTAACAATGTGTGTGGGTGGCGGTCTAGCGGGCTTTGTATGTGTGGGGCACTGGTGGACAGGTTCCATACCAAGCACAAAAACGGAGGTAAAATTTCCTCGAAAAAACTGCACGAAAACTGAAACACACGAAAACAGAGATACACGAAAATGGAGGGTTGACTGTATATATATAGTATGTACTATATACAGTGGTCCCTCGGTTTTCGCCGAAAATTCGTTCCAGAATGCTGCTCAAGTGCCATTACCAAACGAATTTACTTCCTTAAGAAATAATGTCACGTAGGTTAGTCTAATTCAGACCCCCAAAAATACACTTGCAACAGCACTTACGAAAATACACTTACATAAATGTTCGAGTTTGGAGATGCACGAAAACAGAGGGAATACTGTACAGTGGACCCCCGAGTAACAAACAAAATTCATTCCAGAAGCCTGCTCAAGTGCCATTACCGAACGAATTTACTCCCTTAAGAAATAATGTCAAGTAGGTTAGTCCATTTCAGACCCCCAAAAATACACTTACAAAAGAACTTACAATATTATACTTACATAATTGTACGATTTCCGGGGTGCTCGTTACTCGGGGGTCCACTGTATATATATATATATATATATATAGAGAGAGAGAGAGAGAGACTGAGAGAGAGACTGAGAGACAGAGAGAGAGAGAGAGACTGCATTGTTAAGTTTATGGACAGTATACATACTGTAAATTTCCATTATCTTTATGTAATTTTTCTTTTAACATATAAAATAACATGACATATTGTGTGTACGTATACAGTCTCTCCTCACTTAACGACGGAGATAGGGGCCTAAGACCCCGTTGGTAAACGATTTCGTCGCTAATCGAGGAATCACCCATTACTGACACTTCAAAAGTGTCACCACCCAAAATTAAAACATTCAGTTTTATGTTTGTTGGGAAGTTCCTTTCAATCTGTTTATTATTAACGGTAATACAACATGAAATAGGTCAATGACTTACTTGCAAGTTATTCCAGGAAACGCTTACATAGCCGATTACTTGAAAAAAAAAAAATCAAGAAAATCGCACTTTTTTCAGTCTTTGCATAGGGTACGAGTGTTCTTCTATAGTTACCCTTCAGGCGGTACCGTTTCTATAATGGTCGCGGTCATTTTTTTTTTTTTTATCCCTCTCCGCCCTCCATCCTTCAATACTTCTCTATATAATGTCAGTTTTTATTAATTTGGGAGTCTTTATCATGCTTCTACATTATTTATGTTATACCTAATATTATTCTGGAATAAATATAAGTAGATAACCTGTATTGATAGTAATAGTATAATTATACAATATTTTATAGTGCCGTTAGCTTACACGTACAAATGTCATGGTACTTGTACTTTCTTACCAGCTTCATACTCGTTTATAATCTTCATTTTCACCTCAAAAT
This sequence comes from Cherax destructor, assembly GCA_009830355.1. Taxonomy (NCBI): domain Eukaryota; kingdom Metazoa; phylum Arthropoda; class Malacostraca; order Decapoda; family Parastacidae; genus Cherax; species Cherax destructor. The sequence continues at coordinate 756,349 of WNWK01000135.1, forward strand.
CAAGAGCCTTCCTTTGTTTCTTAGCACTTCCTTCAGGTGAAGTCAAGATCTTCCTTTTCGCCGACATCTTGTACTATGGGATGTACAATAAAGTACAAATTTGGAGACAGTGAAAGCTAGTGTACTGAGTGGCTGTAAGAAGGCGACTGAGATACTTGACGCCGAGACGCCGCGCTGCCTGTGTCATACGTATTTTGTACAGGCTTGTTATACGAAATACAGTGGACCCCCGAGTTTCGTAAACCCCGGAAATCATACATTTATGTAAGTATAATATTGTAAGTGCTTGTGGAAAAGTATTTTTGGGGGTCTGAAATAGACTAACCTACGTGACATTTTTTCTTAAGGGGGTAAATTCGTTCGGTAATGGCACTTGAGCAGACTTCAGGAGTGAAGTTTTTACGAAACTCGGGGGTCCACTGTACGTATGACATTTACAGTGTCCCAGAGTGATTATTAATTATATATGTATTTTATTATTATTATTATTATCACCATCGATATACAGTCATCCCTTGGTTTTCGATTTTAATCCGTTCCAGATGGATCGGCTAAAACCAAAATCGGCGAAAACCAAAACTATTTTCCCATAAGAAATAATGGAAATTCAATTAATCCATTCCAGAAACCCATAAGTTTGGAGAAAAAAAATTGGGGGGCCTTAAAGATAGATTTACATGCACAAATGAATGAACTGAATGTGGCACTTACCTTTATTGAAGACTGATGTTGCTGGATGGGAGAGAGGGAAGAGGGGAGAGGGAAGAGACCCTAATTTTGGAAGGGGAATCCTCCATAAGGACTCTAGGTACCAAGTCCTCATCTGGGGTCACTTCCCTTCTTTGTCTTTTAATCCCACTAGGACCAGCTTGTGAGTCACTGCACACCTGTGGCACTAAATATCTGTCCAGAGAGCTCTGTATCTGGCAGCTCTTTAAAATGTCCCTAAAATGGGACATGGAATTGTCATTGTAAAAGTAGCCAGCACGGATTGCAACATCTTTGTCAGGGTGATGTTCCTCCACAAATGAATGCACCCTACTCCACATTGCACAAATCTCCTTAATCTCTGAAGAAGGCACCTTACATCTTTCTTCCTCCACTGAAGCAATTTCCTCAGATCTGTTTTATTGTTG
>WNWK01000136.1:0-70000 GCA_009830355.1 Cherax destructor
TGGTTTGTTATAATTCCCCATTTTTTCCTATTGTTTACCAGATTCCTCGCAATATATACTTGTGCCAGCTGACTATTACGACTGAAGAAGCTACTCGAGGAGAAACGTTGCCTTAAAACTTTCCTTCTATCTCAGCCCTACAAGCCTTCAGCTGTTCTTTTATTTTTAGAATTCCTTGATAATGTGAGAAATCACGAAAGTGCTTGGAAATTCAATAATTTATCACAAGGGTTATTTTTCATACAGTATTACCTAAGAAACTTCCAGCTAAGCTGGAAATCATCATCCAGGAAAATATGACAATGTGGAAGAAATATGCAGTCGTACTGGAAGCCACATCCTGTGTACGGAACTTTAGTAATCTCCGGCAAGTGCACACACACGCACGCACACGCACGCACACGCACACACACACGCACACACACGCGCGCACACACACACACACACACACACACACACACATAGCTTTAAGAAGAGGTATGATAAAGCTTATGGAGCAGGGAGTGAATTTGTATCGACCAGTGAAGAGGCGGGGCCAGGAGCCATGAATCGACCCCTGCAACCACAATAGGTGAGTACACACACACAAAGTAACAGAGGTAAGGCAAGAGAGAGAAGGGTGGGTTGATTGAATTTTCTTGGACTGCAGGAAGGCCTTCGACACAGTTCCTCACATGAGATTAGTAAAGAAGATGGAAGACCAAGCGTGTATAACAGGAAGGGCACTGGAATGGATCAGGGAATATCTCACAGGGAGGCAACAACGGGTCATGGTGCGCGATGAGGTATCACAATGGGCGCCAGTGACGAGCGGTGTACCGCAGGGGTCAGTCCTAGGACCAGTGTTATTCTTGGTATATGTGAATGACATGACGGACGGGATAGACTCAGAAGTGTCTCTGTTCGCAGATGATGTGAAATTAATGAGGAGAATCACATCGGATGAAGACCAAGCAGGACTTCAAACAGACCTGGACAAGCTTGACATCTGGTCTAGCAACTGGCTTCTCGAATTTAACCCCACCAAATGCAAAGTCATGAAGATCGGAGAAGAGCAAAGAAGACCGCTGACAGAGTACAGGCTAGGTGGACAAAGGCTACAAATCTCACCAAAGGAGAAAGACCCTGGGGTGAGTATAACGCCAAGCACGTCTCCGGAAACACACCAACCAGATAACCGCGGCAGCATATGGGCGATTGGCAAACCTAAGATTAGCGTTCCGTTACCTTAACAAGGAATCGTTCAAGACACTGTACACCGTGTACGTCAGGACAATACTAGAGTATGCAGCACAAGTCTGGAACCCACACCTGGTTAAGCATGTCAAGAAATTAGAGAAAGTGCAAAGGTTTGCGACAAGGCTGGCTCCACAACTCGGGGGACTGCCCTATGAAGAAAGGTTGAGGGAAATAGGACTAACGACACTGGAGGACAGAAGGGTTAGAGGAGACATGATAACGACATACAAAATACTGCGGGGAATTGACAAGGTAGATAGTGACAGGATGTTCCAGAGAGGGAACACAGACACAAGGGGACACAACTGGAAGCTGAAGACTCGGATGAGTCAAAGGGATGTTAGGAAGCATTTCTTCAGCCATAGAGTAGTTAGGAAGTGGAATAGTCTAGAGAACGATATAGTGGAGGCGGGAACCATACATAGTTTTAAGACAAGGTATGATAAAGCTCATGGAGCAGGAAGAGCAGAGACCCAGTAGCGGACAGCGAAGAGGCGGGGCCAGGAGCTGAGTCTCAACCCCTGCAACAACAATTAGGTGAGTACACACACACACGCACACACACGCACACACACATTACATGCTCTTCTTATAATTATAAGTCTTGAAAATCAGCTGAAATCTTCGTGACAATGAGTGAACTTCAAACCCCACCCCCGAGTGAACTTCAAACCCCACCCCCGAGTGAACTTCAAACCCCACCCCCGAGTGAACTTTAAACCCCACCCCGAGAGAACTTCAAACCCCACCCCCGAGAGAACTTCAAACCCCACCCCCGAGTGAACTTCAAACCCCACCCCCGAGAGAAATTCAAACCCCACCCCGAGAGAACTTCAAAGCTCACCCCGAGTGAACTTCAAACTCCACCCCCGAGTGAACTTCAAACCCCACCCCGAGTGAACTTCAAACCCCACCCCGAGTGAACTTCAAACCCCACCCCGAGTGAACTTCAAACCCCACCCCCGAGTGAACTTCAAACCCCACTCCGAGTGAACTTCAAACCCCACCCCCGAGTGAACTTCAAACCCCACCCCCGAGTGAACCTCAAACCCCACCCCGAGTAAACCTCAAACCCCACCCCCGAGTGAACTTCAAACCCCACCCCCGAGTAAACCTCAAACCCCACCCCGAGTGAACCTCAAACCCCACCCCACCCTTAAGAGAGGAAGGCAAAAGTGTAGATCTGCTAAGATGCTTGTAAATCGGCCCTCGCCAGACCCAGGCCAGCTGGATGTCGCTCTGGCACCGAGCAGAACTACTGCCTTGTTAAGAGTCAAGCTTGTTAAGCTCCTCTACTCCGGTGCGGGGCCTTAAAGGCACTCTTTAAAGGCACTCTTTAAAGGCACTCTCCCGGTGAAAGTCCATTCAAACCTGGAGCATAGCGTCAATGGAAGGAAAAAAAAAAGAAAGCCTGGTTGAAGACCGCTAAAACTCGCACCGTTTTGTGTGATCCTTGTAATCCCCGGATCACAGTACCGTGTATCACGGTGGATCACGGTACCGTGTATCACGGTGGATAACGGTACCGTGTATCACGGTGGGACACGGTACCGTTCCATGTGTACACTGTCGTGCACAAACTTCGTTGTAGACGGTAAAAATAAGGCAATACGCAAAAACGACAATACGCAAAAAATGACGCAGTAATAAAAAACGCAACGAGAAAATGACTCCATAATACGTAGAAATGACGCCACAATACGCTAAAATAACACCACAATATACGACAATTGCGTAATAATACGCGGAATTTTCAGTGAAAAATTCATTCTCAAAAATAAATTCAGAATGCGCGAAAAATAAACTCACAGTACGCGAAAGTGACTCCGTAATACGCGAAACTAGGTTACAATAGCCGAAAATGACGCCCACAATGCGCGAAAGTAAAATTCAAACACGCGAAAGGTGACGCCACAGAATTAATAAATTCCAGGTCCCAAGACCAAACAAGACATCCCAGGGAGAGGGACCAGACGCCACTGACCGGAGGCTGGCGCTCACAGTCTGGGGAAACAACGGATGAATGAGTGTTAAGGGATATTTAATCTTGTTTGCAGGTGACCTGGTTTCAAGTATTGTCTGGCTGGCCTTGTTTACCTCACCCCGGTGCTTCAAACTATGTAACTTAATCGGGTTAACTGGCGACCGGACGAGTGGGCGTGTTTGTGGACTATGGGGCGTATTTGTGGATGAGGGGGCGTGTTTGTGGACGAGGGGGCGTGTTTGTGGACGAGAGGGCGTGTTTGTGGACGAGGGGGCGTGTTTGTGGACGAGGGCGTGTTTGTGGACGAGGGGCGTGTTTGTGGACGAGGGGGCGTGTTTGTGGACGAGGGGGCGTGTTTGTGGGCGAGGGGCGTGTTTGTGGGCGAGGGGGCGTGTTTGTGGGCGAGGGGGCGTGTTTGTGGACGAGGGGGCGTGTTTGTGGACGAGGGGGCGTGTTTGTGGACGAGGGGCGTGTTTGTGGACGAGGGGGGCGTGTTTATGGACGAGGGGGCGTGTTTGTGGACGAGGGGGCGTGTTCGTGGAGGAGGGGCGTGTTCGTGGACGAGTGGGCGTGTTTGTGGACGAGGGGGCGTGTTTGTGGACGAGGGGGCGTGTTTGTGGACGAGGGGGAGTGTTTGTGGACGAGAGGGCGTGTATGTGGACGAGTGGGCGTGTGTCGACAGTTCTTTACTTGTCAGTATTGTTTATTAGACAATATACACAGTCGAACACACAGCATACATACACACACGCCAGGAGCTGTGAATCGACCCCTTGAACTACAAACAGGCAACCACATGCCCCCATCATCACATTCCCTCTCCACCCACTCCATCCCTTGCCCCCTAAGCTGTTACTCCCATCCACTTCTCTTCCCACTTAAACTCCTTCTTTCTCCTCTTCAAGTTATCCTCCTAAATTCTAAGTCCATTTTCCACACACTGTTGTCAACAAGTACGTCAGGGTAGGTTAAGTTAGATTAAGTTAGGTTAGATTGGGTTAGGTTAGGTTAAGTTAGGTTAGGTTAGACTGTAGTCTTAAATGAAACAGTAATGCCAGTTATCCTACTTCTACCTTTTTCCCTCCGCTCCTTATGTATTATCTTCAGACCTTCTCTACTTTTCTCGCTCCAGTTGTGACTTGACAATGGTCCAGGAAGGACCGAAACATCGTCATAAATTTCCTCTTATTAGTGTTTTTTTTTTTAATTTTTCTGTTAATATATTGGCAAATTAAGTAAGAGAAGATTTTCATCCTAAGATATATGGGCAATTAAAGATTCAAACCTTTAAGGTTAAGCACAGTCAAGGAAGTTTTAAAACTAAAATTACTTAAATAGTCCCTTAAACCGTCCAGTAACATCCCCAACCTCTAACAGACGAGGCGTTCTCAAGTTCTCACGAAAACCAAAACTGGAAGTTATCCTCCATGTTGGCTAGTGAGCTGTAGCTCACGCAAGCACTGTGCTGCGTGAAACTTGCCAGGGATACAGTACACGCGCATTGAAAATAAGGTCGAAGCAGCACTGCTGGGCTCTAGCGTGGGCCAGTAGGCCCCCCGCTACGTACGCCTCTCTCAAATCCACAAAAAAATCAGACAACCACTATTAGGTATCCCTTTGGAGATACCTAATAATGGAAGTCAGTCAAGAAAGACAACTTTTGGCAAACTTTATCTTCTTGAGTTGCAGGAAAGTATGGAACGAGATTCAACACTGAAATTGAGTCACAACGTGAATAAGAAGAGAGGGGAACATGCACCAGTGCTACAAAGCTTCAGGTAATACGTACAGAACGAAAAGGTTTGTTGGAGTTGGCATAAAACACCGACAAGTTGATGATGATTAGTTTGATATCGTTCCAAATCATAGAGCTGAACTCTTCTCCAGGCTGAGGGACTGATTATATCATCTTTACGTCGCCACTGCTCCTGTTTCTTACACTACATTCTCTTCTGTATTTGACTGAGGAAGCCTACAGCGTAGGCAAAACGTTTCAACAATAAAAGATCCCCAAATGTTGCACGTCTTACTCATCACCTACAGAACACAGATATATGGTAAGGAAAAAGGTCATGAAAGCGGGAAAGACTAACAAGCGGGGTTCCCCAAGGATCTGTACTAGAGTTGTTACTATTTTTAAACGTAAATGACCTGCCAATTACTTTGCATCGCTTCACCAGTAACCCACAACTGAGAGGATACTTCAGACTTCGTTATGGCAACTTCTACGTATCGCTGCTTGCTGATGACGTGAAATTAAGAGGACAGAGGTATACAGGGAGCTGAGACAAAATGGAACATTCCACCATGGAGAGGAATTAGAATGGTGTGTGTGGTACACTGCAACAGTCAACTGGTGCCACGATTCAACCCCTTCCAACTGGAGAGTGGAAGGGAGGAGGAATTGAGAGTGGGTAGAAGCAGGTGTGGAAGGATGGAGGGAGAAGGGACAGAGGTAGGGGAGGGAGGGAGAGGGAGCAGGTGTGGAGGGAGAGGGAGTGTCACCTTTCACCCCGATAATGCTCCTGAATTTTTATGTGTGTGCTCGTCCAGTTATGTTTGATTTGTGTAATGTTCCGTGGCATCATGGCTGCCTTACTTTCCCTCCCCTCCAACACCCCACACCCACTCTCCCCCAACACCTATCAACAGTAGCAAGACGTTCAGGTCTATCATCACCGCCAACACAAGCACAACCAATTACTGCATCTTAAGGAACTAGAAGAGACGGAGGATAAGATCTACATCTTAAGGAACTGAAGAAGACGGTGGTTAAGAGGACCTGCATCTTAAGGAGCTGGAAGAGACGGAGACTGCGAGGGGCGGGGTGGGGTGGGGAGCAGCACTGGGGTGCTGAGACACAGTATACACAAGGGGAGGAAGGGTTGCTTCCATGTAAACACAACCTACCATTTTCTCCAGTGGCCGCCTGTCATTCCTCATTGTTACTGTCAGTAGCACCGCAGTCAACCACACCTAATTACTCCTTACACACCACACCCGTCAAGCCCACACGTTACGCCCACACATAACACCCACCCTTCACACCCATCCCTTCACACCCAACCTAAACCCGCACCATACATTCTTCGACCCTTTTTTTTTTTTGTCCTGGCTGTGAGAGGATGGTTCATGTGTATCTTGAGTCGGGTATAGAGTGTATGTGAGTGTATGTGAGTGTATGTGTGTGTGTGTATGTGTGTGTGTGTGTGTGTGTGTGTATGTGAGTGTGTGTGTGTGTGGTGTCTGTGTGTGTGTGTGTGTTTGTGTGTGTGTTTGTGTGTGTGTTTGTGTGTGTGTTTGTGTGTGTGTTTGTGTGTGTGTGTTTGTGTGTGTGTTTGTGTGTGTGTGTGTGTGTGTGTGTGTGTGTGTGATGGAGCACAATTTCGCTAGTGTTGTCCCCTCTTCAGTAATTTGTTCGTCATGTAATTGTCTAGACTTCCACTGGTTGTAGCAAATACTGATCCTCTCTTTTGTTTCAACTCATTCCATTGTCCTTTCCAAACTTTTCCTCATTTTCAGTATTTCACAGTTCATATGCTAGAGTTTTTACAAGAGTCTTGAGTTTTTTAATCTTTTATTTACATTTTTTTCCAAATGGCAATTTGTTAATAACTCCTGAATCCCTCTTATGTTCGATACTTTCAATAATATTTCACCAAACGACTTATCTTCATTAATTCCATCATTCATCAATCACTCAATTTGTTCAAATGTTGAATACATCTTTTTAGAAATTAAAACTAACTTTTATTACTTAATATGTACAAGATTTCTACATCATCTGCTGGCAAGTAATGTAGGAGAGACTGGACCAGTAGTTGAGCGAGCATCAGTGTATCTGGTTTTGCTTTATAGCATCGTAGATCATGATTAAGGCGGCTTCAGTACATTTCCTTTATCATCAGGATCTAAAATACCATAGAGCAAAACCAGGGGGCAACCACCTCTAGCCAAAATTCTCATTCCTCACTTGTGTAGCAGCACAAGTCTCGTAACCTTCAGCCTCACCACACTGTCAACCACACTGCCTATGGGGCCGCGGGGGTCAGCGCCCCCGCGGCCCGGTCATCGGCCACACCTTCAATTGCTTTCACTCAGTAGCCTGAAGAAATCTGCCTCTCTACTCTCTCTCTTTCGTCAAAATCTTCCACTTTAGTTTTTCCTTTGGAATTAAAAGTCTTTTAAAATGTTCTCTTCCAAAAAGTAAGTTTGGGACGGAGGTACGCAGCTTGTGGTGCAGTACGACAAGTGTTGTCCCCAAGACTGACACAAACCATTATAAAGTCATGATAATGGTCTGCACAGAGCGAAACATGACGCTAAATAAAGCTCTATCCTCAGCGACACATGATAAAGTTCCATCCTGAGCGAAATGTTTTAATAAACGTTTTGGTCTTCCCCAAACCCCTGTTCCGACAACTTCAACTTTCCCATATATATTTTTGCTCCTGTCTCTTTCCCATTTATTTCACTTATATTTTTTATTCCAAAATTCCTCAGGTTCACTTTGGCCTCAAACTCAGTCCGCAGTTTTCATTCACTATAATTTTAAAACTATAAAAGGTTGGAATTTATATATATTTTTTTTCCACTGCTCTCGTGTGTGTGTGTGTGTGTGTGTGTGTGTGTACTCACCTAATTGTGGTTGCAGGGGTCGAGACTCAGCTCCTGGCCCCGCCTCTTCACTGACCGCTACTGGGTCCCTTCTCTCCCTGCTCCATGAGCTTTATCATACCTCATCTTAAAGCTATGTATGGTTCTTGCCTCCACTGCATCACTTGGTAGACTATTCCACTCCCTGACTACTCTATGGCTGAAGAAATGCTTCCTAACATCCCTTTGACTCATCTGAGTCATCAACTTCCAATTGTGCCCCCTTGTTTCTGTGTCCCCTCTCTGGAACATCCTGTCTCTATCCACCTTGTCTATTCCCTGCAGTATTTTATATGTCGTTATCATGTCTCCCCTAACCCTAATCTCTTATGAGGAACTGTGTCGAAGGCCTTCCTGCAGTCCAAGAAGATGCAATCAACCCACCCCTCTCTCTCGTGTCTTACCTCTGTTACTTTGTCATAGATCTCCAGAAGGTTTGTGACACAGGATTTGCCTTCCATGAATCCGTGCTGGTTGTCTTTTATAATCCTGTACTGTTCCAGGTGCTCCACCATTTTTCTCCTGATGATCTTCTCCATGACTTTGCATACTATACACGTAAATGACACTGGTCTATAGTTTAGTGCCTCGTTTCTCTCTCCTTTCTTAAAAATGGGAACTACATTTGCCTTCTTCCATACCTCAGATAGCTGCCCAGTTTCAAGGGATGTGTTGAATATTGTGGTTAGTGGCACACACAGCATCTCTGCTCCCTCTCTAAGGACCCAAGGGGAGATGTTGTCCGGTCCCATCGCCTTTGAGGTATCAAGGTCACTGAGCAACTTCTTCACCTCCTCCTCAGTTGTGTGTATGTCATCCAACACTTGGTATATTCCTTGTCGGTGTCCCACTCTGTACTGCCTTCCCAGAGTCCTTCCTGCCTCCACTGTGAATACCTCCTTAAACCTCGTCCTCACATACCTCTTGATCGTTTCTTGTGAGTTCCCCACCTTCTTTCCTCAGCCTGATCACCTGGTCTTTGATGGTTGTCTTCCTCCTAATGTGACTATACAGCAGTTTTGGGTCAGACTTGACTTTTGATGCTATGTCATTTTCGTACTGTCGCTGGGCCTCCCTCCTTATTTGTGCATACTCGTTTCTGGCTCGTCGACTAATCTCCTTATTTTCCTGGGTCCTTTGCCTTCTGTACTTTTTCCATTCTCTAGCATACTGAGTCTTTGCCTCCCTGCACCTTTGGGTAAACCAGGGGCTCGTTCTGGACTTCCCATTATTTCTGTTGCCCTTGGGAACAAACCTTTCATCTGCTTCCTTGCATTTTGTTGTTACATATTCCATCATTTCGTTTACTGACTTTCCTTCCATGTCTCTGTCCCACTGAACCTCCTGCAGGAAGTTCCTCATACCCGTGTAGTCCCCTCTTTTATAGTTTGGTTTTTCCCTTTCAACTCCTGTTGCCCTCTCCACTTGTAACTCTACTATGTACTCAAAGCTCAGAACCACATGGTCACTGGCTCCCAGGGGCCTCTCATATGTGATGTCCTCAATGTCTGAGCTGCTCAGGGTGAACACAATGTTCAGCCTTGCTGGTTCGTCTCCTCCTCTCTGGTAGTGTCCCTGACATGTTGGTGCATCAGGTTTTCCAGTACCGCATCCATCATCTTGGCTCTCCATGTTTCTGGACCCCCATGTGGCTCCAGATTTTCCCAGTCGATCTCCCTGTGGTTGAAGTCGCCCATAACCAGTAATTTTGCTCTGCTCGAATGGGCTCTTCTTGCCACCTCAGCCAGTGTGTCCACCATTGCTCTGTTGTTCTCTTCATATTCCTCTCCTGGCCTCCTGCAGTTCTGTGGCGGGTTATACATCACTGTAATGGCTACCTTATGCTCCCCAGACTGAATTGTACCTACTATGTAGTCCCTTTCACTAATCATGTCCATGCCTTCCATTTCCTCAAATCTCCATTGGTTCCTTACGAGCAGTGCAACCCCTCCTCCCTCTCTACTCCTTCTATCTTTCCTCAGGATCTGATATCCCTATGGGAAGGTTGCGTCTGTTATTGCCTCAGTGAGTTTCGTTTCTGTGACTGTTATGATGTCTGGGGACTTCTCATTGATTCTTTCATTCCACTGTTCATATTTATTCGTTATTCCATCCGCGTTCGTGTATCAAACCTGGGGTTGAAGGAGCAGGAGCCCTGGTGGGAGCATATGGGGGGTTGCAGTGGGGGTGGGGTTTGTGATGGGGGTGGTGGGGGCAGAGTGCCCGAAGGGGGTTGCTGTAGGGGTGGGGACAGGAGGAATGGTGTGTGGGTGTCGGTTTAAATTGTACAGTTGCCTTGGGGTTGTCGTGGTTGGAGTTCTTCAGCGGGTGTTTCTGGGGGTTGGAGTTAGCCCTTCTACCTGGGTCTGGGTTCCTCCACACTTCTTTGTCACTTCCTCTCGTTCTTCCTTTCGTCTTTGTATCCTCTCTTTCAGTAACATCCTTTCCTCTTGTGTTCTGTCCCGATCGAGGTACACTCTGGTACTCCTGATTCTCTCTCAGTCGTGCTTTCTCCTGCAGGATCCTGGTTCGAGCTGATTCTGACTTGAAAATAACTTTGAAAGGCCGTTTTCTTCCCCTTGTATACCACCCAATTCTCCAAAAATTTGTCACCTGGGTCATGTCACCTTCACCTATTGCTGTCATGATACCTTCAATCGTTTTTTTCTCCTCCTGTTTTCTTTTATCATGTGTGTGTGTGTGTGTGTGTGTGTCACTCTCTCCCTCTCCTCCCCCTATATCTATCCCCTCCCTCCCTATCTCTTCCCCTCCAACCCTCCCAATCTCTCTCCCCCTCCCTCTCCAACCCTCCCAATCTCTCTCCCCCTCCCTCTCCAACCCTCCCAATCTCTCTCCCCCTCCATCTCTCTCTCCCCCTCCATCTCTCTCTCCCCCTCCATCTCTCTCTCCCCCTCCATCTCTCTCTCCCCCTCCATCTCTCTCTCCCCTCCATCTCTCTCTCCCCCTCCATCTCTCTCTCCCCCTCCATCTCTCTCTCCCCCTCCATCTCTCTCTCCCCTCCATCTCTCTCTCCCCTCCATCTCTCTCTCCCCTCCATCTCTCTCTCCCCTCCATCTCTCTCTCCCCCTCCATCTCTCTCTCCCCTCCATCTCCAACCCTCCATATCTCTCCCCTCCATCTCCAACCCTCCATCTCTCTCCCCTCCCTCTCCAACCCTCCATCTCTCTCCCCTCCCTCTCCAACCCTCCATCTCTCTCCCTCCTATCCAACCCTCCATCTCTCTCCTCCCTCTCCAACCCTCCATCTCTTCCCCCTCCCTCTCCAACCCTCCATCTCTCTCTCTCCCCCCTCCTTCTCAACCCTCCATCTCTCTCCCCTCCATCTCCAACCCTCCATTTCTCTCTCCCCTCCCTCTCCAACCCTCTCTCCCCTCCCTCTCCAACCTCCATCTCTCTCCCCTCCATCTCCAACCCTCCATTTCTCTCTCCCCTCCCTCTCCAACCCTCTCCCCCTCCCTCTCCAGCCCTCCATCTCTCTCCCCCTCCATCTCTCTCTCCCCCTCCATCTCTCTCTCCCCTCCATCTCTCTCTCCCCCTCCATCTCTCTCTCCCACTCCATCTCTCTCTCCCTCCATCTCCAACCCTCCATCTCTCTCCCTCCATCTCCAACCCTCCATCTCTCTCCCCCTCCTCTCCAACCCTCCATCTCTCTCCCCTCCCTCTCCAACCCTCCATCTCTCTCCCCCTCCCTTCCAACCCTCCATCTCTTCCCTCCCTCTCCAACCCTCCATCTCTTTCCCCCTCCCTCTCCAACCCTCCATCTCTTTCCCCTCCTCTCCAACCCTCCATCTCTCTCTCTCCTCCTTCTCCAACCCTCCATCTCCCCTCTCAACCTCCATTCTCTCTCCCCTCCTCTCCAACCCTCCTCCCTCCTCTCCAACCCTCCATCTCTCTCCCCTCCATCTCCAACCCATCTCTCCCCTCCCTCCAACCCCCCCCCCTCTCCCCCCCTCCCCTCCCTCTCCAGCCCTCCATCTCTCTCCCCTCCATCTCTCTCCCCCTCCCTCTTTCTTCCTCTCCCTCTTAGTATGTTACTGGTTGTGATCAGTCACCACCACCACCACTCATCATGACCGTCTTGCTAAGAGGAAGGCGTCAATCATTACTTCTTGTCTCCCCCTCCGTCCCTCCTCCCCCAGGGATCTCTTCTTCACCCAGTGTAAATCTCGTGTTAATTCCTTGACACACTGGATGACACAGCCGCCACCACAAATAAGGTTTCTACGCTGGAATATAAATTAGGAATATTTTAATCCTTTTAACATGGGGGAAAAGAACACAGCCTTGTCCCCGTGATCCTTACATATGCTAATGTGTGTGTATTATGTGTGTGTATATACTATATATATATATATATATATATATATATATATATATATATATATATATTATTAACACATCGGCCGATTCCACCAAGGCAGGGTGCCCGAAAAGAAAAACTTTCATCATCATTCACTCCATCAAATCTTGCTAGAGGGGTGCTTTACACTACAGTTATAAAACTGCAACATTAACACCCTTTCATACATACATACATACATACATACACACACACACACAATTCAGGGAATAATCTAGCGGTTTCTTCCTGAAACCGAGTATTTTTCTCCCCTTACCACCTCTTACTTTTATATGCTAATATATTTAAAATGCTTCTCTGAATGATTTATTGGTAATGGGAATAACACGCACGACATAATTACCTATATTTCAAGCACTTTATCCATCTCGTCAGAGGTTAACGATGGGAATTACACGAGATTCATGAAGACAGAAGAGTAGCAACGTCAGGTGATGATCCGAGGTCAACACGGCCACTACCAGGCCAGGTCAACACGGCCACTACCAGGCCAGGTCAACACGGCCACTACCAGGCCAGGTCAACACGGCCACTACCAGGCCAGGTCAACACGGCCACTACCAGGCCAGGTCAACACGGCCACTACCAGGCCAGGTCAACACGGCCACTACCAGGCCAGGTCAACACGGCCACTACCAGGCCAGGTCAACACGGCCACTACCAGGCCAGGTCAACACGGCCACTACCAGGCCAGGTCAACACGGCCACTACCAGGCCAGGTCAACACGGCCACTACCAGGCCAGGTCAACACGGCCACTACCAGGCCAGGTCAACACGGCCACTACCAGGCCAGGTCAACACGGCCACTACCAGGCCAGGTCAACACGGCCACTACCAGGCCAGGTCAACACGGCCACTACCAGGCCAGGTCAACACGGCCACTACCAGGCCAGGTCAACACGGCCACTACCAGGCCAGGTCAACACGGTTACTACCAGGCCAGGTCAACACGGCCACTACCAGGCCAGGTCAACACGGCCACTACCAGGCCAGGTCAACACGGCCACTACCAGGCCAGGTCAACACGGCCACTACCAGGCCAGGTCAACACGGCCACTACCGGGCCAGGTCATCACTGTCGACAAGCTCATGGATTTAGACGCGTGTGCAACACTTAGACATCCTTATTTGAGGAAGTGTCGCCAACCAGCGGCTTTTGCTGTTCCGTACAGAGATGACTGGCGAGGACTACGTCAGCCCGGTACTGAACCCGTAAAGGTGCGGGTTGGGGAAACGGCTGGAAAATAAAGATATTCCAAATGCTACACTGGTGGCACCCTGCTGCTGCTGCTGCTGCTACACCAGTATGGCAGTGATAGATTGTAGGTGTTTCTCTCTCTCTCTCACACACACACACACACACACACGTAAGAGTGGCATAAACGAAGACAAGCGAGTGCGATTTAATAAACAATAACAGACAAGCTCAGTGAGAGTCAACACTCCCAGGAGGATAAACACTCCGGGGGAGGAAAGGGGCAGGGAAGGGGAAGGGAAGGGGTTATGCATCACCTGGTCCTGGGGGAGAGGGATGCATCACCTGGTCCTTAAGGAGTGGGAGGTTGGAGTGGGGATGTCACCTGGCCCCTGGGGGGAAAGTTGACACGTGGCAGAAACACCTACACTCTGGTCGAAGAGGATTGTATATCACCCACTCTCTGGGGAAGGAGGGTGTATATCACCTGATATCTTGAGGAGGAGAAGCTGGAGACGGGGAGGGGGGTAGTACATCACTACACTGGGGTGTACTAGAGGGAGAGTGGGAGAGAGAGAGGGGGAAGGGGTTGGTACCCAGAGTGAGCAGAGTGTAAAACACTTGAGTGAAGGCGAGTGATCTCGACAACACCTTCAGTGGTCTTCTCTCCTCTCCTCTAAAAGCATTCACACACTCACACCTGGTGAATGCATGAATAGCTAATAACGCTGAGCAAACGAGAGCTCCAGAGTGCCGCGATAGTTTGCAAACGCAGAGTAAAAGGTTTATTGCATGGCCCGCTGCCGACAACACTCAGATAAAAGAAGCTTTAAAACAAGCTTTTATTGGGACGACTTTTCGCTCTGTTTAGAGCTTTTTTTAAATTTACTGTTGATAAAGACTAACAGAGAGAAAACTAGTTTTTCAGAGTGTCATAATGGCGTGCAACACCGACGAGTTGATAAATATGACATCTGCAACACTTGGATCTCTCTCTTGTCGAAACGTTTCGCCCGCGTAACAGCCTCCCTCGGTCGAACAGAGGGGCAACTGTTATACTAAAGAGGGCGGAAGAACACAAGTCTTAGGTATAAAAGTCGCCTCTATCGATCTACAGTCTCCAAATTTTTCCATGAAATTGCTGACAGAGAATTGCGGTCAGGGAGTCCCCATGGCGGCGCTCAACACTGCACGGAAAATGGCTGTTCATATATGAAGATTATTATTACTTATTATCATGGGGGAACACTAAACCAGTAGGGATTATACAGCGGCTGTGGTTGGGGAGGGGGGGGGAAAGATGGAAGGCATTCAGACTCAATTCAAGGAACCAATTTCCTAGATCAAGAGCCCCTCACCAGCGTCATGGAGCCTCCCTTGAGAGGACAAATACGAAGAGAGCTCGACGAGGACTATGAAGTCATGCTATACAACACCTGGGTACCTTTATTTGGAGACGTTTCGCCACCCAGTGGCTTTATCCATTCAGTACAGAGATATGTAAAAACAGTACATGAGGTGTATTTCCTAATCATAAGTTTGGGTCAGTACGATCACTCAGAAGTGACTACCTTCTACCAAGGGTGGCGAACTGATCACCTCATAACTACTACGGTCTCCAGCGTTATATTCGTTTGCATTCGACTGAAGAAGCCTGTTGTGAACGCGAAACGTATCGGAAATAATGATACCCAAGTGTTTCACTTGCGTCTTGTTCTTCAACTCGCTGTGAAGGTTTCGTTCAGAGTATCAGCTTCGGTCACTATTCCACTCTATGGAACAGACATTCCTTCTTAGCCGTTTACCTGGAGGAAAAAAAAAAAGCTATTCAGAAGTCTAATCTCAAGGAATGCGCAGACGAGTTATTACCGCAGACGAGTTATTATCGCAGGCTAAACATACCTCTCACCGCTCCCAGTCTTGACCAATATAACTCCACTCTCGTCCTCATTAAAGTCACCACCACAACCAGTAAAGAATCTAACTCGCATGTAAATTACATCACATTGTAATTTTCTACTAGAATTATGGAAAGATAATTTGGTAGAGCAAGGCATGTCAAAACTCAACAGTGGTATTCAAGTTTATTTGGTATACCTTGTCCTCCCGGAATTGCCAGAAGGGCGGCGTAGGCCGCAACACAGAGCGAAAACAACATAATATACGCGCAACATTTCATTTGTAATTGCAACAAATTGCTATAAAGTTTAAAGGATTTAATAGTCTATACGATTTTTTTTACAATTTTCAAGAAACAGATGCAACTAATGTGACATTTTATTTCGGCAACGTTTCGCCCTCCAGGAGCTTTGATACGACTGCTGGAGACTGAAACGTTGCCACAATAAAATGTCACATTAGTTGCATCTGTGTCCATTTATCTAACATTTTGTGGGTAATTCAACCATTATTATTTCCTGAGACGTCACCATCTTGCTTGTCTCCGAATATTTATTGGTATAAACCTCGGCAATAAATACCCGCAAATTGGTTTAAAAAGACACGTAAACACTAGGACATATTTAATAGAAAACGTTTCGGTCCTGGGACCTTGATCACTTCTAATCAAGGTCCCAGGACCGAAACGTTTTCAACTCAATGTTTCTTTCTCAACCAGAATATTTATTTATATATATAGCATTTATTATTCATTTACTGTTGTTATGTTGGTAATGTTATTAACACAACAGTCACAACTAAACGCCGAACCCACAAGGGTCACTATACACGTAGTTTTATAACCATTTTATTCACGTGATCAACAGTACACTGTATCACTGGTGCGATCAAGACTACACTGTAGTGATGATCAACAGTACACTGTATCACTGGTGCGATCAAGACTACACTGTAGTGGTGATCAACAGTACACTGTATCACTGGTGCGATCAAGACTACACTGTAGTGGTGATCAACAGTACACTGTATCACTGGTGCATCAAGACTACACTGAGTGGTGATCCAACAGTACACTGATCACTGGTGCATCAAGACTAACTGTAGTGGTGATCAACAGTACACTGTATCACTGGTGCGATCAAGACTACACTGTAGTGGTGATCAACAGTACACTGTATCACTGGTGCGATCAAGACTACACTGTAGTGGTGATCAACAGTACACTGTATCACTGGTGCGATCAAGACTACACTGTAGTGGTGATCAACAGTACTCACACACGAGATGATTAACAGGTTTACCCATGTGATCAACACTTAGATGAGTAATGTAATTTACCAAACAGATAAGGCGCATTATTTCTGAAAAAGAAAGACTCTTCACTAACCTGTACGACACTTGGAGGGCGTCGCCAGGTCGCTGACGCACACGCTCGCTCCCCACACAACACGACACACGGTTCATCACTAACAATACACAACACCACTAGTGTTGTCCTGCCATGAACTCGGCTAACATGCTCTCACTATGACACAAAGTTCACTACTAACACCCACATTGCTGGTGGGGACATGGCAGCTCACCAGGGATTGTTTACCTCCCAGCAACTACGACGACCCAGACCCAAAACAATTGTTAGAGGACGTAGCAAACTACTGCGCGAGGAATTTAAAAACGCTAATATATCTTGGAATACCGTCGAAGTGCATTCAGCATTTTATTTTGTGAAAAGCTTTAATAGTCCAGTCAATCTAGCAGGAATAATTAGTTCATCCTAAAACTAATTGCAATAGACTATTTTTGCTGTGGTATATTTTTTTATGCTCAAGGAATATTGCCTCCAAAACGCAGCATAAATATATACGAATAAATATATAAGCAGCATCACTGGGTATATATTTACTCGTTTTGTTTTCGTAATTAATTTTGTTTGTGTGTAAATTTTAGGGCTAATTCTTGTGAAAACTCACCCAAATAATTCGCCGCTGCTTTCAGAATTGAATTATATTGTGTATTTTTTTAAATAATAGGCAAAATAAAGCGATAAATAAGTGTGTGTGTTGTTGTTGTTGGTGGTGGTGGTGGGGGGAGGAACATTTGCTTGGCACTCAGGATGGGGTGTACACTAGATATAATAACTGATTAAATTATAAACATGACCAGCATGGTCTTATGTAAAGTATTTTAAACACACGGTAATAATAACAGCAGACAGCGGGTAAATTCGCTTTTATAGAAAACAGTTTACTGAAAAAAAAGTTACAACAACTTCTACTGAACAAAGACATTCCACAGTTCGTCCTTATTGTTTATGTATGGTACAAGTGAGTCTGCACAACTTCCTTGCACTCACTACATGCTCATTAAACATTAAGTTTTATTTTTACTGGTACATCGTTTCATACTGTTTCCCGTCTTGCAATTGCATCTGCAAGTGCTTTTGCAGCTGTTGGTAAACCTATTCGTAGCTCAAGTTCTTCCTTGACCAGCATCCATCCATGATCTTCTGTATATAAGATCATGGCCATCCATGCTGAAATTGGTAATACAGAGTGGCGTTGTAATGTTGTGAGGCGGCAGTTATTGATGGCAGAGTGTGAACTTGCACAGGAGCTCGCATAAATTTCTCAAGAAATCGGTGGTAACGCAGTGCATCCAGTCCTCCCGGGGCGCCACTGCACAGGTAGACAAGCTCCTCTTCTCCAGCTGAGGTGCCCCGTCTCATCTTTGGTTGCTACTCGACAAAATGCTTCTGCCTGCTTCTTGGAATGAGTATCACTCTTCACCTTAATCAAATCAACACCTTTCCCAGTACCAAACAGCCCACTCAATCGTATGGCTGCTTAGAACCTAAGTTAATATGCATATACCACCTAATAAGGTGGTATGTCATGGTGGGTGCGAGGGAAGGGGTGCTTTAATCCCTCACATTTAACTCCTGACAAGGTAGGTGTTAGGGGGTGAGACCCCCTCACACCTGCCTCCTGACAAGGCAGGTGCAGGAAAGAAAACTTTTGAAACCTTTGGAAGAACAACAAAAATAAGAAATTTTTCCATTGACATTTTTAACATATGCAGCTTAACTTACGAGACAGGAAATATACCCAGGCAGCGCATCGCCGGGGTCCTCCGAAACAGGCGACCAAAAACAAAATAAAATTCTTGTAAATTTCAATGTAAACTTGACAAAAATTCTTACTAATCAAAAGATGTTAAGTAAAAGGAGACAGATGCAACTAATGTGACATTTTATTGTGGCAACGTTTCGCTCTCCAGGAGCTTTGTCAAGCCGTTACAAACAATACCTAACATAAAAAAAAAAAAAAAAAGAACACAACTTGAAGGGAAAAATTATCATCACTGCAGCGATAAAGAAGATTTTTTTTCGATTATTTTAGAGTCCATTAAGACAACTGAACTAAAAATATTCCACCTCAAATATTCATCTACATTTTTTTATGAATATAATAATGGAAGACAATACTGACAGGTTGGTAAGTAAGACACATGTGCAACACTTAGGGGACTTATTCCAGAAACGTTTCTCCTATATAACAGGCTTCTTCAGTCGAGTAGAGAGGCAACAGAAGCAGCAGAGATGTGGAGACGGTGTAATCAGTCCATCACCCTTGAAGACACAGTTTTGAGGTGGTCAGTCCCTCAGTCCACAGTCTGGA
This sequence comes from Cherax destructor, assembly GCA_009830355.1. Taxonomy (NCBI): domain Eukaryota; kingdom Metazoa; phylum Arthropoda; class Malacostraca; order Decapoda; family Parastacidae; genus Cherax; species Cherax destructor. The sequence goes on from WNWK01000136.1 coordinate 19,032, forward strand.
ACAATGTTCCACACTATGTTCCAGACTATGGAACAAAACTCTTCTCCAGGCTGAGGGACTGACCACCTCAAAACTGAATCTTCAAGTGTAACGATTGGACTTAATACAACGTTTTTACATCTCTACTACACCTGCTGCCTCTGTACGCGACTGAAGAAGCCTACTATGTAGGCGAAACGTTTCTGGATAAATATACCTAACTGTTACACTTGTGTCTTAATTATCATCCACTTTTATATATATTTTGTGATATAGATCACTGAATAAGTTACCACAGAAAAAAAAATAAGTTTGCAATTTCTTTCGCGTTAAACCACAGCTTAACTGGACTATAAGGGTTCTAAAGTTTCAACCCAGCCAGAAGAGTCATTCTTCAGTAATTGCTCGAAATCCAGTGATTCCAAGTGTTCGTTAACTAGGTTAATATGTTAGAAAATTCGCACCTACACAGCCTAAACCTAAAGGATACAATCATTTCCAGAAGATACAATCACTATTATAAGATACAATCATTACTATTTTTACACCATTTTAATTTTAAAAACGGCGAATTAGCGCTTAGTCCGTCAACAATCCCAACCTTATATATGAGCGGGTTGTGTGTGTATGTAATACCAACCTTCTTCTAAGTAGCATACACCGGTGTTGAAAGTCTGCAGCCCAACAGAAGAGGCTTACTCAAGTTATTACATGGCTACCACATCCAGGAATGACCTGTGCAACATTGAGTAGAGGTCACCAGTGCATGTCAGAATTACACTATATGACCATTAAACATTTAAAGTCGTCGAATGAGATGTTTTCAAGTTATAAACGAGATTATGATTATTATTATTATTATTATTATTATTATTATTACTATTTTAACACATTGGCCGTTTCGCACCAAGGAAGGGTGACCCGAAAAAAGAAGGACTTTCATCATCACTCACTCCATCACTGTCTTGCCAGAGGCGCGTCTTTACTACAGTTCAAAAAGTGCAACATATCTCAAAAAAGGTGTTGTTGTTGTTATGGAAGGAGGAATAGGTCGAAGAGAAAGAGGAAAAGGGGAAGAGGAAAAGAAGAAAGAGGGGAAAGGAGGGAAGAGGACCTGGTAATTAAGTCTGTGGGTCACGTGACGATGGAACCAAACACACGCTCACTGTGTCAACAGGACTATCACTACCCATTACCCCTCCCTAACCATCTCCCATACCCCACACTCCCCTCTTCCATACCCAACACTCCTCTCTCCCAAACCAACTACCCTCCCCAGCCCCCTCTGTTGTGGGTAGCATCCAGGAAATATTTGTAATTTTTTTTTTTTAGAAGACTATACTCCTGCCGGAATGTTATTTAAAAAAAAAAAACTAATTCCGATCACAATCTAATAAAAGTCCAGACTTACATGAACAGGGGTCCAGACTTACATGCACAGGGGTCCAGACTTACATGCACAGGGGTCCAGACTTACATGCACAGGGGTCCAGACTTACATGCACAGGGGTCCAGACTTACATGCACAGGGGTCTAGACTTACATGCACAGGGGTCCAGACTTACATGCACAGGGGTCCTGACTTACATGCACAGGGGTCCAGACTTACATGCACAGGGGTCCTGACCAGCAAAATGCTCACAGCTACGAAGGTGTCTTCACCAAATTCAACTTCAACAACAAGAACATCAACTGGGACCAGGTAAACCATATCCTAAATGAAACATGTTGAGAATATATCTTAAATAACACGGATCCTAGCCAGTGCTTTGAAAAGATCAACTTTCTGGCAGCTGAAGTATGTTCAAGGCATATTCCCCCTAAGAAAAAAGAAGAGAAGAAGTAAACTGGAGAGAGAGAGACACTCCCTCTACAGGAGAAGGCGAAGAATCACTGAGCTCCTCAAGAATGCTAGATTATCTGAAACACGGAAGGAAGCGCTAACCAGGGAAGTGGAAAATATTGAACTTATGTTAAAGGATTCATACAGGATCCAGGAGAGACAAGAGGAGCTAAAAACAATTAGTGAAATTGAAAGAAATTCGAAATATTTCTTTTCATATGCCAAAAACAAGGCAAAAATCACATCTAGTATCAGGCCCCTGCTCAAACAAGATGGATCCTACACAGATAACGACAAAAAATAAATGAGATACTGAAATCTCAATACGACTCTGTGTTTAGCGAGCCACTAATCAGTCTAAAGGTCGACAATCCAAATTATTTTTTCCATGAATGAGCCTCAAAACCCTGTCAATGTATGCCAAATTTCTGAGTGCCCATGCACTCAGCCCCAGGCCTAGACTCGTGGAATTCTGTGTTCATTAAAAACTGCCCTAAGTATACTATGGAGAAGAAGCTTAGACACGGGTGAAATTCCAGTCACTAAAAACAACAGATATACTCCCACTCCATAAAGGTGGCAGCATAACAATAGATAAGAACTATAGACCAATAGCTCTAACGTCACACATCATAAAAATCTTTGAAAGAGTACTAAGAAGCATGATTGCAAACCACTTGGATTCCCAACAATTGCACAATTCAGGGCTTCATAGGTTCAGAGCAGGTCGATCCTGCCTCTCGCAACTACTGGACCACTATGATATGGTCTTGGATGCACTGGAAGACAAACAAAATACAGACGTGGTATACACAGATTTTGTAAAAGCCTTTGACAAGTGCGATCATGGTGTAATAGCGCACGAAATGCATGCTAAAGGGATAACTGGAAAAGTGGGCAGATGGATCTTCGACTTTCTAACCAATCAAGTACAAAGAGTAATGGTCAACAGAATTAAATCGGAAGGGGTCCTTCAGGTATCCTTCATGGCTCCTGGGATGTTATACCCTATGTCCACCTCTACACCTTCCACCATTTTCATCCTCCACCACCACCATCACCACCAACAACATCACCACCACCACCATCACCACCACCAACATCACCACCACCAACATCACCACCACTACCAACATCACCACCACCATCACCACCACCACCGCCATCACCACCACCAACATCAACATCACCCCCACCATCACCACCACCAACATCAACATCACCACCACCACCAACATCACCACCAACATCACCACCACCAACATCACCACCACCAACATCACCACCACCACCATCACCACTACCAACATCACCACCAATATCACTACCAACTTCACCACCAATCACCTCCATCACAACAACCACCAACATCACCACCACAACCACAACATCACCACCAGTATCACCACCGTAACCACCAACGTCACCACCAACATCACCATCACTGCTACTATTCCCACCGAATCTAGAGAGAGAGAGAGAGAGAGAGAGAGAGAGAGAGAGAGAGAGAGAGAGAGAGAGAGAGAAAGAGAGAAGGATAAGGAGGAAATGAGAGAGGCGCCTAAGCCACAAACTAAACATTCTCCTCCCCTCTATCTCTCTTTATCTTTTCCTATTTCTTTTTCTCCGCATCCACACTTTTATTCACTATTATCACGCTTCACAAAGCTCCCGACGAGCGAAACGTTGCAAATGCCTTTATTTACTAAAAAGAGATCGTTAGTACACGTATACCATTCATACTCTGATAACGACACAAACACAGTAACGAAAGCCTCCCTCATAACGAGGTATCGTTGAAGAGAAGCGTTGTTGACTCTAATAGAGCTCCCAGAGAGCGGAGCTTCGCTATGAGCTCTTCTGTGTTTCTTAATGATAAATTACACACATTTGCAACACAAGGGTATCTTTAATGAGGAAACGTTTCGAAACACAGTGGCTTCATCAGTCCTATACAAAGAAGAATGGTGAAGATCTGAAGTTTAAGGTAATCAGTCCCTCAAGCTGGAGTCGATGTAATCAGTACATCAGTCTTCACTGAGGGACTGATTACCTCAAGCTCCTTCTGATCTTCACCATTCTTCTTTGTATTGGACTGATGAAGCCACTGTGTGGCGAAACGTTTCCTCAGTGTTGTACATGTGTCTAATTTATCATCTTGTCGGTTCTCTAAATCATTTATAGACATTTTTGTAAATGCTCTTTGTGGGTTATCTATGTGTGTTGCCCCGGGCACAGGCTCACAGTGTTGCCCCGGGCAGAGGCTCAGTGTTGCCCCGGGCACAGGCTCACAGTGTTGCCCAGGGCAGAGGCTCAGTGTTGCCCCAGGCACAGGCTCACAGTGTTGCCCCGGGCAGAGGCTCAGTGTTGCCCCGGGCACAGGCTCACAGTGTTGCCCCGGGCACAGGCTCACAGTGTTGCCCCGGGCACAGGCTCACAGTGTTGCCCCGGGCAGAGGCTCAGTGTTGCCCCGGGCACAGGCTCACAGTGTTACACCGGGCAGAGGCTCAGTGTTGCCCCGGGCACAGGCTCACAGTGTTACCCCGTGCAGAGGCTCAGTGTTGCCCCGGGCACAGGCTCACAGTGTTGCTCCGGGCACAGGCTCACAGTGTTGCCCCGGGCAGAGGCTCAGTGTTGCCCCGGGCAGAGGCTCACAGTGTGGCCCCGGGCAGAGGCTCACAGTGTGGCCCTGGGCAGAGGCTCACAGTGTTGCCCCGGGCAGAGGCTCACAGTGTGGCCCCGGGCAGAGGCTCACAGTGTGGCCCTGGGCAGAGGCTCACAGTGTTGCCCCGGGCAGAGGCTCACAGTGTGGCCCCGGGCAGAGGCTCACAGTGTGGCCACGACAGTGGGGAAAGTCTTGGCTCTTATGGAGCCTTTCACTGTACACGGTAGACAGGTTTGAGTGCCAACAGTAACAGCCTGGTTGATCAGGCCATGATCCACCGGGAGGCCTGATCAAGGACCGGGCCCCCGCGGCCCGGTCCTTGACCGGAACACTCCCCAGATAGACTCTAGGAAAGCAGGTAAAGAATGAACACGAACGACAGACATGCACTCTTAGAACACTTCCATCATCTATCAGTCATCTCTCCCTCATTTCTCCTCTCCTCATCTCCCTCTCTCTCGCTTTCTCCCTTATGTCCAACCCACTCCCCCTCCCTTACATCTCTACCTCCCTCCCTCTCACAGCCGTTCCCACCTCCTCCACCGCGTTTAATATTGCCTCAAGAGAGACAATGGCTCTTCACCACCGCAAATCCTTCTTTTGTATTCACGTGAGAGATTTGAGGCCTACCAGGAAAGGATCAGATCCGCCTCTGACCTCGTTTGTGCCCCCTAGAACCTTGATCGCGTTTCAGGGTGTTAGACTCTCAGCTAGCCAACAAATCACACACTTGGCTCCTGTGTGCCCAGGTGCGTCAGGTGTAATTCTGGCTTAGTAGGATCAAAAGTGTGTCAAGAATATAAGAGTTGGGAAAGATGGTTTCGGATGTCAATAATGAGGAAGAATCGCGTCTTGTGCAGCCTATAGTGGCTTCGATCCCACGTTATTTGGTTCTGATCCTTTGCTAAGATCTTGCGCTGATCCTCGCTTGTTTTAACGTCAGGTTTTTGTTACGATGAGGTGTTATGAAACGAATACTCAGCTACTGTTGGTACTCACGGTACTCACCATAATATGTACCACCAACACTCACCCCAATACTCACCTCCTCCAACACTCATCCCAATACTCACCTCCTCCAACACTCACCCCCAATACTCACTGCTAGCACTCACCCCTATACTCACCACCAACACTCACCCCAACACTCTCCTACCATCACTCAGACCAACACTAACCACGTTTCCACATGCCAGGGCAGCATGGGTATAAAGCAGGTCGTTCCTTCCTCTCACAACTACTGGATCACTATGACATGGTCTTGGATGGTCGTTCCTGCCTCTCACAACTACTGGATCACTATGACATGGTCTTGGATGGTCGTTCCTGCCTCTCACAACTACTGGATCACTATGACATGGTCTTGGATGCACTGGAGGACAGAACGCAAATGTAGTATACATAGACTCTGCAAAAGCCTTCGACAAGCGTGACCATGGTGTTATAGCGCATAAAATGCGTGCTAAGAGAATAACTGGAAAAGTAGACAGATGGATCTTTAGCTGTCTAAGAGAACACAGAGTGTAGTAGTAAACAGAGTTAGGTCAGAGGCTGCCACAGTGAAAAGCTCGCCCCATCTTTTTCCTCCTCCTCATATACGACATAGACAGAGATGTAAACCATAGCACTGTGTCTTTCTTTGCAGACGATACTAGAATTTGCATGACCAACACTCACCACCAACACTCATCACCAGCACACACACCAACACTCGTACCAATACTCATTCACCTCCAACACTCACCATCAACACTCGCACCAACACTCATCACCAACACTCACCACCAACACTTTCCACCAGCACACACCAACACTCTTACCAATACTCACTCACCACCAACACTCACCACCAAAGCTTTCCACCAACGCTCACATCAACACTCGCACCAACACTCACCTCCAACACTCACCACCAACACTCTCACCAAGACTCTCACCAACACTCACCACCAACACTCGCACCAACACTCACCACCAACACTCACCACGAACACTTTCCACCAACGCTCACATCAACACTCGCACCAACACTCACCTCCAACACACACCACCAACATTCACCTCCAACACAGCTTCAACTTTAGTCACAGAAATGGATGGAGAATTGCCTTTCAATTTTGACTCTCCCGTGAGGCAATTTTTAAAACGAAAAAAACGGGAGGGAGAGAGGGAGGGTGGTAGGGAGAAAGGGAGGGAGGGAGAAAGGGAGGGACGGAGATAGGGAGGGAGGGAGGGTAGGTGGGAGAAACATGTAGAAAGAGTTCAATAATAGAGAGAGAGAGAGAGAGAGAGAGAGAGAGAGAGAGAGAGAGAGAGAGAGAGAGAGAGAGAGAGAGAGGAGAAGGGGATATGTAAAAGGCTTGGATGTAGGTGGCTGTAATTTACCACTGACTATAGTGGGTGGGTAGGTGGGTCTGTGGGTGGGTAGGTATGTAGGTAGGTTGGTAGATCGGTTGGTAGGTGAGTGGGTTGGTAGAGTCTCCCACATAAGGGTAAACGTGAAAGAGAAGCTGGTGATAAGAGCACTCAAAATATTCACAACCCAGGTCAACCAGGGTTCAGGTCGCTCCTGCCTCAGGACTATCACATGGTCCTGAGTACACTGGATGTGGTATGCTACGAGTATGTTACATTATATTCGGCATATGTCACAGTTCCATATAGGCTGCCTCCCGACCAACGAACCAGGTGCTACGGATTTAAGGATCTAATAGGGGCCCTCTCGTTATATCAGGACCTTGGTTCATCAGACAGTCACAGGAAAGCCCTTTAGAGCTGTGAAGCAATGTGATTCACTTGTCACACGAGTTTTGGCAGACTTGTCTGGGCTGCTGGTCACTCATGGTGCTCCGTGTCTGTACTTGCATTTTGCCTCTTTTGACCACTGTGTTCTATGCTTGTTCTTACATTACTGTTTACAGTGTAAATAGTATACGTATTGTAAATACCAGCTTGATTCTTTGGTGAAGAAATACAAGTCACATAACCTCTGCTGTCTTTTGCTTGCTCTGCTATTGGTTATCACATTACAAGGTGTGCGGGCCATAATACACCTGTGTTCGCAATATGGGAGTCTGTCCGGGATCTGGTTTTAGTGTCGTTCACATTGTCTCTCGTATCACTTTTGGTATTGAGTGTCAGCCTTGCTATCACTTTTTTTATTGTGTGTCAGCCTTGCTATCGCTTTCGGTATTTCATGTCAACTTTGCTAATGTGTGTATCCTGCAAGTCGTACTCTGTGTTACGTGTATTGCAAACAGTGTTTTATTATAGTGGGTTATGTTACCAACACGTGTAAGGTGACTGGTGTCTGAGTATATCCTACAAAATTTGCCCAGACTATCTGTACAGTGCTGCTGGCAAATTGTTCGTTCTATTGGCATAGAGAGTATCAACGAACTCTTACTGCTGCACAGCTTCGTGAAAGTATTCACAACAAATTAAAGGTTGAAGCAGGTATCAAGGTGTACATAATTGAGGTTCTGCTGCTATGGGGGCTATTAATCGGCAACCTTCGCTTCGGTTCCTTCGTAATATGGGAGGGCTAACACCAGAGCAACCATTCTAGCAATTTTGGGAAACAGGTGATGAGTCGGGTTTGTCTCAGGACGAGTCAGCTTCACTGGCGCTCAAGCTGGCTAAACTCAAACTTGAGACGACCACAGAGCAACGTGCTTTTGCCAAGAAGGAGTTTGACAGAGAGAAGAGGAGGCAGTTTCAGCATAATGTAATTGATAAATTTAGTGTTCAAAAATCGGTGCCGGAAGTATGTCTTTTTTTTTTTTTGTTTTGTTTTTAGACTGAAAAATTTTGAGGCTTTTGAAAATCAGGCTTGTGCACTGAGGTGGCCAGTGGAACACTGATCAGCACTTGTGCATATAGCATTGTACAGCAAAGTGTAGGAGTTCGCTGCTGGTTTGGATGCTGAGGACTTTGCTAATTACAACGTTGTTAAAACAGCTGTTCTTGGTGCATATCAGTATATTCCCGCCAACTACAGGAGAAAATTAAAAAATTGCGTAAGCGTCAGTCAGGTCAGTTTCATGTAGACTTTGTTCATGAGCAATCTATGAATATCACAAAGTGCTACAAGGCGAGTGTTGTCACTAATTTAAGTGAGTTAGTGCAAATGGTTCTAATAGATAATCTTCATAAGTCAGTTGGACCAGAGGTTTTGTGTGTTTTTGAAACACCATTCAGTGGCAACTGCATTAGAAGCAGTCAGGCAGGCTGATACATTTGAGGCCAACTGCTCCTTTTCCGATCGGTCTTATAATTTTTCTTCCCAACAGCCTGGTATGGATAGAGATCGTTGTGGACGGATCCCTGATAGAAGAACAAAGTGGAAGGTTGGAGTGGAACAACGACGTCAGCCACAATGACAGTATGATGAGCAATGACGTCAACCACAAAGACAGAATGATGAACAATGACGTCAGCCACAAAGTCATTGTAGTGAACAACATCATCTACAAAGTCAACAAGGAGTAAGAGACAGGAAGCCGAACCTATAGTTTGTTTCCACTGCCGAAAAATTGGTCACATAAAGACTAATTGCCCTAAGGTAGTTAACCTAGCGGCTAGTGGTAAGTTAAATACTACCCTCTGAAACAAACCAGCAAGAGATAGATGTATGCATGACATTATTTTATAGCACATGCCACATCTCCCTTAATGAGAATGAAATTCCTATTGAGGTATCCACCTTCAGGGATACCGGGGATTATTGCTCTTTCTTACGAGAGGGAATACTTCCAATTTCTGAGACCTCATTAAACTCCTTCGTGTTATTAGAAGCTTTTGGGAGCGGTGTATTTTCTGTCTCTGCATAAAATTTTTGTGGACAGTGAGTATTATACAGGATATTTAGCTGTAGGTGTGTCTGGGGGATTCCCCATGAAAGATGCTGTATTATTGCTTGGCAATAATATTCTAAATTTAACAAACTGCCCATAACCCATAGTAACTACTGAAGCTTCTTCAACATTGGCCATAACTCGGACACTGTCCCAAGGGGTGTCTGTTAAGAATGCTGACCAATCCTTGGAGGACTCAGATCTAGGTTTGACAAATTATTTTAAGAGAGAAACTGGCCAGGACCTCGTAAATCTAGTGAAAAGTCCCTGATTAAGCCTTCCTATTCCATGGTCATAGAATTGCCATATGTTTCAGTTTCATGCTCTTTTGGGAAGAGCAACGAAGGGATCCTACTTTAACCTTCGGGTTTAAAGCTGCCATGAACGAATGCCATTCAGATCATCCAGTTAAATATGAAATTAAAAAAAAGTCTATTAGTATGTTCCAACACTGGTAAGGATGTCTCACGTCCTGAATATAGCTCACAATTCTTTCTTAAGAATATTTAAACATTTCTATGGGCCAGGTTATAAAGCTTTTATTAATTTATTTCCTACTTTGGCATTCCAAAATCTGTCCAGACTGATTACAGTACTAATTTTATGGCAAAATCATTCAGAGAAGCTTTAATAAAACTAGATATTAATCACCAACTGTCCACAGCCTATCATTCTCAGTCCCAAGGCGCCTTGGAAAGGTTTCAAACTTTAATAACTATGATACGGATCTTTTGCACGCACTTTCCTACAGACTGGGATGAATCACTTCCTCTGTTGCTGTTGGCAATGCGAGAAATTGTGCAGGAATCAACGGGGTACAGTCCATTTGAGCTAATTTTCGAGCACAATGTGAGAGGTCCCCTACGGGTTGTCAAGGAAGGATGGATGGAAGACGCCTCCAAAACATTCTACGATCCCTCTTCAAGGTTGCAGGTGGTCTGCCAGTTGGATAAGGCTAACTTAAAATTTGCTCAAAACAATATGGAACAGAAGTATGACAGAACTGCAAAATTTCGCTCCTTTAATCCAGGAACCTGTACCTGGTTACACCTTAAAAGCCAGATTTATGGAACCATGCAAATAATAACTAAATTTGTGATTTAAATTATGTGGTAGCACCTCTTGATAAACCAAATGCAAGTTTACTTCATTAATCAGTTTAAATTATTCCTTGAACCACCTAAGGTCCCAGTAATGACTTTGTTCTCTGGCCCTGTGTCTGTAGACGACTCTGATTCCCTGTACACAATTCTGGAGGTTAAAATTAAGTTCACTAACTCTGCCCTTCTCTAGAATCATCCTCCTTAATGTCAGACTTGCAAAAGATCAGGTAGAAACTTTAACAAATCTTTTGAAAACTTAACCCGATATATTTTCAGATGTTCCGAAAAAGTGTCCCTGGGATATCACGATGTGGACGTAGAAACCACTAAACCTATTAAACTCTTCCCCCCTACAGAGCTAATTCTGAAGGTGGCATTTCTGTTAGAACATGGATTGGTGGAGGAGTCCAGTCCTTGGGACCGTGCATCTTGTTAAGAAGTCTGATGGAGGATTCAGGATGCGTACCGACTACCGTAAGATGAATAAGATCACCATACCGGATGCTTACCCTCTGCCATGTTCGGATGATATAGTGGGCTTTGTGGGTAAGGCCATTTTTGTTTCCAAACTAGACCTCCTTAAAGGTTGTTATCAGGTACCTTTCACAGATAAAGTAAAGATCTCTGCCTTTGTAATTCCAGGACATTATCAATATACTATGACCCCATTTGGAATGCAGAACTCGCCTGCCACTTTCCTAAAGCTAATCCATCATCTTTTGGCCAGTCTACTATTACTTTCTTGGGACATGAAGTAGGTAGTGGTAAAGTGGCCCCTAAATTTGCTAAAGTTTTAGCTATAAAAAAATATCCAGTACCTCATGATAAGTAGGCTGGTGTAGGCCGGTGTAGGCTGGTGTGGGCTGGTGTGGGCTAGTATAGGCTGGTGTAGGCTGGTATGAGCTGGTGTAGGTTTGTGTGGGCTGGCATAGGCTGGTGTAAGCTGGTGTGGACTGGCATAGGCTGGTGTAAGCTGGTGTGGGTTGGTGTGAGCTGGTGTGGTTTAGTGTGGAAGTTGGTAGTAGTGTGGCATGAGTGGTTGTGGGTGGATGTAGGTGTGGGAGTTGGAACGTGGAAGTGGGTGGGTGTGGGTGTGAGGTGTTTGGGTTTGGGCAGGTGTGGTTTTGTGTGGATGAGGTGTGGGTGGGCGTGGGCAGCCAGGAGTGGTAGAGACGAGAGTGTTTACGGTACGGCTTATAGCTCCGAGAGAGAAAGGGAGAGAGAGTGTATGATCTGAGCATTCTTCTTCAGTACCCTGAAAAGAATGTAGAATGGAAATGAATGTTATAGGAATGTAACTAGAAGCTTGAGTAGATCTATAACCCACTATGATACCATGAATGTAAATAAGTATGTTTCTGGAGCAACTTGCAATGTAAACAGACTGATTGTGGCATGGAAAGAGTATGTTACAATTTATTCGGCGTATGTCACACTCCCATATAGGCTGCCTTTCAACCAGCGAACCTGGCACTAAGGTTTAACGATCAATAGGGTACCCGTCGTTAAATCAGTACCTTGTTTCATTGGCCAATCACAGGCAAGCCCGCCAAAGCTGAAGCAACGTGGTTTACTTGTGGTAAGCATTGGCAGACTTGCCTAGCTGCTGGTTGAGCACGGTGCACACTCTCTGGCTTCTGCTTTGCCATCTGTCACCGTGATGTACACTTACCATTTTTATATGTACATATTGTATATACCTGTAAATATCTGGTGAAGGCAAATATACATTACAGTCTACTGCTGAGTTTTGTTTGCTCCATATTCCCATTACGACCAGGTCTCACAGGCCATTCTTACTTGTGTTCGTAATACTGTTGTAGTGGCCAGGCTTAGGCTTGGTTACAATTACTTCTGGTAGTTTGGGAGACACAGATGATGATCAAACCAAAGTATGTGGCCAGCCCTATGGTCACTTTCTTGAGCCTTATGTGCTTAGTTGTCCACTTATTGAGGAATATAGAGATAGACAGTATAATAACCTATGTGACATGTAAAGATATCTTATTAATGAAAAAAAATACTAGATATATTAAGCAAATTTCCTAAATTTGCTTGTAACTGGTAAGTGAGCTGTAGACATCAATCCAGATGTACTCCTGTTAACCCTTTTGGGACCTAGTTCCTAGACCTTTTGTGTATCCATATGCTCTTGCGTTACCCTCCACAGGATGGCTATGACGTGCACAATAAACCATCCACTTCGGTGGCAAAATCTAAAAATCTAAATCTTCACTCATACCTGAGTAATAATAATAATAAAGATACTACTACTAATAATAATCATAATAATAAAAAGTATGGTTTAAAAAAGCGTTTCTAACAAATTTTGTGAGGTTGAATGTAGCTCCTGAGGAAAGGATACAAGAAAGTACATGAAGTAAAATAATGGGATGTACAGAGAACTTGACGGTAGGCCAGTAGGCTCAGAAGGCTAGTAGGCCCCAGGCCCAGTAAGCCGAGTGCAGCGTTAATTTTTGGACGCTGGTGGTTGACAGATGATGATTGTATTTGGTAGTTGGTAGCTGGTGATTGGTAGATGGTGACTGGTTGGTAGCTGGCGGTTGGTATACGGTGGCTGGTAGATGGTGATTGGCAGATGGTGACTGGTAGATGGTGGTTGTGGTTGGTAGCTGGTGGTTGGTAGCTGGTGGTTGGTAGATGGTGGTTGGTAGATGGTGGTGGTTGGTAGCTGGTGCTTGATAGATGGTGGTTGTAGATGGTGGTTGTGGTTGGTAGCTGCTGGTTGGTAGATGGTGGTTGGTAGATGGTGGTTGGTAGATGGTGGTTGGTAGCTGGTGCTTGATAGATGGTGGTTAGTAGATGGTGGTTGTGGTTGGTAGCTGGCGGTTGGTAGCTAGTGCTGTTTCTTGTATACATGAATGCCATGAGAGAAGGGATAGAATCAGTTGTATCCCTGTTCGTAGATGACGTGAAGTGATGAGGATACAACCGGACGAGGACCAGGAAGGGCTACAAATGGATCTGGACAGGCTGCAAGACTGGTCTGACAAATGGCTCCTAGAGTTTAACCCCACCATGTGGAAAGTTATGAAGCTTGGAGAACGACAAAGAAGACCGCAGACGGAGTACAGGCTCTAGAGACAAAGGCTGCAAACCACACTCAAGGAGTAGGACCTTGGGTGAGTATCATACTGAGAATATCCCCTGAGGTGCACATCAACTAAATCAGTGCTGCAACAAATGGGCGCCTGGCAAAGGTAAGAACAGCGTTTCAACATCTAAGTAAGGAGCCATTCACAACACTGTACACCGTGTACGTCAGTCTTAGATTAGAGTATGCAGCACCAGTATGGAACCTACACCTGATCAAGTACGTCAAGTAATTGGAAAAAGTGCAGAGGTTTGCAACAAGACTAGTTCTGGAGTTAAAGGGTGTATTGTATGAGGAGAGGTTAAGGGAACTCAACCTGATGCCACTGGAGAACAGAAGGACCAGGGATGATGTGATAACGACGTACAAAATACAGAGAGGAACTGTTAAGGTGAAATAGGGATAGAGTGTTACAAAGATGGGACATAAGAACAAGAGGGCACAACTGGAAGTTGAAAACTTAGATGAGGCATTGGAATGTTAGGAAGTATTTCTTCAGTTTTAAGAGTTGTCAGGAAGTGGAACAATCTGGAGAGTGAAGTAGTGGAGGCAGGATCCATACATAGATTGAAGAAGAGGTCCATTAAGGTTCTTGGAGACGGGAGAGTGCGGATCTAGTAGCGACCAGCGAAGAGGAGGGCCGGGAACTGTGATTCGACCCCTGCAACCATGAATAGGTGAGTACACACACACAGGTTGACCAAGTCACAACCTAGTAGGCCTAGAGACGGTAGTATTTCTCCAGTGGTCGGAGTCTTACACAAAACGTCGAGGTTATTATAATCTTGTTGGTCTTCCGTGGCAGTGATGCATAACACAGACCTCACAGCCGGCCAATATGCGCCCCCCGAAAATCATGGTCCAGATGACTAATAAAGAACACGGACACAATAGTTTTAAATTGGCGTTCCGTGTCTCGCAACTAACGATCGTGTGCTCCGGAGTCGTAAGATGAAATCTTCCGTGGCAGGAAGAGTTTCCAGTGCTGGTCTCTGTTGTACACAGCCATAGCGGCCGCATCGACTGCGTTAAATTCGTGGTTCGACCCTTTGCACTCCAAGTGCCACGTCGGGACCAGGAGACCTTCCTGCCTCAACCAGCACCTCTATCACCCTGCAATTATAACCCTTATTCTGGGTATCTGTAAGCTCTGAAGCCCACAGGAGCCGAGCAACCGGTGGAAAATAAGCCGTATGTCGGGGTGGGATAGGGTTGAGGGCCGGGGGAGGGGTTGGTTGTGGGTTGAGGCTCGGCGGCGGGGAGAGGCTGAAGTGCTCTTGAAGACTGCGCCCCGAGCCTGGGGGACAAAGCCTCCACCGGCAACCACCAGAAGCTGGGGTGGGAACCTTGGTTGTCCGCCTGCCCCACCACCACCACCATCACCACCAACACTACCAAAACCACCGCTATAACCACCACAGCCACAACCACTACCCCCACCATCATCACCACCATCATTACAACCACCACCATCTCCATCCAACACTACCACTGGTATTACCATCATCCGCAGTTGTAAGCACCATTCCCCACCACTGTCAACGTCGTCAACGTTACAACCACCATTAGTGATCGTTTATAGCATCACCACTATCACCACAACTACCACTATCACCATCCACCACTATTACCACCACTGTAACTATCATGAAAGTTATAACTACATCTACCACTGATCATGTACACTACTATTACCTTCACAACCACTACAACCACCAACATTATCATCACCACTACTACCACCTCTAACATTACCATCACTACCACCACCAACATTATCATCACTACCACCACCAACATTACCATCCCTATCACCACCATTACAATCACCACCACTACCACCATTACCATCACCACCACTACCAACATTACCATCACTACCACTACCACCTCTAAAATTACCATCACTACCACCACCAACATTACAATCACTACCACCACCAACATTACCAACACTACCACCACCAACATTACCATCTCTACCACCAACATTACCATCACTACCACCAACATTAACATAACTACCACCTCCAACCTTACCATCACTACCACCACCAACATTACCATCACTACCACCACCAACATTACCATCACTACCACCTTCAACATCACCACTACTACCACCACCAACATTACAATCACTACCACCACCAACATTACCATCACTATCACTACCACCTTCAACATCACCAATACTACTACCACCAACATTATCATCACCACCACTACCACCACCAACAGTACCACCACTACCATCACCAACATTACCATCACCACCACTACCACCACCAACAGTACCATCACCACCACTACCTCCACCAACATTACAATCACTACCACCACTACCAAATCCAACATTACAATCACTACCACCACCAACATTACAATCACTACCAACACCACCAACATTTCAATCACTACCAACACCACCAACATTACAATTACTACCAACACCACCAACATTACAATCACTACCACCACCATTACAATCACTACCACCACCAACATTACCATCACCACCACTACCACCACCAACATTACAATCACTACCACCACCAACATTACAATCACTACCACCACCATTACAATCACTACCACCAAAACATTACCATCACCATCACTACCACCACCAACATTACCATCACCACTACTACCACCAGCAACATTACAATCACTACCACCACCAACATTACCATCCCCATCACTACCACCACCAACATTACCATTACTACCACCACCAACATTACCATCACCACTACTACCACCATCAACATTACAATCACTACCACCATCACCATTACAATCACTACCATCACCAACATTACCATCACTATCACTACCACCACCAACATTACAATCACTACCACCACCAACATTACAATCACTACCACCACCAACATTACAATCACTACCACCACCAACATTACAATCACCATCACTACCACCACCAACATTACCATCACTACCACCACCACCACCAACATTACAATCACTACCACCACCACCACCATCACCATCACCAACACATAACACACAATACATACTGAGAGAATATTAACCTTAAATATGGATTAGAGTATTTATGTCACGAAAAACTTGTGGATTCCTCCGTGTGTGAGACTGACGTGTGTAGCACTGTGACGTGTGTAGCACTGTGACGTGTGTGGCACTGTGACGTGTGTAGCACTGTGACGTGTGTGGCACTGTGACGTGTGTAGAACTGTGACGTGTGTAACACTATGACGTGTGTGTCACACTGACGTGTGTGGCACTCTGACGTATGTGTCACTCTGACGTCTGTGTGGCACTCTGACGTGTGTGACACTCTAACATGTGTGGCACTATGATGTGTGTTTCACTCTGACTCTGTGGCACTCTGAAGTGTGTGGCACTATCATAACTTAGGCCTATAGATAAAAGACTGTGCACATACGATCGAGCCTCACATTGAGAGAGACTCTCCCTGACAGAACCTCACACTGACAGATTCTCACTCTGACAGAGCCCCACGCTGACAGAGCCTCACATTGACAGAGCCCCACACTGACAGAGCCTCACACTGATAGAGCCTCACTCTGACAAAGCCCCACGCTGACGGAGCCTCACATTGACAGAGCGTCACTCTGACAGAGCCCCACACTGACAGAGCCTCACACTGACAGAGCCTCACTCTGACAGAGCCCCACGCTGACGGAGCCTCACATTGACAAAGCCTCACTCTGACAGAGCCCCACACTGACAGAGCCTCACTCTGACAGAGCCCCACACTAACAGAGCCTCACTCTGACAGAGCCCCACACTGACAGAGCCTCACACTAACAGAGCCCCACACTGACAGAGCCCCACACTAACAGAGCCTCACTCTGACAGAGCCCCACACTAACAGAGCCTCACTCTGACAGAGCCTCACATTGACAGAGCCTCACTCTGACAGAGTCCCACACTGACAGAGCCTCACACTGACAGAGCCTCACACTAACAGAGCCTCACTCTGACAGTGCCCCACACTGACAGAGCCTCACACTAACAGAGCCTCACTCTGACAGAGCCTCACACTGACAGAGCCTCACACTGACAGAGCCTCACTCTGACAGAGCCCCACACTAACAGAGCCTCACTCTGACAGAGCCTCACACTGACAGAGCCTCAATCTGACAGAGCCTCACACTGAAAGAGGCTCACTCTGACTGAGCCTCACTCTGACAGAGCCTCACACTGACAGAGCCTCACTCTGACAGAGCCCCACACTGACAGAGCCTCACACTAACAGAGCCTCACTCTGACAGAGCCCAACACTGACAGAGCCCAACACTGACAGAGCCTCACACTAACAGAGCCCCACTCTGACAGAGCCTCACATTGACAGAGCCTCACACTGACAGAGGCTCACTTTGACTGAGCCTCACACTGACAGAGGCTCACTCTGACTGAGCCCCACACTGACAGAGCCTCACACTGACAGAGCCTCACACTGACAGAGCCTCACACTGACAGAGCCTCACTCTGACAGAGCCCAAAACTGACAGAGGCTCACTCTGACTGAGCCTCACTCTGACAGAGCCTCACACTGACAGAGCCTCTTACTGACAGAGTCTCACACTGACAGAGTCTCACACTGACAGAGCCTCACACTGACAGAGCCTCACTCTGACAGAGCCCCACACTGATAGAGCCTCACACTAACAGAATCTCACACTGACAGAGCCCAACACCGACAGAGCCTCACACTGACAGAGCCTCACTCTGACAGCCTCACACTGACAGAGCCTCACACTGACAGAGCCTCACTCTGACAGAGCCTCACACTGACAGAGGCTCACTCTGACTGAGCCTCACACTGACAGAGCCTCACACTGACAGAGCCTCACACTGACAGAGGCTCACTCTGACTGAGCCTCACACTGACAGAGCCTCACACTGACAGAGCCTCACTCTGTCAGAGCCTCACACTGACAGAGGCTCACTCTGACTGAGCCTCACACTGACAGAGACTCACTCTGACAGAGCCTCACACTGACAGACCCTCACTCTGACAACCTAAACGTGTAAATCAAACGCTTAAATTAAATGGTATTAATTGATTTACACGCTGAATAATTTTTCAGAAATTATTTAGAGCAAACAAAAGATTCCATGAATTGTTTATTTTTTCCCATTGTAAAAGTTGATAAATACATTTTTACTGAATTACAGAGGCTGGCCACAGAGCACGTATTGAGTACAGCAGCTGTACTCAGTGTGGTATGTGTTGTACTCCCTCTTAATGTACGTTTATTGTTGAGTTCTCTCTCTATATATATATATGTGTGTGTGTACTCACCTAGTTGTGGTTGCAGGGGTCGATTCATAGCTCCTGGCCCCGCATGTTTGTGATCACATGCATAAAGGAAAGGCTCCCTGGGTAATGAAGCACTGGAGGGATCCCTGTCTGGTTCATGGTTAGTGAAGCACAGCAGGTATCCCTGCGTGGTTGATGGTTAGTGAAGCACAGGAGGTATCCCTGCGTGGTTCATGGTTAGTGAAGCACAGAAGGTATCCCTGTGTGGTTCATTGTTAGTGGAGCACAGGAGGGATCCTCCCGATCAGTTATTAATAAACACTCAAACGATGGATGTTGAAATAATTTTTTAAAACAGGGGAGGGGTGACAGGAGGGTCCATGGTTTAACAAGGAGTGCGGATAAAACAAGGTTAGGTGTAAAAGAGCAAGGAATAAACGCAGAAAATGCAGAAAATAGGGAAAAACTAGCAGGAAAAGTAGAAAGAAATAGGCAAGGATACGTGAGGGTAAAATTGTGAGGCAGTTCGGAAGTGGTTAAACATCAAAGGCCAAGACGGAATCATAGTTTGAGGTCCCTGACTCACTACCGATTATGGTAAACAAACCAAATAAGGTGCCGTACGAGCTTTTCATCGGGACGTTTCGCTCTGTGTGGACCTTCATCATTTCAAAGCTTGCTAAATGTTCCACACGGCAATGGTTCCAACGAGCGGTGACGATGGTGTGTGATCCCGTTAGGTATCACATACCAAAAGGCAAAATATATCCTAGTGTTTATATTTTAAGCAATTTCCGCGAGTACTGAGAAGAACCTCCCAGAGGAACTGTGGCAAAGAGGAACCACGACGGCTCGGCGGGGCAGCTGCCAGACAAATGAAACAAATGAGTCAATAAACAAGGAATACAGACCGATATCAATAACTTGATGAAGAATTAGACACATGTGCGACATCTGGGTATCTTTATTTGTGGACGTTTTGCCATCCAGTGGCTTTATCAATACAAGGACGTAATGTGTAGAACTATATACAAAAGATGAGGTAATCAGTCCCTCAGTAATTTCCATAATGTAAAGTTCTGAAAAGGGTTGTCAAGATTTTGTCAGTGAATACCAGTAAATATTTAGGGACGAGAAATCAAGTCTTTGGATTTTATTAACGAAAGCAGAGTCATGGAAGCCAAACAAAGCAGATAGAAGTAGGTGAATGCATCTTCCTGAATAGCAAAAGAGAGCTCGACTAGGTACCTCGCAAAGACTAATCCATAATCTAGAAGCCCAGACGAGAACACAATGTAGAGAGGGTCTAGTGGATCAGAATTTACCTGAAAGACAGAAGACAGAGAGTAGCGGTAAGACGTGAGACATGAGGACTCGCGAGGGTAGTGAGTGGGGGTCCCACTTGAACCAGAACTAGTTCCTAAAGCAGTATATGAAATTAATCTGCTATACCGGAGCAAGACCTATGTCTCTTCTCGCTATTGTAAACTTAATGAGAGGGACGAGAAGAGGAGAGGACAGATGCAGACCCCAGTGAGGCCTGACCAGGTTGGAGATTCAGTTGGACAAGTGGCTACTGGAGTTCAATCCGAACAAATGTAAAACAATGGGGCTTGAAGAATCAGAATGAAGACGACATACAGAATACAACACAGGAGACGAGAATTTGCAAATATCAGTGGAATAAATAAAGCTAATTGAAATAACATAACGTCAACCACGTACACTAAGCAGCGTGTGTAAGACTACCCATCCTTCAGAGACTTAAACCAGGAATACTTTAAAAAAAAAACATACACTCTCCTTTCAAGGGAGGTACCTAAATACCGGCCATGGAGTGTTGATGCTAACAACTGTATCATCCCTCTCTTTCCTGAAAGATAGATAGATAGAGATAGAGAGAGAGAGAGAGAGATAGAGAGAGAGAGATAGAGAGAGAGAGAGAGAGAGAGAGAGAGAGAGAGAGAGAGAGAGAGAGAGAGAGAGAGAGAGAGAGAGAGAGAGAGAGAGAGAGAGAGAAGCCATTATCTGAGACAGCAAGATGATGAAATCGAAAAGGTTAGAGAAAAATTGTAAGCAAAGCTGTGCTAGAAGTGAATGGGAATATAGTAAGATAGGTTGAGAGACCCAGACGTGACGACACTGGCAGCGAGAGGGAAGGAAGGGAGGGGTTATAGAGACGTCAGACACAACTTCTTCAGCGTTGGTGTGGACACACACACACATACAAACACACACACACACACACACAAACACACACATAAACACACACACACACACACAAACACACACACACAAACACACACACACAAACACACGTCTTAAGTTAAACTTTTTTTTGTTAAATAAAATTATCAATTTGTTGTTATTGGTCTCTACAAGAACTTCTAGGAAGGCGAAGGAGGAGGAGGAGGATGAGGAGGAGGAGGAAGAGGATGAGGAGGATGAGGAGGAGGAGGAGGAGGAGGAAGAGGATGAGGAGGATGAGGAGGAGGAGGAGGAGGATGAGGAGGAGGAGGAAGAGGATGAGGAGGATGAGGAGGATGAGGAGGAGGAGGAAGAGGATGAGGAGGATGAGGAGGATGAAAAGGAGGAGGAAGAGGATGAGGAGGATGAGGAGGATGAGGAGGAGGAGGAAGAGGATGAGGAGGATGAGGAGGAGGAGGAGGAGGAGGAGGAGGAGGATGAGGAGGAGGAGGAAGAAGAGGATGGACAGGATGAGGAGGATGAACAGGATGGAAAAAATGAGGAAGATAATTAGAATAAGGATGCAAAGGATGGGAAAGTATGTGAAGGATGAGGAAGATGAAAAGAATGAGGAGGAGGAGGAGGAAAATGATGAGGAAGATAGATAGAATGAGGAGTATGAGGTGGATGAGGAAGAGTAAAACTATGAGGAGAATGAGGATGGGGATGAAGGTAATACTTCTTGAGTATTGATCAGTGACACTGAAACCAAACCAACCCTGAGTAGCGTCGAGCGTTGACTCTCACACTAGTACTGCAGGTAGCGTTGACTCCTCACACTAGTACTGCAGGTAGCGTTGACTCCTCACACTAGTACTGCAGGTAGTGTTGACACCTCACACTAGTACTGCAGGTAGTGTTGACTCCTCACACTAGTACTGCAGGTAGCGTTGACTCCTCACACTAGTACTGCAGGTAGCGTTGACTCCTCACACTAGTACTGCAGGTAGCGTTGACTCCTCACACTAGTACTGCAGGTAGCGTTGACTCCTCACACTAGTACTGCAGGTAGCGTTGACATCACACTGTCTGCGGTAGCGTTGACCCTCACACTAGTCGCAGGTAGCGTTGACTCCTCACACTAGTACTGCAGGTAGCGTTGACTCTCACTAGACTGCAGGTAGCGTTGACTCTCACACTAGTACTGCAGGTGCGTTGACTCCACACTAGACTGCAGGTAGCGTTGACTCCTCACTATCTGCAGGTAGCGTTGACCTCAACTAGTACTGCAGGTAGCGTTGACTCTCACACTAGACTGCAGGAGCGTTGACTCTCACCTATACTGCAGGTAGCGTTGACTCTACACTAGTACTGCAGGTAGCGTTGACTCTCACTAGTACTGCAGGTGCGTTGACCTCACACTGTACGCAGTAGCGTTGACCCCACTATATGGTGGTGACTCCTCATCGCAGTAGCTTGACCTCACTATACTGCGTGTATCTACACAGACTATCTGGGGTATCACATTACTGAGAGGCGTTGACCATCGCATGAACTGGTGTGACTCTCACTATGGGGCGTTGACCCTCACTAGTGCAGGCGTTGACCCCACAGCTGCGGCTTGCCTCACAGTACGCGAGGTGACCCTCACACTATCTGGGTGCTCCACTAGCTGCGTAGCGTTACTCACACTAGCTGTAGCCCTCACTACCGTGCGTTGACCTCACTAGTACCGGTGCGTTGACTCCTCCTGACGCGGTGCTGCCCACTGTATGGTGCGTTGACTCACTGCTGCAGGTGCTCCACGTGCGTTGACTCCAGATGCGGTGTTGCCACTAGTACTGCGGCGTTGACTCCACGCCAGGTGTGATCACCTAGTCTGCGTGCGTACACAGTCTGCGGTGCCTCACTGTCCGGTGTGCCCTCACGTGCGGTGCCACGTACTGCGGTTGACTCACATCTCGTAGCGTTACCCACTATACCGTGTTGCTCTCAATCTGCGGAGCGTTACCTCACTAATCGTATTACACACTGTCTGCGGTGCGTTGATCCACTGTCTGCAGTGTTGACCACTGACTGCGTGCGTTGCTCACTATATGCGGTGCGTTGCCTCCCTAACGGCGTTGACCCACTAGTCGGCGTTGACTCACTAGTACGCGGCGTTGACCCACTATACTGGTGTGCCCCACAGACCGTGCTGACTCTCACACTATCAGGAGTTGACCCCACTGTACGCAGGCGTTGACCCCACTGACGCAGGCGTTGACCCCACAACTGCAGGCGTTGACCCTCACTATGCGTACTGAGTACTGCGGTGCGTTGACTCCCACTAGTCTGCGGTACGTTGACCCTCACACTATCTGCAGGTGGTTGACTCCCAACTGCGGTGCTTGACTCTCACACTAGTACTGCGGTGCGTGACCCTCACACTAGTCTGCAGGTAGCGTTGACCCTCACACTATACTGCGGTGCGTTGACCTCACACTAGTACGGGTAGCGTTGACCTCACACTGTACTGCGGTGCGTTGACTCCACACTAGTACTGCGGTGCGTTGACTCCTCACTAGACTGCGGTGCGTTGACCCACTAGTACTGCGGTGCGTTGATCCACTAGATGCGGTAGCGTTGACCCCACTAGTCGCGGTGCTGACCTCACAGTACGGGTACGTTGACTCCCACACTAGACTGCAGGTGCTTGACTCTCACCATACTGCGGTAGCTGACCACAACTGGCGACTAGTGCGGTGCGTTGACTCTCACACTAGTACTGCGGAGCGTTGACCTCACTAGTACGCGGTAGGTTGACTCACACTGTACTGCAGGGGTTGACCTCACCTAGTCTGAGGTGGTTGACCCTCACACTATCGCAGGGCGTTGATCCACGACTCATGGACTCCACTAGTGCAGGTGTTGACTCTCACAGACTGCGGGTTGACCACCTATACTGCAGGTGTGACCCCACACTAGTACTGCAGGTAGCGTTGATCCACTGTACGGGTAGTTGACTCCCCTAGATGCAGGTGTGACTCCACTAGTACGCAGGTCGTTGACTCACATCTGCAGGTGTTGACCTCCACTAGTCTGCGCGTTATCACACTCTGCAGGGACCTCACTGACTGGGTAGCGTTGACCACACTAGTACTGCGGTACGTTGACTCCTCACACTAGTACTGCGGTAGCGTTGACCCCACACTAGATGCAGGTAGCTTGACCCTCACTAGTACTGCAGGTAGTTGACTCCTCACACTAGTACTGCAGGTAGCGTTGACTCTCACACTAGTACTGCAGGAGGTTGACTCCTCACACTAGTACTGCAGGTAGCGTTGACTCCTCACACTAGTACTGCAGGTAGCGTTGACTCCTCACACTAGTACTGCAGGTGCGTTGACTCCTCACACTAGTACTGCAGGTAGCGTTGACTCCTCACACTAGACTGCAGGTAGCGTTGACTCTCACACTAGTACTGCAGGTAGCGTTGACTCCTCACACTAGTACTGCAGGTAGCGTTGACTCCTCACACTAGACTGCAGGTAGCGTTGACCTCACACTAGTACTGCAGGTAGCGTTGACTCCTCACACTAGTACTGCAGGTAAGGTTGACTCCTCACACTAGTACTGCAGGTAGCGTTGACTCCTCACACTAGTACTGCAGTAGGTTGACTCTCACACTAGTACTGCAGGTAGCGTTGACTCCTCACACTAGTACTGCGTAGGTAACAGTTGAGCGTTGACCTCACACTAGTACTGCAGGTAGCGTTGACTCCTCACACTAGTACTGCAGGTAGCGTTGACTCCTCACACTAGTACTGCAGGTAGCGTTGACTCTCACACTAGTACTGCAGGTAGCGTTGACCTCACACTAGTACTGCAGGTAGCGTTGACCCTCACACTAGTACTGCAGGTAGCGTTGACTCCTCACACTAGTACCGGGAGCGTTGACTCCTCACACTAGTACTGCAGTGGTACTCCACCAGTACGCAGGTAGCGTTGACTCCTCACACTAGTACGCAGGTACGTTGACTCACTAGTTGCAGGTAGCGTTGACTCACACACTGCAGGCGTTGACTCCACTAGTACTGCAGGCAGCGTGACTCCTCACACTAGTACTGCAGGTGCGTTGACTCTCACACTAGTACTGCAGGTAGCGTTGACTCCTCACACTAGTACTGCAGGTAGCGTTGACTCCTCACACTAGAACTGCAGGTAGCGTTGACTCCTCACACTAGTACTGCAGGTAGCGTTGACTCCTCACACTAGTACTGCAGGTAGCGTTGACTCCTCACACTAGTACTGCAGGTAGCGTTGACCCTCACACTAGTACTGCAGGTAGCGTTGACTCCTCACACTAGTACTGCAGGTAGCGTTGACATCTCACACTAGTACTGCAGGTAGCGTTGACTCCTCACACTAGTACTGCAGGTAGCGTTGACTCCTCACACTAGTACTGCAGGTAGCGTTGACTCCTCACACTAGTACTGCAGGTAGCGTTGACTCCTCACACTAGTACTGCAGGTAGCGTTGACTCCTCACACTAGTACTGCAGGTAGCGTTGACTCCTCACACTAGTACTGCAGGTACGTTGACTCCTCACACTAGTACTGCAGGTAGCGTTGACTCCTCACTAGTACTGCAGGTAGCGTTGACACCTCACACTAGTACTGCAGGTAGCGTTGACTCCACACACTAGTACTGCAGGTAGCGTTGACTCCTCACACTAGTACTGCAGGTAGCGTTGACTCCTCACACTAGTACTGCAGGTAGCGTTGACTCTCACACTAGTACTGCAGGTAGCGATCATAGACTCCTCACACTAGTACTGCAGGTAGCGTTGACTCCTCACACTAGTACTGCAGGTAGCGTTGACCCTCACACTAGTACTGCAGGTAGCGTTGACTCTCACACTAGTACTGCAGGTAGCGTTGACTCTCACACTAGTACTGCAGGTAGCGTTGACTCCCTACACTAGTACTGCAGGTAGCGTTGACCCTCACACTAGTACTGCAGGTAGTTGACCTCACACTAGTACTGCAGGTAGCGTTGACTCCTCACACTAGTACTGCAGGTAGCGTTGACCCTCACACTAGTACTGCAGGTAGCGTTGACTCCTCACACTAGTACTGCAGGTAGGACGTTGACTCCTCACACTAGTACTGCAGGTAGCGTTGACTCTCACTAGTACTGCAGGTGGTTGACTCCTCACACTAGTACTGCAGGTAGCGTTGACTCCTCACACTAGTACGCAGGTAGCGTTGACTCCTCACACTAGTACTGCAGGCAGCGTTGACTCCTCACACTAGTACTCCAGTAGTAGCGTTGACTCCTCACACTAGTACTGCAGGTAGCGTTGACTTCACACTAGTACTGCAGAGCGTTGACTCACACTAGTACTGCAGGTGCGTTGATCCTCACACTAGTACTGCAGGTAGCGTTGACTCCTCACACTAGTACCGAGGACGTTGACTCCTCACACTAGTACTGCAGGTAGCGTTGACTCCTCACACTAGTACTGCAGGTAGCGTTGACTCCTCACACTAGTACTGCAGGTAGCGTTGACTCCACACACTAGTACTGCAGGTAGCGTTGACTCCTCACACTAGTACTGCAGGTAGCGTTGACTCCACACACTATTTCTGCAGGTAGCGTTGACTCCACACAAAGTACTGCAGGTAGCGTTGACTCCACACAAAAGTACTGCAGGTAGCGTTGACTCCTCACTCTTCAAACGGGGATAAGAATGAAATTAGCTTAAGGCACCCACACCACGTATGTCCTCAGATCAAGAGTAACACACCTAGCGTGGCTGGGTGCTTGGTTCTTTGTAGTTCTGTTTATGAAAAGCGCTTAATGCATATGAGTCATTTTGCATAAGAAATTGTAGAGACTGACTTGCCCAGGCCGTGACGCTCTGCCAGTCAGCATACCAAAGGTACAGGCAGAGAGAGAGAGAGAGGGGAGGGGGAGGGGAAAAGTGCTTCAGTGGGAAAAGAGCTCTTGAGGAGTGGTAAGAGAAAGTGTAAGCAAGTATCAGGCAGTGTAAGGGATGACCAGCAGGGAGTTCTAAGTGACTGTAAGACTGACCAGCAGGAAGTTCTAAATGTCTGTAAGACTGACCAGCATGGAGTTCTAAGTGACTGTAAGACTGACCAGCAGGGAGTTCTAAGTGTCTGTAAGACTGACCAGCAGGGAGTTCTAAGTGTCTGTAAGACTGACCAGCAGGGAGTTCTAAGTGTCTGTAAGACTGACCAGCAGGGAGTTCTAAGTGACTGTAAGACTGACCAGCAGGGAGTTCTAAGTGACTGTAAGACTGACCAGCAGGGAGTTCTAAGTGACTGTAAGACTGACCAGCAGGGAGTTCTAAGTGTCTGTAAGACTGACCAGCAGGGAGTTCTAAGTGTCTGTAAGACTGACCAGCAGGGAGTTATAAGTGTCTGTAAGACTGACCAGCAGGGAGTTATAAGTGTCTGTAAGACTGACCAGCAGGGAGTTATAAGTGTCTGTAAGACTGACCAGCAGGGAGTTATAAGTGTCTGTAAGACTGACCAGCAGGGACTTATAAGTGTCTGTAAGACTGACCAGCAGGGAGTTATAAGTGTCTGTAAGACTGACCAGCAGGGTTCCCCAAGGGTCTGTAAAGTGACCAGTAAGGTGCTCCAAGGGTTAGCACTAGATTGCATATTATTTCTGATATATGCACATGATTTAACAGTGAGCAATTATTCTCATACATCATTTTTTTGTGGATGACGTTAAGCTATTGACAAGAATTAGAACGAAGGAAGAAACTGTCTATAAAAAAGACTTTCAGGTTTCGCAAGCTGGTCACGGTGCTTGGGATGTGAGAGAAGACCTGTGCCAGAGTACAGACTGGAAGAGAAGGAAGCGAATAAGGAAGGAAAAGAAGGAAGGAAACTTACCACGACGTTTCGGTCCGACTTGGAACGTTAAATATGGCACCAGCCTCCTCGCCTGAGGCACATGTCGCCCACATCACACATGGCAACATATGCGCTTGGCTGGCAAATTTAAGAACTGCCTTTAGGATCCTCAGGACAGAAACCTTCAGATCGCTGTACTCGACATATGTTAGATCCATCTTTGTTGCGCCAGCACGGACCTGACACAGGGTCAGGCACCCGACAGTCACTCCAGAAAGTCCAGAGTTTTGCAACCAGACTAGATCCGAAACTGAGGGAGAAAATGCAATAAAACAGAGGCTAAAGAAACTAAACCTAACGATCTTGGAGAAGACAAAATGCCAGAGGAGACAGGATCACAACATGAAAGATTTGTTAGAGGCAACAACAATTAGTATATAGTATATATATATATATATATATATAGAGTATAGTATATATATATATATATATATATAGTAAAACAGAAAGCAGGATAGCAGAT
This sequence comes from Cherax destructor, assembly GCA_009830355.1. Classification (NCBI taxonomy): domain Eukaryota; kingdom Metazoa; phylum Arthropoda; class Malacostraca; order Decapoda; family Parastacidae; genus Cherax; species Cherax destructor. Next base: position 47,456 of record WNWK01000136.1, read on the forward strand.
GAACAAGGGGGCTTTAGGAAAGGTAGGGGGTGTGTAGACCAAGTGTTTACAGTGAAACATATAGGTGAACAGTATTTGGATAAGGGTAAAGATGTTTTGTGGCATTTATGGATTTGGAAAAGGCGTATGATAGGGTAGATAGGGGGCAATGTGGCAGATGTTGCAGGTGTATGGAATAGGAGGAAGGTTACTGAAAGCAGTGAAGAGTTTTTATGAGGATAGTGAGGCTCAGGTTAGAGTGTGTAGGAGGGAAGGGGACTATTTCCCAGTAAAAGTGGGCCTTAGACAAGGATGTGTGATGTCACCGTGGTTGTTCAATATATTTATAGATGGGGTTGTAAGAGAAGTGAATGCGAGGGTCTTGGCAAGAGGTGTTGGGCTAAAAGATAAAGAAGCAAATACAAAGTGGGAGTTGTCACAGTTGCTTTTGCTGATGACACTGTGCTTTGGGAGATTCTGAAGAGAAGCTGCAGAGGTTGGTGGATGAATTTGGTAGGGTGTGTAAAAGAAGAAAATTGAAAGTGAATATAGGAAAGAGTAAGGTGATGAGGATAACAAAAAGAATAGGTGACGAAAGATTGGATATCAGATTGGAGGGAGAGAGTATGGAGGAGGTGAATGTATTCAGATATTTGGGAGTGGACATGTCGGCGGATGGGTCTATGAAGGATGAGGTGAATCATAGAATTGATGAGGGAAAAGGGTGAGTGGAGCACTTCGAGTCTGTGGAGACAAAGAACCTTGTCTATGGAAGTAAAGAGGGAATGTATGAGAGTATAGTTATACCAACGCTCTTATATGGGTGTGAAGCATGGGTGATGAATGTTGCAACGAGGAGAAGGCTGGAGGCAGTGGAGATGTCATGTCTGAGGTCAATGTGTGGTGTGAATATAATGCAGAGAATTCGGAGTTTGGAAATTAGGAGGAGGTGCGGGATTACCAAAACGATTGTCCAGAGAGCTGAGGAGGGTTGTTGAGGTGGTTTGGACATGTAGAGAGAATGGAACGAGACAGAGTGACTTCGAGAGTGTATAAATCTGTAGTGGAGGAAGGCGGGGTAGGGGTCGGCCTAGGAAAGGTTGGAGGGAGGGGGTAAAGGAAGTTTTGTGTGCGAGGGGCTTGGACTTCCAGCAAGCATGTGTGAGCGTATTTGATAGGAGTGAATGGAGGCATATGGTTTTTTAATACTTGACGTGCTGTTGGAGTGTGAGCAAAGTAACATTTATGAAGGGATTCAGGAAACCGGCAGGCCGGACTTGAGTTCTGGAGATGGGAAGTACAGTGCCGGCACTCTGAAGGAGGGTGTTAATGTTGCAGTTTTATAACTGTAGTGTAAAGCACCCTTCTGGCAAGACAGTGATGGAGTGAATGATGATGAAAGTTTTTCTTTTTCGGGCCACCCTGCCTTGGTGGGAATCGGCCGATGTGTTAATAAAATAAATAAAAATATATATATATATATATATATATATATATATATATTACATATAGACTAATTAGGTCACCTGACGACGTGAAGAGCTCAGGTGCCAATTACGTATAAACGTGTTATAAGGTTTAACATGTGAGTTACATTATTACATTTATTACCTAAAATTCAAAATGTTTGAATTTGCGATTTGTGTAAAATTAATGATGTTAATGACTCAGGGCTCGAGTATAAATCCAGTGGATATTGTACGGTCGAGTTGTCCAACCAGGGCCATTTTTTTTTTAGTGGAGTAATGTCTATTTCTATAGAATAATTCAAAATTTTGTAAAATATAAAGAATTACTTGTTGTTTTTTTTTGAGTGGAATAATGTCTATTTCTTTGGGAATAATTCAGAATTTTGCAAAATATTAGGGATTTTTTTTTTTTGAGAGTTATCTAGGCATTTTTGGGGGGGGAATAATCCGAGTAATCGACGAATAATCAGATTATATTTTTATACTGAATAATAATGTAGAGTTTCTGTACATTATTCTAGATATTTAGCTAAATTTAGGTAGAATAATTCAAAATTGTGAACCTAATCCTGATTTTGTTGCATGAATATTTTTTTGCATTATAAATTTTCTTTAAATCTAGATTTTGTTTTTGTAAATTTTCTACATGTTTTAAAATAATCTAAATTTCTGTAGAATAGTGATTTTTGTAGAATAATCTTGATTTTCTCTTCAATAATCCCCTTAATCTCCTCAGTTCATATTAATCCCTCTCAGTTCATATTAATCCCTTTCAGCTCAAATTAATCCCTTTCAGTTCATATTAATCCCTCTCACTTCATATAAATCCTTCTCAGTTTATATTAATCCCTCTCGGTTTCTATTAATCCCTCTCACTTTTTATTAATCCCTCTAGGGTTCATATTAATCTCTCTCGGTTCATATAAATCCCTCTCAGTTCCTATAAATCCCTCTCAGTTCATATTAATCTCTCTCAGTTCGTAGTAATCACCCTCAGTTCATATTAATCCCTCACAGATCATATTAGTCCCTCTCAGTTCGTATTAATCCCTCTCATTTCATATTAATCCCTCTCAGTTCATATAAATCCCTCTCAGTTTCTATTAATCCCTCTCGGTCTCTATTAATCCCTCTCACTTTTTATTAATCCCTCTCAGTTCATATAAATCCTTCCCAGATCCTATTAATCCCTGTGTGTGTGTGTGTGTGTGTACTCACCTAGTTGTACTCACCTAGTTGTGGTTGCAGGGGTCGATTCAAAGCTCCTGGCCCCGCCTCTTCACTGGCCGCTACTGGGTCACTCTCCCTGCGCCATGAGCTTTATCATACCTCTGCTTAAAGCTATGTATAGAGCCTGCCTCCACTACATCGCTTCCTAAACTATTCCACTTCCCGACCACTCTGTGACTGAAGAAATACTTCCTAACATCTCTGTGATTCATCTGAGTCTTCAACTTCCAACTGTGTCCCCTTGTTGCTGTGTCCCATCTCTGGAACATTCTGTCTCTGTCCACTTTGTCAATTCCTCTCAGTACAGTGGACCCCCGGTGTTCGTCCATTTTTCGTAACAGAATGCTGTTCAAGTGCCATTAACAACCGAATTTATTTCCTTAAGAAATAATGTAAAGTAGACTAGTCCTTTTAGACCCCCAAAACTACACTTATAAAAGCATTTAAAAAAATACACTTACATAAAAGGGAGTGTTTTGAGCAGGACGAACACCGGGGGTCCACTGTATCTTATATGTTGTTATCATGTCCTCCCTATCTCTCCTGTCCTCCAGTGTCGTCAGGTCGATTTCCCTTAACCTCTCCTCGTAGGACATACCCCTTAGCTCCGGGACTAGTCTCGTTGCAAACCTTTGCACTTTCTCTAGCTTCTTCACGTGCTTGGCTAGGTGTGGGTTCCAAACTGGTGCTGCATACTCCAGTATGGGCCTAACGTACACAGTGTACAGGGTCCTGAACGATTCTTTATTAAGATGTCGGAACGCTGTTCTTAGGTTTGCTAGGCGCCCGTATGCTGCAGCAGTTATTTGGTTGATGTGCGCCTCAGGAGATGTGCCTGGTGTGTGTGTGTGTGTGTGTGTGTGTGTGTGTGTGTGTGTGTGTGTGTGTGTGTGTATGTGTAAATAAAAGTATAAACTTAAATAAACATACATGAAATTGAAATAATGAGTTCATTATTTCAACCTATTATTTCTATTAACAAAAATTAGTTACGGTGAACTAATGTATTCTATCATGAAAATAAATCGTGAAATGCAGCTAAATGTTTATTACGGGGCCTAAAAAAAAAAAGGTAATTTAGGAGAGTCTGCCATCAACGAGAGTGAAGCACCTAGCTGTGTGCAACACATATGTGTATGCAACAGTGTGTCATTGATGATATTTGTGCACCCTAACACACGTATTTAATTAATCACTGTTCAAAAAAACCCGGTCCATACCGGGCCAGCTTCATCATAAACATGCAATTTATCAAATAAAATTTTGTCCCGTTTTGTAGCCGGTTAAACGGTGATTTTGCGCCCTAATTAAAAAGACATCTGCCGTTTTTCAATTACGGGTAAATGTGAAATAATTTCAAATTATCTGGAATTAGCGATAACAATGGTCAATGGGAGTTTAAATGTTGGTGCTTCCGGGCATGGGATGTGTGATTGGATGTGTGTGTGTGTGTGTGAGTGTGTGTGTGTGTGTGTGAGTGTGTGTGTTGTGTTGTGTGTGTGTGTGTGTGTGTGTGTGTGAGTGTGTGTGTGTGTGTGTGAGTGTGTGTGTTGTGTTGTGTGTGTGTGTGTGTGTGTGTTGTGTGTGTGTGTGTGTTGTGTTGTGTGTGTGTGTGTTGTGTTGTGTGTGTGTGTGTGAGTGTGTGTGTTTGTGTGTGAGTGTGTGTGTTTGTGTGTGAGTGTGTGTGTGTGTGTGTGTGTGTGTGTGTGTGTATGTGTGTGTGTGTGTGTGTGTGAGTGTGTGTGTTTGTGTGTGAGTGTGTGTGTTTGTGTGTGAGTGTATGTGTGTGTGTGTGTGTGTGTATGTGTGTGTGTGTGTGTGTGTGTCTGTCTGTCTGTGTGTATGTGTGAGTGTGTGAGTGTGTGAGTGTGTGTGTGTGTGTTTGTGTGTGTGTTTAACTTTTAATGATTCTATTGGTATCACAGACACAGACACTATGCACCTCAATGCTCTTTCCCAACTTAGTCTGCTGAGGCACATAATGTACACTTTTAGAACACAGAGAGAACATTGGTCTCTGAAGCTCAGGTTATCTAGTGACCTGTTTGTACGTCACACGCTAAGTCGAGTCCAACACTGCACACACACACACACACACACACCTACAATATACTTCCACTAATGTACCAAAGGGTATAGATTCTCATAGTATTATAGTGCACAGTGTATCACCTAAAGTGCTAAGAGCACTATTTAAATTTATGTACAGAATCAGAATATTAAGTATGATCAACTTTACACCAAAAGTTGTGTACAATCCTGTCTCCTTAATTATTAAGTTTACATTAATTGTAAATATTTCCTAGACTCTTTTTTGTTATTATTCTTTTTATTTTTATTTAGCTGATTTGTATTCCTCCAGTGGTTATCCCATACTGTTATTAAGAAGCCCCATAATATACAGGCTTACTGGACTAGAATTATAACTGTTAGTGAGCCTCAAGCATGGTTTCTAGCTATTTCAGCCACCCTCCAAAAGTGGGTTCAAATCCTGCTGACGGTGATCTTTCTCTATGTATGCCTCCACATTTTGCTGCATAGTGCATTGATATAGTATCGCTCGTGTGGTCAGAACATACAGTAGATGGTGTCTTGCGGGGAAGAGCGGCGTGTGTGGGAGTAAGGTGGAGGGAGTGGAGGAAGTGTAAAGAGGGGGTAGTATACCTTTTAAACAGTGCTAAACTTTGACACAAACTGAAGCTGCATAGCAGCTCATAAGCTGTCAGTATCAGCCTGTGGGTCGCCAACCTTCAGTCCCGCGACGTCCTGCAACACTTGTGGCTTCCATAAATCTAACATTCTCGTTTGTCACGTTTTATACACAGATCCAGCTGGGTGTTAACTTATGTCTATGATAACTAAAATTTATTAATAATTTCAACCACCAGCAAATTATCTGCCGATGGTCTGCCAGGCTTCAAGGAAGTTTTTTTTTTTTCATTTAAAACGCTGAACATCACCTAGCTGGAGGAATCCTGTTTACCTGCTGAGTTGAGTGGACACAGTCGTAATATTACGAGTGCAAACAACTCCCTGCAACCGACACTGGCCTCTGAGCTCCAGGACTCGCCTGTCGTGGGTTCCAGGACTCACCTGCCGTGGGTTCCATGACTCGCCTGGCGTGGGTTCCAGGACTTGCCTGGCTTGGGTTTCAGGACTCGCCTGGCATGGGTTTCAGGACTCGCCTGGCATGGGTTCCAGGACTCACCTGGCGTGGGTTCCAGGACTCACCTGCCGTGGGTTCCATGACTCGCCTGGCGTGGGTTCCAGGAATCGCCTGGCTTGGGTTCCAGGACTCGCCTGGCTTGGGTTCCAGTACTCGCCTGGCGTGGGTTCCAGGACTCACCTGGCGTGGGTTCCAGGACTCGCCTGTCGTGGGTTCTAGGACTCACCTTCCATGGATTCCAGGACTCGCCTGCTGTGGGTTCCAGAACTCTCCTGCTGTGGGTTCTATGATTCTCCTGCTGTGGGTTCCAGGACTCACCTGCCGTGGGTTCCAGAACTCTCCTGCTGTGGGTTCCATTACTCGCCTGGCGTGGGTTCCAGGACTCTCCTGCTTTGGGTTCCAGGACTCTCCTGCTGTGGGTTCCAGGACTCTCCTGCTGTGGGTTCCAGGACTCGCTTGGCGTGGGTTCCAGTCTCACACGCTCTGTGATCTGATATTCATGGAGAGGAGTCGTTAGATTTTCTTCATCCATAATAAAATGAACAATAATATTAAACAACGGGGAAAAGTCAACTGGATAAAAGGGATAAAATGTTGTGGGAAGAGAAGAGAATAGGAAGTCACTGAGCGAGGAAGACATGACTAAGTACAGTTTTGCACTGTTAAGGTACCTTCAACAGTCTCCCATTTGACTTTACAAGAGTGAAGGGATATCTATGAAAGGGCGGACTGACACAAGAGTCTCTCATCAGTTTCCTTTCCCAAAATATAGAAAAAACTCACGTCACTGGTCAATAGATGGAGGCCTTGATAAACTCACTTCTATAGACACGTAGTCTAAACGTTTTGTACTGAGGGAGTTAATAGTTAGGTGGGTCTTAAAAGACCGTGGAGATAGTGTGGTCAGTCCCTCAAGGCTGAGGGACTGACCACCTCAAAACAACAAGACTGATGGACTGATCCATATGATTCAACTCTGTCTTCGACTGAAGAAGTTTAGCGTACAGGCGAAACGTTTCGGAAAATAAAAGAAAAAAGTTGCCAGTATGAAATAAAAGTGACTTTGAAGTATATGAGTGTATCGCCGAGAAACGTTTTAACGTAAAAAAAAAAAGAAAAAAAGCGAATGAAACACTTAAAGAACAAAAAGAAAATTAGGTAAAAAGTCTATAAAAATTCATGAACAAAAGACTGCTAGCAGTTTTGTCAGTGTAGGCATTTTTTTTTTTTCAGTGGAGGGGGAATGGGGAGAGGGGTGAGCAGGTGGAAAAGGGGGAGAGGGGTGTAGTTTGTGTAGTTTAGATGATCTGGTTCAAAGCCTTAAAGTTCATTATTTTGTATTTAATAGAACTAACCCAGTGTGGACAAGCCAGTGCCAGGATGGTCGGAGGCTTGGTCCTCCGTCCCCCTGACCAGTTCAGTTTTTTGACCCAAATGGCAAGTTACCTAAATGTATTTATTTTACAATGAGAGGGAACTGTGCTCTCATGTCTATGGCACGTGCATTTTTATTGCCGAAACGTGCACGCACGCAGTCACACATACACACACAGAGCACAACAAAAGTGATAATATTCCTACAAGAGGTGGCTGTAACATGAGACATGGGCCTAGATAACATCTCCATGGGCGCTGAGAAAACACGCAAAACAATAGCAAAATGACAGAAGACAGAGACTAAAAGGAAGGACTGAGACATCTGAGTGGGAGATAGTAGCGAGTGGGGGTTCCGCAAGGATCTGTGTTAGATCTACTACTGTCCCTGAATACTCGTGAATGATTAATCAGAGAGGATTGAGTCTTAAGTGTCACTGCAGATGATGAGAAGGACAAGAACAGGAGAGGACAGTGATAAACTCCTAAGAGACCTCAACAAACTTCAGATGTGGTCACACAAGTAGCTTCTCAAGTCCAGCCCAAACAAATGCAAGATGTAGGAAGACCTGACACAGAGTACAGCATGTGAGGGAAGAATTTATAAATATTAGAAAGAATTCCACATTAACCGAATAACAGCAGCGGCATATGTAAGAATAGCAAAATATCATACCATATCAGAACTTTATACACGATTGTAGCCAGTCATTGATACGCAGCACACGGAGCCCACACCAAGTCAAGCACGCGAAGAAACTGGAGAAGGTCCATCAATCTGCAACCAAGCGAGTACCAGAGCTGAGAAGAATGTTATTGGAGGAGATATTGAAAGAAGTGAACTTGACGACCTTGGAGGAATCAATAGGTTGACAGGGACAGTTTGTTTGAATTAAGAGGACCGAGATCAAGGGACACAGGTGGATCAATATCCCATAATACACAAAGTTTGAAGGCGCTCAGGAGTTGCATTATCAAGTTATCTTATCAAAACAAGTATATCAATTTCTACAATTTCTTCGTCTTCTTCTTCTTCAAAAAATGACATTTTGGGATCTAAAGAGACCAGGATGAACCCAGACTTTTCTAAGAGTGACCAGCCACTAAGATCCAGTAACTATTATTTAGTCTGAATATATAACATACAAGTGTTACAGTGGCCTTGAGGGAAGACAGATGTCACGGGTACATAACAATTACATGAAGTAGATTTAACATAGCATTACTGAGCAATAACAAACACTGACAGGAGAGTCATTATCCAGTTATTTCAAGGAACACAGTTTAGTTTTCAAGATAAAGACGAAGCTTCTTTTAAGAGAAAAAAAAACACATTAGTAATAAAAGCTTAAAAACTGATCAGAAGTTGTGTGTTTCAGCTATTTGCGCAAAACCCATCAGCTAGTTTGGAAAATTTAAAAAAAAAATGAACCTACAAAGCCTAAACCCCAAAAGTTTTATCCATTTCATAAATCAATCAATCATTAGCGACTGAAACCATTCTGAAGAAGCAGACTTCAAGTTTAATGGAAAATGCTCTTGTACCATTTCGAAAATAAAACTGCCAACAATGGCAACATTCTTGCAAGTACACACGAGCGTTTCAAGTTTGAAGCAGACCGGAAGAGACTTTCATAGGTTATCGCACGGAAATCAAAATCATTAATGGCCGATGTAAAATTAAACATAGGGTCGTTTGTACATGGCAAGTGTCTCGTCTACGGTCCCTTAGTTGTAGTTCCCAGTGGTCCAGTTTGAAGTTGATCGTATAAAGGCGTTCAGAAGTTGAAAACGAAGGCCTCTGGTGACTAAACTTTTAGATTTTGCCACCGAAGTGGCTAGTTTATTGTGCACCCCATATCCATCCTGTGGAGGGTAGCGCAAGAACATATGGATACACAAAAGGCCTAGGAACTAGGCCCCAAAAGAGCTAACAGGAGTACATCTGGATTTATATCTACAGTTCACTTATCTTATACAAGGAAATTTAGGAAATTTGTTTAATATATCTGACAACTTATTTTCATTACTAAGATATCCTGACATGTCACATAGGTTATTATATGGAGGACGTCAGCAGAAGACAAGAAACTTGTACCTACAGGTATAACCTCTCACCTCCAGCTATACCTCCAACAACTGGACAGTTAAACTTGACAAAGGAAAAAATTTGACAGCTGTGACGGTAATTCACTAGCATAGTCAAGGTAAAAGAAACTACTAACTTTTCCCTCCCTAGTCTTGCTGAACCTGAATCTAGCTCACCCAGTATAGGCAAAAATTATTAAGCAATTGGAACTGCGTTGTTGTCAATGGATTTCTGGCTAATGATAATTTTTACAGGCAGACCTGCCTTAGTCCACTGCCAAATTCACTGGCCCAGTCCTGGCCATTTTTTTTATAGAACTTTTTTGACTTAATTTTTAAAACAGATTTTACTTCCTGGTCAAATATGATTGAGATACGTAGCGGATGACTTTCCCTTTGCCCAAATTTCCCAATTCGAGACCTTATTTTTAACCTGCCCAAAAGTTTGAATAAAATGGGAAACAGAAGGTAATATAAGGTAACAGAAAGTAACAGAACGTAATAGAAGAAGGTAATATAAGGTAATAGAAAGTAACAAAACGTAAGAGAAAGTAACAGAAGGTAGTAGAAAGTAACAAAAGGTAAGAGAAGGTAATAACAGAAAGTAACAGAAATAAAAGGTAATCGTCCATACCTTGATGCTTTAATTGCTACTTCTTGTCATTACCAACAAGTGAAAATGTCTGTAGTAAAATGTGTGTAGTATCCCCTTCAGGGTAACCTAACTATTCCCACAAGTAACTTGATGTGAAGGGAGGATGGGAAGCCATAACATGGAACACATAGGAAAGAGTGCGTTCATTAACAACAACCAGCACGGCTTTACAGATGGTAAATCCTGTCTCACAAATCTACTGGAGTTCTACGACAAGGTAGCGGCAGTAAGACGGGGGAGAGAGAGAGACAGACAGACAAAGACAGAGACAGAGAGGATGGGTAAATTGCATATTTTTGGACTATCAGAAGGCTTTAAATAAGAGATTGGATACAATAGATTGGGTTAAAAGCTAAATGGGCAGGTATGAATAACAGGAAGCCACTACATTACATCAATTATCCTTACTGAACACTACACCTGCCACCACCAACCTTACACACCTGCCCTACCAACCCTACACAACACCTGCCACCACCAACCTTACGCAACTGCCACAACCAACCCCTACACAACACCTGCCAATACCAGCCTTACACAACACCTGCCACCGCCAACCTTACACCCCTGCCCCACTAACCATACACAACACCTGCCAACACAAACCTTACACAACACCTGTTAACACCAGCCTAACAAACCATTCAAACAACGTACTGCCAAGAGTACTGAAGGAAAGAAACGTAGCCGAGAAGCTTTCTTTACCACAACGTTTCGCTCTCTGTAGAGCTCTATCAAGGCACACAGTGGCGTGATAAAGCTCAACATAGGGAGAAACGTTCTCCCATTAGAACATGGTTTCGCAACCTGTTCATCCATCCTCCACAAATCTTAGAAACAAAGTTATACCTTACAATAACAACAACAAATACAGCAGCAACAGCAACAACAACAGACAAACACAGCCGCCTTTCCAACCCCCTCCCCCACAATAGCAACAACAAACAAGCGACCTCCCCCTCCAACCCCTGCAAGACTGAATCCAACCCCCCACACAGCATTTCCCACACAGATTAACTCAATCGTTGGGAGCAGCAGGATGGAAGGGGGAGGAGGAGGAGGAAGAGGGGCAGAAGGAGGAGGAGAGGGAGGAGGAGGGACAGGAGGAGAAGGGGCAGGAGGAGGAAGGGGCAGGAAGAGAAAGGGTATGACGAGGAGGAAGAGCAGCAGCAGCAGAACGATGGGGAGGAGCAGGAGAAAGAGAGAAAGAGAAAGAGAAAGAGAGAGAGAGAGAGACAGACGAGACAGAGACAGAGACAGAGACAGAGAGAGAGAGACAGAGAGAGAGACAGACAGACAGACAGACAGAAAGAAAGAGTAGCATTAACGGAAACAATCCAGGACTCAGTGTTTGATACAAACCAAATAATTGCCTCTCACCCCCGTGCCTTCAAAGGCAGCCCTCGGCTCTGGTGCCTCTTCTTTCCTCCAGATCATCACACACAAGGGTTCGACTCCCGGGAATTCGCCCAATATTCAAAATGGTGAGTTGAAGACAAAAAAAAAAGAAGAGTGTCGGGTGCAGGTTGTTTGTTCTGTGCAGTGGCTGTCGAGAGAGGAAGCTGCTGCAACAAAGAAGCAGTGTGGAGGACGAGAGAGAGAGAGAGAGAGAGAGAGAGAGAGAGAGAGAGACAGAGACGAGAGAGAGAGAGAGAGAGAGAGAGAGAGAGAGAGAGAGAGAGAGAGAGAGAGAGAGAGATTAGTCAACATACAACGTTAGCGTTGAATGGATGAGGTGGGAGTAGCTTTGTAACCAGTCATCAAGGACAAACAATAAACTAGGAGGTCTCCACTCTTTATATTTCTCCTCTCCCAGCATCCGTTATCCCATATCAGGACTCACCTTATTCTCACTAATTTCTGATTGTCTCATGGCATCCTTCTGTTGTGACTAGACCTGCGTGACACTCCAATGTTGTCTGTGGTGACCTGATTAACACATCTCCCTGTTCTGATTGACCAGTCCAGAGTGGCACTTCTCTCTTGCAGCGAGAGATGACACAATCACTCCTCCACAGAGACTACCATTCCCCATCACCCTGCAAAATGCTCCGTGTCCAAGGATTACTGGCTTGGCTTACGCCAACTTCTTGTTGGCAGTTTATAGGGCGGACGGTAGCAGACGCCGTATCGAGCCCTAGCGCTGAGTATCCACTGAGCCGTCCAAGAGTCAATAATGGTGCTACTACGTGCTTGTGGAAACTGGAACTAAATACCCTATAACGGCGAGTTAGAACCGTGTTTAACTCAGAGAGAGAGAGAGAGAGAGAGAGAGAGAGAAGAGAGAGAGAGAGAGAGAGAGAGAGAGAGAGAGAGAGAGAGAGAGAGATGCCACCACACATACTGAACGGGAAGGGACTAATTGCATGCTGCCATCATCAGTACTTCGGCTTCTCAGCCGAAACCCAGTTTTCACTTGACGTGTGAGGTAAGAGGGGAAGAGGTCACCTTCCCCCTCCCCATCCTGAAACGACTGCAGGAACTTCTCTCCTTCCCCCGCAGCGACAGTAGGAACTACCACCACCTGCAATGACAGTATGAACTACCACCAACTACAGAGACAGCTGGAACTTCCCCACTTGAAACCACAGCAGGAACCCAGTACCAGCAGGAGACCAGCACCTGCTGCCACAGCAGAAGCCCAGCACCTGCTGCCACAGCAGTAGCCTCAGCACCTGCTGCCACAGCAGTAGCCCAGCACCTGCTGCCACAGCAGAAGCCCAGCACCTGCTGCCACAGCAGAAGCCCAGCACCTACGGTCGTGATTACAGCTGTAGGCAATAAGGTTGGCTGTCGCTTAAAGAGATTGGTGGCACTTAAGTCAACATTAATACCAATCAACCACTGCAGCTATCACTGCCAGGTGCCTTGACAGGTTGGTGACTAACCAGGTAGGTGACTTAACAGGTAGGTGACTTAACAGACAGGTAACTTGCCAGGTAGGTGACTAGCTAGGTAGATGACTTACCAGGTAGGTGACTAACCAGGTATGCGACTTAAACAGGAAGATGACTTAACAGGTAGGTGACTTAACAGACAGGTAACTTGCCAGGTAGATGATTTACCAGGTAGGTGAACCTCTGGCTAAAAAAGCTCCCAGGACGTTTTGGAACCGATGTGACCTGTCAGACACCTTTGGACCTCACGTCAACTCGCTACTATATGCCCACCGCAAGGGGCGAAACATAGACATCTTTAATTAATCTATCAGTCTATCAACGATACCTAGACCTTACAGTATCTATTAACCCGGGTCAGTCTGTCTGTTTGCATTGCGAGGGGAAAAAGGTACCTAAACAGCTATAGGAGGTGACAGCTTCGTGCTGTCTAGCTAGCGTCTTAATGCAAGAATATCACCAAATCGGGAAGAGTGAAAAATGTGAAAATCCGAAAATAAAGAAAATAGAGATATCTTAAAACCCCGGAAAACGAGGATTCTGGGGAAAAAAATGTGGTTAGGGAGTGAGAGAAGTGGGGATTAAAAATAATAATAATAATAATAATAATAATAATAATAATAATAATAATAATAATAATAATAATAATAATAATAATAATAATAATAATAATAATAATAATAATAATCTTAATTTCTACTAGTACATGGTACAACTTATACAGACCATAGCTGACATCAATGACATACTTCTATATAGAAAGCCGCTTGTTATGCAGATCATTTCGCGCAAATTAGGTCAATTTTATCCCCAGGATGCGACCCACACCAGTCGACTAGCACCCAGGTACCTATTTAATTGCTAGGTGAAGAGGAACAGTAGGTGTCTTAAGGAAACACGTCCTCATGTTTCCACCCGCACCGGGGATTGAACCACGGACCTCAGTGTGTGAGCTGAATGCCCTAGCAGTCGAGCAACGGGCAAAACGAGAGAAGAGGAAGTGAGACATGAGGAATAAGACAACAGAAGGGGATGAGACAAGAGAGAGGGAGAGAGAGAGAGAGAGAGAGAGAGAGAGAGAGAGAGAGAGAGAGAGAGAGAGAGAGAGAAGAATGAGAATAGGGAAAAGAAGGTGTGAGGAAGGAAAGAGGAGAAGCAATAGGAAGGAATGAGAGAAGGGCGAAGAGGCGCAATAGAACACAGCGATAAAAGAGGCAGGAGGAAGAGCAAACAGTCAAAATATAAATAGAAAGAGAAACAAAAGAAATGAGAATAAACGAGACATGAAAGACGAAAAAATAATAATCGACAAACTTTAGGTTAAAAGTATTAAAAAAAAAATAATAATATTTTATGGAGAGAAAAGAGAGGCGAATAAGAGAGAGAGAGAGAGAGAGAAAGAAGAGAGAGAGAGAGAGAGAGAGAGACCTCACACAGTGGACCTCACAGAGTGCTACTGCTGCTAGTGTTTACTGAAGGAAGTAGGGGAGCCAATGACGGAACGACGAGAAGGGGGCGAGAAGAGGGCGAAAGAGGGGCGAGAAGAGGGGTGAAGAGGCGAGAAGAGGGGGCAAAGAGGTCGAGGAGAGGACGAGAAGAGGGGCGAGAAGGAGGGCGAGGAAAAAGGGGGTTGAAGAGGGGCTGGTAAGAGGGGCGAGAAGAGTAGGGGAAGTGAAGACAGATGATGAAAGAGAATGGAGGGACGGGAAGAGGAAAGTAAAGAGGGAAAATCGTAGGAGAGAAGAAAAAGGGTGATGACGAGAGGAGAAAAACAACAAGTGAAGAGAAGACGGGATGATAACATGCATGATGGGCGGGATGATGCAGTGGGATGATGCAGCGGGATGATGCAGCGGGATGATGCAGCGGGATGATGCAGCGGGATGATGCAGCGGGATGATGGACAGGATGATGCAGCTGAGTGATGCAACGGGATTAAGGACGGGATGAGAGGCGGGATGAGAGGCGGGATGAGAGGCGGGATGAGGATGCGGATGAGGGCGGGATGATGCGGATGAGGGATGGATGAGGCGGAATGAGATGCGGGATGAGGTGGCGATGAGGCGGATGAGGGGCGGATGAGGGGCGGATGAGGAGGGATGAGGATGGGATGAGGGCGGATGAGGCGGATGAGGGAGCGGATGAGGGCGGATGAGGAGGGATGAGGATGGATGAGGCGATAGCGGATGAGGGATGGGATGAGGGGCAGACGAGGGGCGGATGAGGGGCGGATGAGGGATGGGATGAGGGGCGGGATGAGGGGCGGGATGAGGGACGGCAGTAGTCAACCAACAAGAAAATCATTTAAAGTTATGAGAGTTTGATCTGAGACTCGCTGAGGTGAGGGGACGGTAGGAGGGGAGAGGAGAGGGGAGAAGGGTGAGGGAGAGGGGTAAGAACAAGTGGCAGAAGGGTCTAGGGGAGGGGAAGAAGAAGGGGAAGGGAGGTGAGATAGTAGGGGTAGGGGAAGGGAAGGGGGAGGGGGCTATTGATCCACAACAACCCATTAACCAAATTTTATTGAAGTTAGTGAGGAAACAGGTGAGGGGGGAGGGTAAAAGAGAGGGAGAGGGGAGGGGAAAATACAGAGGAGTGGGGTACAGAGAAGAGTAAATGGGGTGGGGGTGGAAAGTAAAGAGGTGCTATAAGAAGGAGCAAGAAAAATAAAGCGTTGGTAGGTCTATCCTTCAGTCTTTATCGATAAAGTCAAACCTCTCGAAATTGACTCCAATAAAACGAGGCAGAAAAAATAAAGTGATTTTTACTAATGTATATTATTGATGTCGCGGATCTGGCAGAAGTAGTGACAACAACAGTAGAGGAGGAGACTGGTGACAACAACAGTAGAGGAAGAGACTGGTGACAACAACAGTAGAGGAGGAGACTGGTGACAACAACAGTAGAGGAGGAGACTGGTGACAACAACAGTAGAGGAGGAGATTGGTGACAACAACAGTAGAGGAGGAGATTGGTGACAACAACAGTAGAGGAGGAGACTGGTGACAACAACAGTAGAGGAGGAGACTGGTGACAACAACAGTAGAGAGGAGGAGACTGGTGACAACAACAGTAGAGGAGGAGATTGGTGACAACAACAGTAGAGGAGGAGATTGGTGACAACAACAGTAGAGGAGGAGACTGGTGACAACAACAGTAGAGGAGGAGACTGGTGACAACAACAGTAGAGGAGGAGACTGGTGACAACAACAGTAGAGGAGGAGACTGGTGACAACAACAGTAGAGGAGGAGACTGGTGACAACAACAGTAGAGAGTAGGAGACTGGTGACAACAACAGTAGAGGAGGAGACTGGTGACAACAACAGTAGAGGAGGAGACTGGTGACAACAACAGTAGAGGAGGAGACTGGTGACAACAACAGTACAGGAAGAGACTGGTGACAACAACAGTAGAGGAGGAGACTGTGACAACAACAGTAGAGGAGGAGACTGGTGACAACAACAGTAGAGGAGGAGACTGGTGACAACAACAGTAGAGGAGGAGACTGGTGACAACAACAGTAGAGGAGGAGACTGGTGACAACAACAGTAGAGGGGAGACTGGTGACAACAACAGTAGAGGAGGAGACTGGTGACAACAACAGTAGAGGAGGAGACTGGTGACAACAACAGTAGAGAGGAGACTGTGACAACAACAGTAGAGGAGGAGCGGTGAACAACAGTAGAGGAGTGGTGACAACAAGTGGAGGGCTGGTGACAAAAACAGTAGAGGGAGACTGGTGACAACAACAGGGAGGAGACTGGTGACAACAACAGAAGAGGAGGAGACTGGTGACAACAACAGTAGAGGAGGAGACTGGTGACAACAACAGTAGAGGAGGAGACTGGTGACAACAACAGTAGAGGGGACAGGTGACAACAACAATAAAGAAGGGGAGACTGGTGATAACAACAATAAAGAAGGGTAGACTGGTGACAACAACAGTAGAGGGGAGACTGGTGACAACAATAAAGAGAAGGGGAGACTAACAACCTGGACACAGGAATCCTGACCATCAACAAGGTAACTATACACAATATTTTATATAAAATATCCAGGCGGGGGGGAGGCGTGAAAATGGCGGGGAGTAAAGAGGGGAAAGTAAAGATGGTGGGAGTAAAGAGGGGAAAGTAAAGATGGTGGGAGTAAAGAGGGGAAAGTAAAGATGGTGGGAGTAAAGAAGGGAAAGTAAAGATGGTGAGAGTAAAGATGGTAGAGTAAAGAGGGGAAAGTAAAGATGGAGAGAGTAAAGAGGGGAAAGTAAAGATTGTTTGGAGTAAAGAAGGGAAATAAACATGGTGGGAAGTAAAAAGGGGAAAGAAAAGACGATGGGAGTAAAAGGAGAAAGTAAAGATGGTGGGAGTAAAGATGGTAGGGAGTAAAGAGGGGAAAGTAAAGATGGAGGGAGTAAAGAGGGGAAAGTAAAGATGGTGGGGAGTAAAGAGGGGAAAATAAACATGGTGGGAAGTAAAAAGGGGAAAGAAAATACGATGGGAGTAAAGAGGAGAAAGTAAAGATGGTGGGAGTAAAGAGGGGAAAAGAAAGATTGTGGGTAGTAAAGAGGAAATTAAAGATGGTGGGGAGTAAATAGTGGGGAAAGCAAAGAAGGTAGGAGGAGATGTAAAAGATTTAACGAGATAAAGGGGTTTGGAGTAGAGGAGGTAGGGGTGAAGGGGCAGTGAGTAAAGGGTAGAAAGTAATGGTTGTCTGGGAGAGTTTAGGGGAGGGGAGAGTACAACCAGAGGGGAGTGTAGAGGGTGTCTACCATCACCATGGCACTATACATCACCACGGTACTATACAACACCATGGCACCATACACCATGGTGCTATGCATCACCATGACACCATACATCACCATGGCACTATACATCATGGCACAATACATCGCCATGACGCCTTACATCATGGCACGATACATCACCATGGCACCATACATGATAATGGCAAAATGCATCACCATAGCACCATACGTCATGGCACCATACATCGTCATGGCACCATGCATCACCATGACACCATACATCATCTTGGCACCATACATCACCATGGCACCATACATGATAATGGCACAATGCATCACCATACCACCATACGTCATGACATCATACATCGTCATAGCACCATACATCATCATGACACCATGGCACCATACATCACCATGACGCCATACATCATAGCACAATCCATCATGACATACATCTGATATATATTCATGGCACCATTCATTATCATGGCACCATACATCATAACACCATACGTCACCATGGCACCATACATCATGACATCATACATCATGGCACCATACATCATGGCACCATGCATCATGACATCATACATCAGGACATACATCATGACCTCATACATCATGGTACCATACATCATGGCACCGTATATCATGACACCATTCATCATAGCACCATACATCATCAAAGTATCATTCTTCAAGGCACACATAACATGACACCTAAGGAGGCCTGACATCAAAGGCGTTTCTAGGCGTCTTAAGAGACATTGGGAGGGACCACAAGACGGTCTGGCATTCTCTTGTAATCAGAAGTTTGAGAACATGTGGGTGTGCGATGGAACATGTGGGTGTGCGATGGAACATGTGGGTGTGTGATGGAACATGTGGGTGTGTGATGGAACAGGTGTGTGTGTGATGGAACAGGTGGGTGTGTGATGGAACATGTGGGTGTGCGATGGAACATGTGGGTGTGTGATGGAACAGGTAGGTGTGTGATGGAACATGTGGGTGTGCGATGGAACATGTGGGTTTGCGATGGAACATGTGGGTGTGCGATGGAACATGTGGATGTGTGATGGAACATGTGGGTGTGCGATGGAACATGTAGGTGTGTGATGGAACAGGTGGGTGTGTGATGGAACATGTGGGTGCGTAATGGAACAGGTGGGTGTGTGATGGAATACGTGGGTGTGCGATGGAACATGTGGGTGTGTGATGGAACTGGTGGGTGTGTGATGGAACATGTGGGTGTGTGATGGAACATGTGGGTGTGTGATGGAACATGTGGGTGTGTGATGGAACAGGTGGGTGTGTGATGGAACATGTGGGTGTGCGATGGAACAGGTGGGTGTGTGATGGAACATGTGGGTGTGTAATGGAACAGGTGGGTGTGTGATGGAATAGTGGGTGTGTGATGAACAGTGGGTGTGTGATGGAACATGTAGGTGTGTGATGGAACAGTGGTGTGTGATGGAACAGGTGGGTGTGTGATGGAACATGTAGGTGTGTGATGAACAGGTGGTGTGTGATGGAACATGTGGGTGTGTGATGGAACATGTGGTGTGTGATGGAACAGGTGGGTGTGATGGAACATGTGGGTGTGATGGAACAGGTGGGTGTGTGATGGAACAGTGGGTGTGTGATGGAACAGTGTAGGTGGTGTGATGGAACATGTGGGTGTGATGGAACAGGTGGGTGTGTGATGGAACATGTAGGTGTGTGATGGAACAGGTGGGTGTGTGATGGAACATGTAGGTGTGTGATGGAACATGTGGGTGTGTGATGGAACATGTAGGTGTGTGATGGAACAGTGGTGTGTGATGGAACATGTAGGTG
This sequence comes from Cherax destructor, assembly GCA_009830355.1. Classification (NCBI taxonomy): domain Eukaryota; kingdom Metazoa; phylum Arthropoda; class Malacostraca; order Decapoda; family Parastacidae; genus Cherax; species Cherax destructor. The sequence goes on from WNWK01000136.1 coordinate 66,895, forward strand.
TGTGATGGAACATGTGGGTGTTGATGGAACATGTAGGTGTGTGATGGAACATGTAGGTGTGTGATGGAACAGTGGGTGTGTGATGGAACATGTAGGTGTGATGGAACAGGTGGGTGTGTGATGGAACATGTAGGTGTGTGATGGAACATGTGGGTGTGTGATGGAACATGTAGGTGTGTGATGGAACAGGTGGGTGTGTGATGGAACATGTAGGTGTGTGATGGAACAGGTGGGTGTGTGATGGAACATGTAGGTGTGTGATGGAACAGGTGGGTGTGTGATGGAACAGGTGGGTGTGTGATGGAACAGGTGGATGTGTGATGGAACATGTAGGTGTGGATGGAACAGGTGGGGAATGGTGTATGACAAGGTGTGTGATGGAACAGGTGGGTGTGTGATGGAACATGAGTGTGTGATGGAACAGGTGGTGTGTGATGGAACAGGTGGGTGTGATGGAACATGTAGGTAGTGTGATGGAACAGGTGGATGTGTGATGGAACAGGTGGGTGTGTGATGGAACATGTAGGTGTGTGATGGAACAGGTGGGTGTGTGATGGAACAGGTGGGTGTGTGATGGAACATGTAGGTGTGTGATGGAACAGGTAGGTGTGTGATGGAACAGGTGGGTGTGTGATGGAACATGTGGGTGTGTGATGGAACTTTGTGTGATGGAACAGGTGGTGTGTGATGGAACAGGTGGATGTGTGATGGAACAGGGTGTGGATGGAACAGTAGGTGTGATGGAACAGGTGGTGTGTGATGGAACAGGTGGATGTGTGATGGAACAGGTGGTGTGTGATGGAACAGGTGGATGAGAGAAGGAACGGATGGGTTTGTGAAGAAACAGGTGAGTGTGCGGGTGTAGGAACGACTGTAAAGCAAAACTAGAGAGAGAGAGAGAGAGAGAGAGAGAGAGAGAGAGAGAGAGAGAGAGAGAGAGAGAGAGAGAGAGAGAGAAAATATAACATTTCTGAGAACTCTTGCTGCTAGACGCATTGGGACAAAAGCCCGTTTTTTTTTATTATTTAACATAATTTACGTATGTGGAATCCAAATCTTGTGTATCACAAAGCTGTATTTATTTTTTTTCGCCCTCATAATCAAGACACAAATCAGTTTTTTGTTTACTCTCTTATTGAAACAACATTCAGTGTTGAATGAAAGACCAAGAAAGTCATTATTGACAGAAAAATCAATTCCACAACAACAGTGTTAAATATGCGAACAATGAAAACAGGAAATAACAAAAAATCTTTATCAGTGAATTGTAACATCACGTGCCCAGTGCTTGTGACACATGCCCAGTGCTTGTGACACATGCCCAGTGCTTGTGACACATGCCCAGTGCTTGTGACACATGCCCAGTGCTTGTGACACATGCCCAGTGCTTGTGACACATACTCAGTGCTTGTGATACGTGCCCAGTGCTTGTGACACATGCCCAGTGCTTGTGACACATGCCCAGTGCTTGGACACACCAGTGCTTGGACACATGCCCAGTGCTTGTGACACATGCCCAGTGCTTGTGACACATGCCCAGTGCTTGTGACACATGCCCAGTGCTTAGGTGTGACACATGCCCAGTGCTTGTGACACATGCCCAGTGCTTGTGACACATGCCCAGTGCTTGTGACACATGCCCAGTGCTTGTGACACATGCCCAGTGCTTGTGACACATGCCCAGTGCTTGTGACACATGCCCAGTGCTTGTGACACATGCCCAGTGCTTGTGACACATGCTCAGTGCTTGTGACACGTGCCCGGTGATTGTGACACATGCCCAGTGCTTGTGACACATGCCCAGTGCTTGTGACACATGCCCAGTGCTTGTGACACATGCCCAGTGCTTGTGACACATGCCCAGTGCTTGTGACACATGCCCAGTGCTTGTGACACATGCCCAGTGCTTGTGACACATGCCCAGTGCTTGTGACACTGCCAGTGCTTGTGACACATGCCCGTGCTTGTGACACATGCCAGTGCTTGTGACACATGCCCAGTGCTTGTGACAATGCCCAGTGCTTGGACACATGCCCAGTGCTTGTGACACATGCCCAGGGCTTGACACATGCCCAGTGCTTGTGACACATGCCCTGTGCTTGTGACACATGCCCAGTGCTTGTGACACATGCCCAGTGCTTGTGACACATGCCCAGTGCTTGTGACACATGCCTAGTGCTTGTGACATATGCCCGATGCTTGTGACACATGTCTAGTGGTTGTGACACTTGCCAAGTGCTTGTGACACATGCCTGGTGCTTGTGACACATTCCCAGTGCTTGTGACACATGCCCAGTGCTTGTGACGCATGCCTAGTGCTTGTGACAATGCCCGTGCTTGTGACACATGCCAGTGCTTGTGACATTGCCAGTGCTTGTGACATGCCAGTGCTTGTGACACATGCCAGTGCTTGTGACACTGCCAGGTGCTTGTGACACATGCCTGTGCTTGTGACACTGCCCAGTGCTTGTGACACTGCCTAGTGCTTGTGACATATGCCCGACGTGTCATTCAGTGACACTTGCCAAGTGCTTGTGACACATGCCTGGTGCTTGTGACATATGCCCAGTGCTTGTGACACATGTCTAGTGGTTGTGACACTTGCCAAGTCTTGTGACACGTGTCCAGTGCTTGTGACACATGCCCAGTGCTTGTGACACATGCCCAGTGCTTGTGACACATGCCCAGTGCTTGTGACACATGCCCAGTGCTTGTGACACATGCCCAGTGCTTGTGACACATGCCCAGTGCTTGTGACAAATGCCCAGTGCTTGTGACACATGCCCAGTGCTTGTGACACATGCCCAGTGCTGGTGACACATGCCCAGTGCTTGGTTACTACGTTCTCTAGACCAGCAGAATACAGTAATTATACCGTTCACTCGTTATATCACATCTTATGTATTAATGCATGTATAGTGATTATTGTTCTGCTGATGGCATGCACGTAATGGTTCACATGTCAACCATGTCATGCACATTTACACACGAAAGACATGAATTGCTGCTGACATGAGCAGATGATTTAAAGGCAGCTGACAGGGACTGGCTCCAATTACGTCAGAATTACATGCAAGCTGATTCGCTACGCTTCTATTCTCTATTT
>WNWK01000136.1:72500-170000 GCA_009830355.1 Cherax destructor
TTTAATGTTTTTTTATTTTTTTTTGGACGCGTATGGAACGGTTAAAAAATATGTCCTCTTTTATATTTTTGGGGGGTCATTTTTTCAAGCGTTTGTTCTATTGGTGTTCTGACGATGGTGTTCTGGCGATGGTGTTCTGGCGATGGTGTTCTGACGATGGTGAGAACCAGATAAGTTCCCATTCCGTTTATACTGCAAGTCTCCTATAGGTTTACCACATTCTTCCCCCTCCCCCACCCAAAAAAATAAGATTCTGGCCAGAGAGGCGAGTATGATGGGCAGCGGCAGCTCGACTGCATGAGTGATGTCTCCTCCATGAAGACTGTACATCAATATCGTGTCTAACAGCGGATACGACAACGATATTAATAACATCAACGCCATCACTATCTTTACAACTACAGTATCTCGTTCTAGAGGTAAAGTTATCTTTACGTCAACTAGGTTAGTAGAGTCAGGTAGCACGACTGTCTTGAGTTCTGAGGACGGAGAATCGAGCCTCTACCTTATTGACCAATACGTTCATTTTAAAAAGAGAAGTAAAAAATGGAGGATTAGAAAGGCTAAACGCGACTATGAAATTAAGGTTGCTATTGAATTAAAGACTAATCCAAAAGAGTTCTTTAGAGTAAATAGGACGAAGGTCAGGGAAAAAGTAGGACCTCTGAGAATTGGGGATGGACAGCTGACTGATAATGAACAGAAAAATATGTTCTCTGTTTAATGGTTATTTATTGTCAGTCTTTAAACAAGAAGATATAAATGATATCCCAGAAATTAACAATTATTCAGCTCCTGAAGAAAACTAATTAAGTAATATTATTGTCACGAGGGACATGGTTATCAAGCAGGTAGATAAACTGAATGCAAGTTGGAACTTAGTTGCAAACGAGTGTGTTTAATACTTCCATCCAATCTGGTGCTGTGCCAGAGATATGGAAGATGGCTAATGTAATTCCTATATTTAAATCAGGGCCCTATAAGTTCATTCCGTCAAATTACCGTCCAATAAGCCTGACGTCTATATTAGGCAAATTATAACTGATATTATTTGAAGTCACCTTGAAGAGCATAACTTGATTAGGGGCTCTAGTGGTCTGGTGGCTAAAGCTCCCCTTCACACGGCGAGGGCCTGGGTTCGATTCCCAGCCAGGGCAGAAACATTGGGCGTGTTTCTTTACACCTGTTGTCTATGTTCCCCATCAGTAAAATGGGTACCTGGATGTTAGTCGACTGGTGTGAGTCGCATCCTAGGACACTGACCTAATCTGCCCGAAATGCTCAGCATAACAAGGGACTTTCTATATAGTAGTATGTCACTGATGTCAGCTAGGCCTGTATACCATGTACATGTACTTGTAGTAAATAAAGATATTATTATTATTATTATTATTCTTAATAAATCTCAGCATGGGTTCACGAGAAGTCGTTCCCGCCTGACATATTTACTGACGTTCTTCAGTAAAGCATATGAGGCAGTAGACAACGATAAAGAATATAATGCTGTTTATTTAAATTTCAGTAAAGTCTTCGATAGAGTACCTCACAAAAGACTCTTAAGAAAAGTGGCAGCTCATGGTATAGGAGGTAAAGTTCTAACATGGATCGAGGCATGGCTTACCAATAGAAAGCAGAATTTCCATTAATGGGGTCTAGTCTGAATGGGGACCGGTCCCTAGTGGCGTTCTACAAGGATCAGTTTTAGGAAAAATGTTGTTCATAATTTACATTAATGACCTTGATGAGGGAATTACAAGTGACATGAGAAAATTTGCTGATGATACAAAATGATGAAAAGTGGCAGATGAAGTTAAATGTGGACAAGTGTAAGGTACTAGTCCTTGCTAATGAAAATATCCCTCGAATTTATAAACTAGGTGAAGTAGAGCTTGATCATACAGAATGTTAAAAAGACTTGGGAGTCATGGTAAGCAGAAATCTAAAGCCAAGACAACAGTGCCTAAGTGAACGCAATAAGGTTAACAGATTACTAGGATTTATTTCAAGAAGAATAAGTAAAAAAGTCCAAAAGTTATTTTACAGCTCTATACATCACTAGTGAGACCTCACTTAGATTATGCCGTACAGTTTTGGTCTCCTTACTGCAGGATGGATATAGACTCACTGGAGAACATACAGAGAAGAATGACTAAAATGAATCTTCACTCTCTGGAGAGACGTAGAATGAGAGGAGATATCATCGAAGTGTGTAAGTGGATAATGGGCATAAACAAAGGTGATGTTAATAAAATACTGAGGATATGGAATCAGGTAATAACGAGAAATAACGGATTTAAGTTAGATCAGTTTAGATTTAGAAAGGACATAGTTAAGTAATGGTTTTCAAACATAATTGTGGACGCGTGGAACAATCTTCCGAGTAGGGTGATAGAGGCTACGACCTTGGGTGGTTTTAAAAGAGATTGGACAAATATATGAGTGGGAGGGGCTGGGTGTGATTGGTGTAGTGGGTACGGGAGTAAATTCTTGGGTAGCTTTGGGAAGGGGTGTTGGCAAGAGGTGTGGGGTTAAAAGATAAAGAATCTAACACAGAGTGGGAATTGTCACAGTTGTTCTTTGCTGATGACACTGTGCTTTTGGGAGATTCTGAAGAGAATCACCAACCACTCCAAAATTATATCCCCACCTATTTTAAGATTTCTATCTTTATCCCATCAATCCCTGCTGCCTTACCCCCTTTCATTTTATCCACTGCCCCACGAACTTCCCCCACACTCACAACTGGCTCTATCTCACTCCTACAAGATGTTATTCCTCCTTGCCCTATACACGAAATCACAGCTTCCCTATCTTCATCAACAAAATATTCCCTCCATCTTCCCGATACCTCTAACTCTCCATTTAATAACTCTCCTACTTTTAACTATAAACTCCGTTCGTTCTCTAGGCTTCCTCAACTTATTAATCTCACTCCAAAACTTTTCTTATTTTCAACAAAATTTGTTGATAACATCTCACCCACTCTCTCATTTGCTCTCTTTTTACGGTTCTCTATTATATATATATATATATATATATATATATATATATATATATATATATATATATATATATATATATATATATATATATATATATATGAAAGAGAACCGTAAAGGGATAACTTAAAAAAATAGTTGATCCCGTCTCACTAAAGTCCAGCCACTTTTGCTCTGGCCGATCCAACACACTGCATACCTGTCCTATTCGACGCATCGTGCCAACACATGGTGTATCTCAGCATGTGTGGGTGTCACTCTAGGTGTGAGTAAGCCTCCTTTTCGGTGTGTTTGTGGGGGAGGGTCAGCGGGTGTGTGTGTGTGGTTATCATAGTGGGTGTATGTGTGGATGTCATAGTGGGTGTATGTGTGGTTGTTACAGTGGGTGTATGTGTGGTTGTTACAGTGGGTGTATGTGTGGTTGTCATAGTGGGTGCGGTACGAATCCCACTAGCTAGGTGGGTGAGGACCCTGAGATACAGGTCCCCCTTGCCAGGATAGTGATGGACCCCGAGATACAGGTCCCCCTGGCCAGAATAGTGAGGACCCTGAGATACAGGTCCTCCCTGGCCAGGACAATGAAGGACCCTGAGATACAGGTTTCCCTGGCCAGGATAGTGAGGACCCTGAGATACAGGTCCCCCCTGGCCAGGACAATGAAGGACCCTGAGATACAGGTTCCCCTGGCCAGGATAGTGAGGACCCTGGGAAAACCCCTGGTAGCGAGGGGCAGGAACACACTCAGTCATCCACTCTAAGACCACCTCCTCTGGCTGCGATCCTCGCGGTAAATACTTCACCGAGGAACAATACCGCGCCTTCTGCAACACAAACTCTGCTTTGATGTGTAGGTCAGCTCAGCGAGAAGAGTAAGGGAGGAGTAAGAGTAAGAGTAAACTAGCGTGGAGGGCGGCCACACACACGCCGCCTCTCCCCGGTAAATACTCAGCCAGCAGTGGTGCCCTCCCACTGCAGCATCTTGAGCACGTTCACATTTCGGCCGGCCACGTAAACAAGAGGAGCTCTTTTCTCAACTTGCAGGGGGGCATTAAGGCTCTTGGGCAGGATAGAGGGGATGCCACGTAGAGCACCTCGTCTGCCCCCGTCAACACTCCCTCAGTAGAGACGACTTTCTATACACCACGATGCTGGGTGTATAGAAAATTGCTATCCTTGTTGGAAAAAAATCGAGTTTTTTTTACAGCTCTTGTTTAAAACTCCCGCCTACACCCAAATAAAACACACAGACACACACACACACACACACGCACAGAAGGATGTTAGGAAGTATTTATTCAGCCTTAGGGTTGAGAGGAAGTGGGACAATCTGGAGAGTGAAGTGGTGGTGGCTGGATCAATACATAGCTTTCAGAAAAGGTACGATAAGGCTCTTAGTCTTAGAGCAGGGACAGAGGTGACCAAGTAGCGACCAGCGAAGAGGCGGGGCCAGGCGCTGTGAATCGACCCCTGCAACCACATATAGATGAATACACACACACACACACACATATATATACTTTAATTTCTTCTCTGTAACACAATTCCAGCTGCCTCTATAATCCTTAAACTTAACAAGTATATTACCTGTCTCCTCTCATCCCTCTCATGACTGATCAACTCTTGCATCTCATCCCTCTCATGACTGTGATCAACTGTTGCATATCATCCCTCTCATGACAGATCAACTGTTTCCTCTCGTCCCTCTCATAACAGTAATATTACAACTGTTTCTTCTCATCCCTCTCACAACGGTGATCAACTGTCTCCTCACATCTCTCTCATAACAGTGATGAACTGTCTCCTCTCATCCCTCTCATAACAGTAATATTACAACTGTTTCTTCTCATCCCTCTCACGACAGTGATCAACTGTCTCCTCTCATCCCTCTCATAACAGTGATGAACTGTCTCCTCTCATAACAGTGATCAACTGTCGCCTCTCATCCCTCACATAACAGTGATCAACTGTTTCCTCTCATGACAGTGATCAACTGTCTCCTCTCATGACAGTGATCAACTGTCTCCTCTCATGACAGTGATCAACTGTCTCCTCTCATGACAGTGATCAACTGTCTCCTCTCATGACAGTGATGAACTGTCTCCTCTCATCCCTCACATAACAGTGATCAACTGTTTCCTCTCATGACAGTGATCAACTCTTTCCTCCCATCCCTCTCACGACAGTGAATTCTGAAGGAAGTGAGAACTAGCGTCCTGGAGTACACTTGGCGGCGTCTCCAGCAGAGTGCTCCAGCTCTCAGAGTAAGGGTTTTATTCCAGCCTCCATTAGCACTCCATTCAGAGGATCACGCAAGGCTCCTCGCCGCAGATGCTCCACTTATAACCCACTCCTTCAGTATGGAGGCCAGGCAATTACTTCCGTTTTGGAGGCAGTGTTTTGAGTTCTAATGCAGGGTCTTAGAGTTTTGAAGGCAGGGTCTTAGAGTTTTGAAGGCAGGGTCTTAGAGTTTTGAAGGCAGGGTCTTAGAGTTTTGAAGGCAGGGTCTTAGAGTTTTGAAGGCAGGGTCTTAAAGTTTTGAAGGCAGGGTCTTAGAGTTTTGAAGGCAGGGTCTTAGAGTTTTGAAGGCAGGGTCTTAGAGTTTTGAAGGCAGGGTCTTTGAGTTTTGAAGGCAGGGTCTTAGAGTTTTGAAGGCAGGGTCTTAGAGTTTTGAAGGGAGGGTTTTGAGTTTTGAAGACACGAGTTTCTTGAAATGTGTGGGACCTGTTCCAGTACATAATTCCAGTACATACAGTACATAGTTACAGTACATACAGTTCATAGTTACAGTGCATACAGTACATAGTTACAGTACATAGTTCCAGTACATAGTTACAGTACATAGTTACACTAAGTTTCAGTACATAGTTATAGTAAATAGTTACAGTACATAGTTACAGTACACAGTTACTGTACACAGTTATAGTACATAGTTACAGCACCAACGATGTTATTCTTAGGGTTTCCAGACCCCACCGACATGGTTTCCAGACCCCACCGACAGGGTTTCCAGACCCCACCAACAGGGATTCCAGACCCCACCGACAAGGTTTCCAGACCCCACCGACATGGTTTCCAGACCCCACCGACATGGTTTCCAGACCCCACCGACATGGTTTCCAGACCCCACCAACAGGGATTCCAGACCCCACCAACAGGGATTCCAGACCCCACCGACAAGGTTTCCAGACCCCACCAACAGGGTTCAGACCCCACCGACAGGGATTCAGACCCCACCGACAGGGATTCAGACCCCACCGACAAGGTTTCCAGACCCCACCGACAAGGTTTCCAGACCCCACCGACAAGGTTTCCAGACCCCACCGACAAGGTTTCCAGACCCCACCGACAAGGTTTCCAGACCCCACTAACAGTGTTTCATAATGTAAATTATGCGGAATACTGGTTATACGGTGTATAATACAATATAGTATCATACAACATAATAAAACAGTATTTCACACAGTATAATACAACAGTACATCATACAGTATAATACAATAAGAGTAAATCATACAACATAATACAACAGTATACCATACAACATAATACAACAGTAGACCATACAACATAATACAACAGTAGAACATACAACATAATACAACAGCATACCATACAACATAATACAACAGTAGACCATACAGCATAATACAACAGTATACCATACAACATAATACAACAGCATACCATACAACATAATACAACAGTATACCATACAACATAATACAACAGTATACCATACAACATAATACAACGGTATATCATACAACATAATACAAATAGTACAACATACAACATAATACAACAGCATACCATACAACCTAATACAAATAATACAATACACAACATAATATAACAGCATCTCATACAACATAATACAACAATACATCATACAATATTATGCAACATTATTTTTATCATATTAAAATTCTGAGAGATAAAATATCTTATGTCAGTTAATTATTATATTATTATTAAATAAAATAATTAACGAGGAAGGATTTTTTTCGAGAATTGTCTAGTAATTAATTAACTATTATGTAATAGATTGCTAATTAATAAACTAATTAATAAATTATGTATTTACAAAGTATTAATTTGTATATAATTAATTAATTAATAATCATTTATTTATTAACTGATTAATTACTAATTAATAAATTACCAGTTAATAAATTACTATTTACTAATAAATTAAATTAATAATTAATACATTACTAATTAATTACTAATAAAGTAAATCACTAATTAATAAATTATTTTTTATTATTAACACATCGGCCGTCTCCCACCATGGCAGGGTGGCCCGAAAAAAAACTTTCATCATCATTCACTCCATCACTGTCTTGCCAGAGGCGTGCTTACACTGCAGTTATAAAACTGCAACATTAACACCCCTCCTTCAGAGTGCCGGCACTGTACTTCCCATCTCCAGGAACGAAGTCCGGCCTGCCGGTTTCCCTGAATCCCTTCATAAATGTTACCTTGCTCACACTCCAACAGCACGTCAAGTCCTAATAACCATTTGTCTCCATATGCTCCTGTCTAACACGCTCACGCACGCTTGCTGGAAGTCCAAGCCCCTCGCACACAAAACCTCCTTTACCCCGTCCCTCCAACCTTTCCTAAGCCGACCCCTACCTTGCCTTCCCTCCACTTCAAATTTATACATTCTATTTTGTTCAATTCTCTCTACATGTCCGAACCACCTCAACAACCCCTCCTCAGCTCTCTGGATAATATTTTTGGTAATCCCCCACCTCTTAATCTCCAGACTACGGATTCTCTGCATTATATTCACTCCACACATTGCCCTCGCACACGACATCTCCACTGCCTCCAGCCTTCTAGTAATAAATTACTAGTTAATAAATCATTAACCGATTAATTACTTAATAGTAAATTACGAAATAATTACTAATTAATAAATTATTAATTTATAAATACCTAATTAATTAATTACAAATAAAGGAAATTACTGATTAATTACTAATAAAGTAAGATAATATAAGATAAGATAAAGTAAATTACTAATTAATATATTAGCAATTAATTAATTACTAAATAATAAATTTCGAATTATTAAATTACTAAATAATAAATTCCTAATTAAAAAATTACTAAATAATAAATTCCTAATTAATAAATTACAAAACTTCCTATTACTAAATTACAATTTATTTCAATACTTAAAATACTAAACAGCATAATTAATAAGTTACCCAGTAAATTGTTAAATTAATAATTATTAATCAGTTAGTAAATACTTCGTTGCTAAACAATCACGAAACTGAATTTATAATTTATAATTGATAAATTACAAATAACAGAGATGAAGAAGATGAGTTATTCAATGTGTTTATTTTTAAGTAAATTTTAGAAGTTATTATTATTATTATTATTATTTATTATAATTAGTTATTATTATTATTATTATATATTGTTTTTAACACGTCGGCCGTTTGCCACCGAGGCAGGGTGACCCCAAAAGAAACAAAAAAAACTTTCATCATCATTCAACACTTTCACCTCACTCATACATAATCACTGTCTTTGCAGAGGAGCTCAGATACGACAGTCCAGAAGTCCCTCCAAACTGCCAATATTCCAAACCCTCCTTTAAAGTGCAGACATTGTACTTCCCATTTCCAGGACTCAAATTCGGCTAACCGGTTTCCCTGAATCCCTTCACAAAATATTAGCCTGCTCACACTCCAACAGCTCGTCAGGTCCCAAAAACCATTCGTCTCCATTCAGTCCTATCTAACACGCTCACGCACGCTTGCTGGAAGTCCAAGCCCCTTGCCCACAAAACCTTTTACCCCCCTCCCTCCAACCTTTTCTGGGGTCACCTCAACGTCGCCTTCCTTTCCTACAGATTTATACGCTCTCCAAGTCATTTTACTTTGTTCCATTCTCTCTAAATGACTAAACCACCTCAGCAGCCCCTCTAGCCCTCTGACTAACACTTTTAGTAACTCCACACCTCCTAATTTCCACACTACAAATTTTCTGCATAATATTTACACCACACATTGCCCTTAGACACGACATCACTGCCTACAGCCGCCTCCTCGCTGAAGCATTTACAACCCATGCATTACACCCATATAAGAGTGTTGGTACCACTATACTCTTGTACATTCCCTTCTTTGCCTCCATCGATAACGTTTTTTGTCTCCACAGATACCTCAACGCACCACTCTATGGTGCGTTGAGGTAACCTCATACTTCATAAACCCATCCGCTGACAATTCAGCTCCCAAATATCTAATTTCTCTTTATTTAAATCGTTTGATACACTCATCACCTTACTCTTATCTATATTCACTTTCAACTTTCTATCTTTACACACCCTCCCAAACTCGTTCACTAACCTTTGCAACTTTTCTTTAGAATCTCCCAAAAGCACAGTATCATCTGCAAAAAGTAACTGTGTCAACTCCCATTTTGTATTTGATTCCCTATAATTAAATCCCACCCCTCTTCCCAACACCCTAGCATTTCTTTTACAACCCCATCTATAAATATATTAAACAACCATGGTGACATTACACATCCCTGTCTAAGACCTACTTTTACTGGGAAGTAATCTCCCTCTCTCCTACACACCCTAACTTGAGCCTCACTATCCTCATAAAAACTATTTACATCATTTAGTAACTTACTACCTTTTCCATACACTTGCAACATCTGCCACATTGCTCCCCTATCCACTCTATCATATACCTTTTCTATATCCATAAATGCAATCAAAACTTCATTGCCTTTATATAAATGCTGTTCACATATATGCTTCAATGTAAACACTTGATCTACACATCCCCTACCCATTCTAAAGCCTCCTCGCTCATCTGCAGTTCTACTCTTTATCTTATCTCTGATTCTTTCAATAATAACCCTGCCATACACTTTACCTGGTATACTCAGTAAACTTATTCCCCTATAAGTTTTACAATCTCTTTTGTCCCCCTTCTCTTTATATAAAGGAACTATACATGCTCTCTCAATCCCAAGGTACCTTCCCCTCTTTGATAAATTTATTAAACAAAAATATCAATCACTCCAACACTATATCTCCCCCTGCTTTTAACATTTCTGTCAGGATCCCGTCAGTTCCTCCTGCTTTACCCCCTTTCATTCTACGTAATGCCTCACGCACCTCCCCCACACTCACATCCTGCTCTTCTTCACTCCTAAACGATGTTGTACCTCCCTGGCCAGTGCATGAAATTATCGCCTCCCTTTTTTCATCGACATTTAAAAGTTCCTCAAAATATTCCCGCCATCTACCCAATACCTCCAACTCCCTATCTACTAACCACTCTACTCTGTTTTTAACTGACGAATCCATTCGTTCCCTAGGCTTTCTTAACTTGTTTATCTCATGATTATTATCTCAATATTATTAAAAAATAGATAATACAGTATTTTAATCCATATTGGTAATCTTCTAGGGAATACGTCTTTAGTAACAGTAACCTCGCTGTTTCACCCACGTACTAGTAACCTTGCTGTTTCACCCACGTACCAGTAACCTTGCTGTTTCACCCACGTACCAGTAACCTTGCTGTTTCACCCACGTACCAGTAACCTTGCTGTTTCATCCACGTACCAGTAACCTTGCTGTTTCACCCACGTACCAGTAACCTTGCTGTTTCACCCACGTACCAGTAACCTTGCTGTTTCACCCACGTACTAGTAACCTTGCTGTTTCACCCACGTACCAGTAACCTCGCTGTTTCACCCACGTACTAGTAACCTTGCTGTTTCACCCACGTACCAGTAACCATGCTGTTTCACCCACGTACCAGTAACCTTGCTGTTTCATCCACGTACCAGTAACCTTGCTGTTTCACCCACGTACCAGTAACCTTGCTGTTTCACCCACGTACCAGTAACCTTGCTGTTTCATCCACGTACCAGTAACCTTGCTGTTTCACCCACGTACCAGTAACCTTGCTGTTTCACCCACGTACCAGTAACCTTGTGGTTTCACCCACGTACCAGTAACCTTGCTGTTTCATCCACGTACCAGTAACCATGCTGTTTCACCCACGTACCAGTAACCTTGCTGTTTCATCCACGTACCAGTAACCATGCTGTTTCACCCACGTACCAGTAACCTTGCTGTTTCACCCACGTACCAGTAACCTTGCTGTTTCATCCACGTACCAGTAACCTCGCTGTTTCACCCACGTACTAGTAACCTTGCTGTTTCACCCACGTACCAGTAACCTTGCTGTTTCACCCACGTACCAGTAACCTTGCTGTTTCATCCACGTACCAGTAACCTTGCTGTTTCACCCACGTACCAATAACCTTGCTGTTTCATCCACGTACCAGTAACCTTGCTGTTTCATCCACGTACCAGTAACCTTGCTGTTTCATCCACGTAACAGTAACCTTGCTGTTTCATCCACGTACCAGTAACCTTGCTGTTTCACCCACGTACCAGTAACCTTGCTGTTTCATCCACGTACCAGTAACCTTGCTGTTTCACCCACGTACCAGTAACCTTGCTGTTTCACCCACGTACCAGTAACCTTGCTGTTTCACCACGTACCAGTAACCTTGCTGTTTCATCCACGTACCAGTAACCTTGCTGTTTCACCCACGTACCAGTAACCTTGCTGTTTCACCCACGTACCAGTAACCTTGCTGTTTCCCACGTACCAGTAACCTTGCTGTTTCACCCACGTACCAGTAACCTTGCTGTTTCATCCACGTACCAGTAACCATGCTGTTTCACCCACGTACCAGTAACCTTGCTGTTTCATCCACGTACCAGTAACCTTGCTGTTTCACCCACGTACCAGTAACCTTGCTGTTTCACCCACGTACCAGTAACCTTGCTGTTTCACCCACGTACCAGTAACCTTGCTGTTTCACCCACGTACCAGTAACCTTGCTGTTTCACCCACGTACCAGTAACCTTGCTGTTTCATCCACGTACCAGTAACCTTGCTGTTTCACCCACGTACCAGTAACCTTGCTGTTTCACCCACGTACCAGTAACCTTGCTGTTTCATCCACGTACCAGTAACCTTGCTGTTTCACCCACGTACCAGTAACCTTGCTGTTTCATCCACGTACCAGTAACCTTGCTGTTTCACCCACGTACCAGTAACCTTGCTGTTTCACCCACGTACCAGTAACCATCAGCACCTGAGTGTGGCCACAATCAGCACCTGAGTGTGGCCACAATCAACACCTGAGTGTGGCCACAATCGACGTCTGTGTTTGACTATGAAAATGTTCTTTTTTGTAATATAATTTTTTGGGTGCACATTGTTACCTAAGTGTGGCCATGGCAGTTATCTCAGTGTGGCCAGCACCAGCGTCTCTGTGTGTGGTCATGGCAGTTATCTCAGTGTGGCCAGCACCAGCGTCTGTGTGTGGCCATAGAAGGTTCCTCCATCACCAGGGGTGGCGTCGTGAGTGCGCCGGTGGGCGCGCCCCCCGGGGAAGCTGGAGTGGCCGAGTAGGGCTGGTGTTCCCATGGTGGAGAGCGCTTGTGCTGGTTCTTCAAGAGCTGGTACCTTTATCCCGGGCAGCCCCCGCCACCAGCGCCGTCGGTGAGGGGCCCTCGACCCTGGGCCCGTGGGGGGCCCGCAAGGCGGTGGTAGTTCAAGGAGGGATTGTCCGTTTTGTTTCCCTGATGAATGGCCCGGGAGAAAAGTGGCGAAGAGACGTCGCATGATTTGGCCCCAATGGATTCCGCAACTCTCGAAGCCTCTCGTTGAAGAAGAGCCAGATACTGAAGGTGCTTTTAGAGACCTTTGGTGGTCCTCAGACCGTGACATGGGGGGCCCTGACTTTTTTATTTGAATTAGTATTGGTCTATTGGAACTCTAAGTGATTAGAGGTCACCTAAGGTGCTTTCTCTGCTCTATTCTGATGTACTGACGACGGTTGGAGCTTGTATGGTGGTAGTGTAAAATGCGTAGTGGTTGATCTAATGTAGTATTGTTGTGGGTCAGCTGTGTTGTTTGTGCTGTGTGTGTATGATGTATGTAGGAGTTGTGTGTTTGTTGCGTGTCACTGTTGTGTGTATTATGCATTTGTGTTGTGTGTCTGTGTTACGCCTCTATTTGAAGTTGTGTTGTACGTTTGTGCTGTGTCTGCGTTAAATCTCTGTGGAAGGAACTTTGTTTCTAGCCTGTATGTCTGTGCTAACCTTCTTGGTTAATCACTCACTCGCCCAGTTATCACCTAAAGGTTAACGAGGTCTTCAAGAATCTTAGCGATATGAACGCTGAAATTTCTCCAACACGGAGAATATTTTTTATTAACCGTCCTCTTCAGTCATTCCTGACCGAAGTTCTCCCGATGCCACAATATAAAATAGCCCTCTCATGCGTCTGGCATTTTGAAGACAAAGAACAAAAACGAAATGTTTTCGTATATGCAATACTTTTCTCTAGGATGTGAAAGGATAATGTTGCCAGGTATTATTCAGTGACGTTAATAATGTGGATCTTCACAAGGCGGGAGTGCATCATTACACGTGCTGGCCGCACTCTGAGTCTTATGTCTGAGTCTTATGTCTGAGTCTAAAGGGGGTAAAACTAATTCAGTCTTTTGATATACATTTTGAATAAATATATTTCTTTTTTTATAGTCTTTTGTCGTGGGTCTTGAGACGACTACTGTAGTTATGTAGATTACACTGGTATGAATGTCTCCTTGACATGTGGTCTGCACTTCTGCCTCATGTTCTCAGTTGATGGTTCAAACGCAGAAGCTTTCAGCCCTGAAGCACCCCTCTTGTGACAGCTCGTCTGAACAATTACTCCACTCGAGATTCGTAGAACCTATGTAAACGTCAATCTCGAAGAATCTCCAACTCTTTCTTGGGCAAACAATCGAGGCGGCCGGTGGTTCTGCGGAGTGGTCTTGTAGCCGACTCGAGCCTACTCGCCCTAACGCTAATGGTTCTTGGAGTCCTCCAGCCAGGCCACACCAAAACCTCCAACCAATTAAGGGACAAAACATTCCTCCGCATGAATAGATGATATGCGGCAACATTGTAAATAACTGTATCAACTCGAGGGTGTTTCATAACGTTGAAAAGTAAAAAAAAAAACCATGTCCTGGAATGCAAATGAAAGCAGGGAGACGACCGCCCTCACCCGCTACGAGTACCTCCACTCGACGCCCTCACAAGGACGGTTGAGCCCACCCGATTGGTTGTTATCTTCTTTGTCCCACCAATCATGGAGATCCAGTCAATCACAAGGCAAACTCTCGACATGCCACGATAAACGCTGCAAGCGCTGTCACGGAAACTCAAAAGCCTTCATCGCGGCAGCCGTCCGGGATTACTGAGGACGTGAAGGAGGGTCAGGAGGAGGAGGAAGGAACAGCTGGACTACGAGAGTACTCTAGAAACAACACTGTTTCCCTCTAGCTTCTGATAAATTTTGTATGTGAAGTATCCTAGAAATACATGATCATCATTATTATTATCTTCAAGGGAATCGCCTGAGGGATGGAAGTAGTCAGGTGTAATCCAAAAAGGCAAGGGTAGCTTCAGTTCCTTGGACCAAAAGCCCTTCACCGGCATGAAACTTTCCTTGAAGGGGTCTAGGAATTCAAAACTGAAATACAGTTTACATTCTCTTTAAAGATTTCGATGTGTGGTACACAGGTTGAAGCAATTTCATGTTGATCTGTGTAGGAGGAGACTAAAGTGAGCTCATACCAGCCACATTATCAACAATTCTTCAGTACAACTCCGTCCACTACTCGTATCCCATTCCCGAGAGCACCTAGACGGTGCTGAGTGCAGGCTCAGCCAAGACAAACACACCGCTGGTCGGCATCAACACGGGCTGCGGGAGCCGGCTGCATCCTTCATCAATAGCGCCTCCGTCCCCCGACAGCGCCTCCGTCACTCACCCTCTCCAAACACTAGCCAGTCAAGCTCCTCCTCATCAACAGCAACAACAGCAGGTGTCTCCATGATGACACCACTATCCGCTTATCAAATCAAATCAACTCGGTCTCGGTAAATTCGAGCAAAACACGCCCTCACGCGCGGCATCGAGTCCTCTTGGCGGCCTCTTGCGTACCCGTCATCAAATACTTGGCATGCCCTTGACGTGGAGGAGCCGGGCTGTGCCGGGGTGGCGGACCTCCACCCCAAGTGGGCTTACTGGGGTGGGGGAACGTGGAGGGCACTGGAGCTGGGCTGAAGCTACGAGATGGCCAGGGAGAGTACCAGGACGGACTGAGGACTGGGACCACGGGAATGGGACAGAGAGTGGGACCATAGGAAAGGGCAGTAAAGTGGGATCATAGGGAAGGACAGTGAAGTGAGACCATAGGGAAGGGCAGTGAGTGGGACCATAGGAAAGGACAGTGAGTGGGACCATAAGAAAGGACAGTGAGTGGGACCATAGGAAAGGACAGTGAGTGGGACCATAAGAAAGGACAGTGAGTGGGACCATAGGAAAGGGCAGTGAAGTGGGACTATATGGAAGGGAAGTGAAGTGGGACCATAGGAAAGGGCAATTAGTTAGGATTATAGGGAAGGACAGTAAGTGGGACCATAGGGAAGGGCAGTGAAGTGGGACCATAGGGAAGGGCAGTAAAGTGGGATCATATGGAAGGACAGTAATGTGGGACCATAGGGAAGGACATTAAAGTGGGACCATAGGGAAGGACAGTAAAGTAGGACCATAGGGAAGGACAGTAAAGGGACCTAGGAAGGACGTAAAGTAGGACCATAGGGAAGGACAGTAAAGTGGGACCATAGGGAAGGACAGTAAAGTGGGACCATAGGGAAGGACAGTAAAGTGGGACCATAGGGAAGGACAGTAAAGTGGGATCATAGGGAAGGACAGTAAAGTGGGACCATAGGGAAGGACTGTGAGGTGGGCTCATAGAGAAGGGCAGTAAAGTGGGACCAGAGAAACAGTGAGTGGTCGCTGTGCTTGCAAACAGTGAGGGCGACGGAAGGACTGAGTATAAGTCGCGAGACAGAGACAAGCTGGTACAAAGTTACAGACTGGAGCACAGGGACAGAGGAGAACCACAGGGACAAAGGAAGACCACAGGGACAAAGTGGAACACAGGGACAAAGGAATACCACAGGGACAAAGTGGAACACAGGGACAAAGGAAGACCACAGGGACAAAGTGGAACACAGTGACAGAGTGGAACACAGGGACAAAGGAGGACCGCAGGGGCTGAGGAGGAACACAGGGACAGATGAGGAACAGAAGAGGAACACAGGGACAAAGTGGAACACAGTGACAGAGTGGAACACAGGGACAAGGAGGAAACACAAGGACGAGAGGAACACAGGGACAAAGAACAGAGAGGAACACAGGGAAAAAGGAACACAGGGACAGAGGAGGGACACAGGGACTAAGAAAGAACACAGGGGCAGAGGAGGAACAGAGGAACAGAGGAGGAACACAGGGACAGATGAGGAACACATGGACAGATGAGGAACACAGGGACAGAGAAGGGACACAGGGACAGAGCAGGGACAGAGGAGGCACAGGGACAGAGGAGGAACACAGGGACAGAGGAGGAACACAGGGACAGATGAGGAACACAGGGACAGAGCAGGCAGAGGAACACAGGGACAGAGGAGGAACACAGGGATAAAAGAAGAACACAGGGGCAGAGGAGGAACACAGGGACAGAGGAGGGACACAAAGACAGAGGAAGAACACAGAGACAGAGGGACACAGGGATAGAGCAGGGACAGAGGAGAGACACAGGGACAGAGCAGGGGCAGAGGAGGGACACAGGGACAGAGGAGGAACACAGGGACAGAGGAGAACACAGGGATAGAGGAAGAACACAGGGGCAGAGGAAGAACACAGGGACAGAGGAGGGACACAAAGACAGAGGAAGAACACAGAGACAGAGGGACACAGGGGCAGAGGAAGAACACAGGGACAGAGGAGGGACACAAGGGACAGAGGAAGAACACAGGGACAGAGGAGGGACACAAGGACAGAGGAGGACACAGGGACAGAGAGGAATCAAAGAAACAGTTCTGGTCGCTGGAAGAACTTATAAAACTGGGAACCTGCTTTGAATGGGCATCAGACTCGTCTTAGACCTTGGTTAAGTGGACCGTAAGTGAAGCCTGGCTGTGAGAGAGAGAGAGAGAGAGAGAGAGAGAGAGAGAGAGAGAGAGAGAGAGAGAGAGAGAGAATCTTCAAAATTTCTTTCTCTAAATTTTATTTTAAATGAAAAGTGTCGGTATATCAGTATTGTATATCATGTAAAAAAAAATAATGATTACTTCCCCTAATATTTTGACGTATTAAACATTTTCATGATTTTTTTTTTAAGGAAATTAAGATTTTAATTAATACTAAAAATCCTAATTTCAATAACCAAAAAAAATCATGAAAATGTTTTAAACATCAAAATATCACTATTTTTTTTTTACATATACAATACTGACATATCGGCATTTTTTTTTCCCTCTAAAATGAAGTTTAGAGAAAGAATTTTTTAAGGATTTTTTTTTTCGGAAATTATATTTTAATTTTTCACATTTCATTAAGTTATGACTTGTCAGTTTACTTCAGTTTACAGCATTTTTGATATACTCAAAATTTTAAATACAAAATATGCATGTGAATATGTCTGTGAATGACAGACTTTACTGTGTTTCATTTATGGCAAGACTGAAGTCTGAGGAAGTCTTAGTAGAGGTAGGAAGTCTGAGGCAAGTCTTAGTAGAGGGAGGAAGTCTGAGGAAGTCTTAGTAGAGGTAGGAAGTCTGAGGCAGTCTTAGTAGAGGGAGGAAGTCTGAGGAAGTCTTAGTAGAGGTAGGAAGTCTGAGAAGTCTTAGTAGAGGAGGAAGTCTAAGAGGAAAGTCTTAGTAGAGGTAGGAAGTCTGAGGAAGTCTTAGTAGAAAGGGGAGGAAGTCTGAGGAAGTCTTAGTAGAGGTAGGAAGTCTGAGGAAGTCTTAGTAGAGGAGGAAGTCTGAGGAAGTCTTAGTAGAGGGAGGAAGTCTGAGGAAGTCTTAGTAGAGGTAGGAAGTCTGAGGAAGTCTTAGTAGAGGTAGGAAGTCTGAGGAAGTCTTAGTAGAGGTAGGAAGTCTGAGGAAGTCTTAGTAGAGGAAAGCTGAGGAAGTCTTAGTAGAGGAGAAGTCTGAGGAATCTTAGTAGAAATAGAAGTCTGAGGAAGTCTTAGTAGAGGTAGGAAGTCTGAGGAAGTCTTAGTAGAGGTAGGAAGTCTGAGGAAGTCTTAGTAGAGGTAGGAAGTCTGAGGAAGTCTTAGTAGAGGTAGGAAGTCTGAGGAAGTCTTAGTAGAGGAGGAAGTCTGAGGAAGTCTTAGTAGAGAGACTTACACTTGAACAAGAGTGTATGGGGAGTGTGGATGGCCTTGTTTACATGTGACTCTTCACATGGAAGGGAGAGGAAACCTAAGAGGAATAAGAGTCCAAAAGAGGCGAGGAGCAAGGGGAGGAATAAGAGGTGGTGAGTAAAGGGAGGAATAAGAGGAGAGGAGCAAAGGGAGGAATAAGATGAGAGGAGCAAAAGGAGGAATAAGGGGTGGTGAGCAAAGGGATGAATAAGAGGAGAGGAGCAAAGGGAGGAATAAGGGGTGGTGAGCAAAGGGATGAATAAGAGGAGAGGAGCAAAGGGAGGAATAAGGGGTGGTGAGCAAAGGGAGGAATAAGAGGAGAGGAGCAAAGGGAGGAATAAGGGGTGGTGAGCAAAGGGAGGAATAAGAGGAGAGGAGCAAAGGGAGGAATAAGGGGTGGTGAGCAAAGGGAAGAATAAGAGGAGAGAAGCAAAGGAAGAATAAGAGACGAGGAGCAAAGGGAAAATAGGAGACGATGAGCAAAGGGAGGAATAAGAAGAGAGGAGCAAAGGGAGGAATAAGAGACGAGGAGCAAAGGGAGAAATAAGAAAAAAAGGACAAAGGGAGGAATAAGAGGGGAGGAGAGAAGGAAGGAATAAGAGGGAAGTAACGGGTGTGGGGAGAAAGGAATGGGGAGAAGATAAGGGAAGTGAGGGTGGAGAAAGGAATGGGAAGGGCAGAGGAAGGAATGAGGTGGGAAGGAGGAAGAGTGCAGGGAAGGGGCAGAGGAAGGGAATGAGGTGCTGGAGGAGGGGGTGCTGTAGATGGGGAGAGGGGGATGGGACAGGAGGAGGGGCAGGGGAAGGAGGTGCAGAGGGGAAGGGGGTGCATGGTGAAGGAGAAGGAGGAGGGGAGCAGGGTGAAAGAGTACAGAGGGAGGGGTGAAAGGAAGGGGTGCATGGGGAGGGGCACATGGGGAGGGGGTGCAGGGGAGAGGTAAATGAAGAAGTCAAGGGTGGCAAAGTGCCTTGATGAGGTGAAATGTTCACGAGAGAGAGAGAGAGAGAGAGAGAGAGAGAGAGAGAGAAGAGAAGAGAAAAGAGAGAGAGAAATGAATAGTATAGAGAAGAAGATGAAAAATGAGAGAAGAAGAAGAGAAGAGGGGAAAGGAAAGATGAAATAAGAGTGACATTTAACTCTTGCTTTCTGACTTCAGTAATCCTGAACACTGGAAAGGAACTGGAAAAAAAAATCTTGGTTATCTTTCCGCGAGTCTGTGTTGGTTGAGTGCTTGGTTGATTGACTGTTTGATTGAGTGCTTGGTTGAGTGCTTGGTTGAGTGCTTGGTTGAGTGCTTGGTTATTGCATGTTATGCTTGTGAGTGCTTGGTTGAGTGCTTGGTGATTGACTTGTTGAGTGCTTGGTTGAGTGCTTGGTTGAGTGCTTGGTTGAGTTTGGTTGATTGCTTGGTTGAGTGCTTAGTTGAGTGCTTGGTTGAGTGCTTGGTTGAGTGATTGGTTGATTGATTGATTGACTGTTTGATTGATTAACTGACCGACTGCTGGTTATTGATTGATTGGCGTGCGTGTGTGTGTGTACTCACCTATTTGTGGTTGCAGGGGCTGAGTCATAGTTCCTGGCCCCGCCTTTTCGCTGGACGCTACTAGGTCCACTCTCTCCCTGCTCCATGAGTTTTATCATACCCCTTCTTAAATCTATGTATGGATCCTGCCTCCACTATATCACTCTCCAGATTGTTCCACTTCCTGTCAACTCTATGACTGAAGAAATACTTCTAACATCCCTGTGACTCATCTGAGTCTTCAACTTCCAATTGTGACCCCTTATTGCTGTGTCCCATCTCTGAAACATTCTGTCCCTATCCACCCTGTCAATTCCTCCCAGTATTTTATATGTCGTTACCATATCCTCCCTATCTCTCCTGACCTCCATTGTCGTCAGGTTTATTTCCCTTAATATCTCTTCGTAGGACATCCCCCTTAGCCCCGAGACTAGTCTTATTGCAAACCTTTGCACTCTCTCTAATTTCTTGAAGTGCTTTTACCAGGTGTGGGTTCCATACTGGAGCTCCATACTCCAGTATGGGCCTGACGTACACGGTGTACAAAGTCTTGAACGACTCCTTACTGAGGTGTCGACAATTATTCTTAGGATTGCTAGGCGCCCATATGTTGCAGCAGTTATTTGGTTAGACACACTCCGACATCCTTTTCCTTGAGTGAGGTTTGCAGTTTTTGGCCCCCTAGTCTGTACTCTGTCTGCAGTCTTCTCTAACCTTCTCCAGTGTATGTGTGTGTGGTGTGTGTGTGTGTGTGTGTGTGTGTGTGTGTGTGTGTGTGTGTGTGTGTGTGTGGGGCTGGATATACAGGCGATTAAGTGGATAATACTCTAAATACTTGGATGACTCTCACTCTCTCTCTCTCCTCCTGGCTAACTGGATGATTGATTGATTGAATGGTTAATCGATTGGTTCAATGCATCGCAATTGTGAAATATTGCTCTGTAAGGCACCCGCTCCCTGGAGGGGGTGGAGGATTGAGGATGGAGGATTGAAGGCGGAGGTTGGAGGTTGGAGGTTGGAATGTCCCGTTGCTTGGTAGTACAAAGTGAATATCTCTGTTCGGGAGTATTCACTCTGCGTGAGTGCTGGCGCGTCACCAAAGACGCGCAGATGCGTCATTCCATCACGACGCAGGTGCGACACCCCTGTCAGAAGGCTGGTTGACCTCCTAGACTCAGGTGTTGGTTGTGTGAGGTTGCAGGTGTTCGGGCAGAGACTGCCAGCACAGAAATGCTAGTCGAAGGTGTTTAGGAAGATGTTGATGTTGTGCGTCTTGTGACGTGATGTTGTGCGTCTTGTGACGTGATGTTGTGCGTCTTGTGACGTGATGTTGTGCGTCTTGTGAAGTGATGTTGAACGTCTTGTGACGTGATGTTGTATAAGGATGGTGTCTGATGTTAGGTAATGTTGAGGTAAATTAGGGATGATGTGGGGTGCTAGATTTTATGTATATGTGCGAGATGTTGAGCTATGTTGGGCTGATGTTGAAGGAGATGAAGCAAGATGATGAATGATGCATAGATAGATTAGAAGACGATAACAAAATGACCAAAGGGACAATTTCATAGAAGGGAACAGAAAAAAGTGACAGGAATGATGACAGGAATTATGAGAGGAATGATGACAGGAATTATGAGAGGAATGATGACAGGAATTATGAGAGGAATGATGACAGGAATTATGAGAAGAATGATGACAGGAATTATGAGAAGAATGATGACAGGATTTATGAGAGGAATGACGACAGGAATTATGAGAAGAATGATGACAGGATTTATGAGAGGAATGATGATAGGAATTATGAGAGGAATGATGACAGGAATTATGAGAGGAATGATGACAGGAACTATGAGAGGAATGATGATAGGAATTACGACAGGAATGATGACAGGGATACTGACAAGAATGATTATAGGAATACTGACAGGAATGATGACAGGAATACTGACAGGAGTGGTGACAGGAATACTGACAGGAATGATGACAGGAATATTGACAAGAATACTGACAAGAATGAAAACAGGAATACTGGCAAGAGTGGTGACAGGAATTATGACAGGAATACTGATAGGAATAATGACAGGAATACTGATAGGAATAATGACATGAATAATGACAGGAATACTGAGAGGAATACCGATAGAAATGATGATCTAAGTGATAAAATCAATACTATTTGTTGAAGGATGACGGGAATATTGACTGCAGTGATAAGAGGATTGTTGAGGGGAATGCTGTCAGGAGTCGTGAGTGAGGGGAACTGAGGGGAAATACCGACAGGAATGCCAGCAGGAATGTCCCATGAAGCTCGGCTTAACGTCATGATGTATTAAGCTCCTCCACACACCGTAACATCACAATAAACATCAGGATTTTGTCATCAATTAAATCTCGACTTGTTATGTGTGTGCTGCGCGAGACTAGAGGACGGGAGAGTGGAAGCTTTGGCTTGACTGACACAGAGTTTTTCACGTATCTGGAGATTAGCAGTGACTCAAAACAGTTTTTCACATATCCAGGGGAATTTGTAGTGACTCAAAACAGTTTTGACAGCCTCGACTGTCAACGTCTGTCAATTTTTTTTTTTTTTTAATTCCACGAAAATTTCTTGTAGGTGATATTTTCGGTTCTCCCATAAGTCTCTCTCTCTGGAACACAAAGACACATGTGCAACACTGGGGTGTCTGTGTTGCGTAGTGTTGCAACTGTGTCCTATGCCGTTTAGAAACTTCTAAAGTGGTTTTTCAGATTGCGGTTTTTTTTTTTGCATGTCAAAAAATCATATTGATGCTGATGACATAAATAATTTGGATTAATTTAATGGATTTTCACGGTATTTTTAAAAATTTAATGACATTATTAAATAATTTGGATTATTTCACCGTATATTTTTCAATCTAATAATATTATTAAATAATTTGGATTATTTCACCGTATTTTTTTAATTCTAATGATATTATTAAATAATATGGATAATTTCATGGATTATCACGGTAATTTTTCGTTAATGCTGAGGACGCAAATAATTTGGATTTCATGGATTTTCAGGGAATTTTGAATTTCATCCGCCTTACTAGAGGATCCAGTGATTTAACCTGTTCTGATTGACGGGCAGGTCGATCACCATGCCCAGCCCTTCTAGGGCAGGGTAGGTGCCAAGGCTGGAGCTTGCTACCATCTGCGGCTCGCAAGCCTGCCCTTCCTGTCAGCCTCCTTGGAGCGGGGAAGGTGGCAGACCAGAGAGGCCTAGCATTTATCTACCTACCTGCCTCGTGCTGGTGGGGAATGTGGCTAGGCCTGGGACCAGTTGGTCCCGCCGCTGTGGGGTACCCCCTCCCATGGGAGACATAGGTCTCTGATACTCCCACGCCAGGGAGCCGGAGCCGGGTCGCCATCTGGTAAAGACCCGGGCTGGGAGAATTCCCGGTGAATCAACAGCTCCTCCTCCTGTTCTGATTATTCCAGGACTCGAACCCATCACGACTTGAGGCTGAGAAAAATATTCAGCATACAAGAAAACACTTAAGTCTCGGCTTTGTTAAGTTACAATTTTGGTTGTTAAGTTGCGATGTTAGTTACAAAGTTACGATGTTTGCTGTTAACTTACAATGTTTGCTATTAACTTACTTATAATGTTTCTTGTTGACTTACAATGTTTACTGTTAACTTACAATGTTTACTGTTGACTTACAATGTTTACTGTTGACTTACAATGTTTACTGTTGACTTACAATGTTTACTGTTGACTTACAATGTTTACTGTTAACTTACAATGTTTACTGTTGACTTACAATGTTTACTGTTGACTTACAATGTTAATTGGGGCAACTTTTGTTGTTCTTATATCACTGTTACTCCATGCTGTTATTAGCAGGAGTCCAGGTGACTACTAAAACTCCGAGTACTAAAACTCCAGGTGAGTATTAAAATTCCAGGTGAGTACTAAAACTCCAGGTGAGTACTAAAACTCCAGGTGAGTACTAAAACTCCGAGTACTAAAACTCCAGGTGAGTATTAAAATTCCAGGAGAGTACTAAAACTCCAGGTGAGTACTAAAACTCCGAGTACTAAAACTCCAGGAGAGTACTAAAACTCCAGGAGAGTACTAAAACTCCAGGAGAGTACTAAAACTCCAGGAGAGTACTAAAACTCCAGGAGAGTACTAAAACTCCGAGTACTAAAACTCCAGGAGAGTACTAAAACTCCAGGAGAGTATTAAAACTCCGAGTACTAAAACTCCAGGTGAGTACTAAAACCTGAGTACTAAAACTCCAGGAGAGTACTAAAACTCCAGGAGAGTACTAAACTCCAGGAGAGTACTAAAACTCCAGGAGAGTACTAAACCCGAGTACTAAAACTCCAGGAGAGTACTAAAACTCCAGGAGAGTACTAAAACTCCAGGAGATACTAAACCGAGTACTAAAACTCCAGGAGAGTAATAAAACTCCAGGAGAGTATTAAAACTCCAGGTGAATACTAAAACTGTCAGATGCAGATGCAGTTTAATGTAAACAAATGCAAAGTTCTAAATGTAATCTGAAGCCAAGACAACAGTGCATAAGTGTTCGCAATAAAGCTAACAGAATCCTTGGCTTCATATCAAGAAGCATAAATAACAGAAGTCCTCAGGTTGTTCTTCAACTCTATATATCTTTGGTTAGGCCTCATCTAGATTATGCTGCACAGTTTTGGTCACCGTATTACAGAATGGATATAAATGCTCTGGAAAACGTACAAAGGAGGATGACAAATTTGATCCCATGTATCAGAAATCTTCACTATGAGGATAGACTGAGGACCTTGAATCTGCACTCTCTAGAAAGGCGTAGAATTAGGGGGGATATGTTTGAGGTGTATAAATGGAAAACAGGAATAAATAAAGGGGATGTAAATAGCGTGCTGAAAATATCCAGCCAAGACAGGACTCGCAGCAATGGTTTCAAGTTGGATAAATTCAGATTCAGGAAGGATATAGGAAAGCACTGGTTTGGTAATAGAGTTGTGGATGAGTGGAACAAACTCCCGAGTACCGTCATAGATGCTAAGACGTTGTGTAGTTTTAAAAATAGGTTAGATAAATACATGGGTGGGTGTGGGTGGGTGTGAGTTTGGACCTGACTAGCTTATGCTACCAGGTCAGTAGCCTTTCTAATTCTTTAAGTGGAAGTGACCTGACCAGGTGGTCGGCTAGATAATTATATGAGTGGGTGCGGTTGCGTGTGAGTTGGTCCTGACTAGTTTGTGCTACAAGGTCAGATGCCGTGCTCCTTCCTTAAGTGAATGTAACCTGACCTGGCTGGGTCGGGGCATTGGCTTAAGCCTGTTGAGACTTGAACTTACCTCGCATGGGCCAGTAGGCCTGCTGCAGTGTTCCTTCTTTCTTATGTTCTTATGTTCTTAACTCCAATTTAGTATTAAAACTCTAGGTGAGTAATAAAACTCCAAATGAGCACTAAAACTCCAAGTGAGTATTAAAACTCCAAGTGAGTATTAAAACTCCAAGTGAGTACTAAAACTCCAGGTGAGTACTAAAACTCCAGGTGAGTACTAAAACTCCAGGTGAGTACTAAAACTCCAAGTGAGTATTAAAACTCCAAGTGAGAACTAAAACTCCAGGTGAGTACTAAAACTCCAGGTGAGTACTAAAACTCCAGGTGAGTACTAAAACTCCAAGTGAGTATTAAAACTCCAATTGAGTACTAAAACTCCAGGTGAGTACTAAAACTCCAAGTGAGTATTAAAACTCCAAGTGAGTACTAAAACTCCAGGTGAGTACTAAAACTCCAGGTGAGTACTAAGACTCCAGGTGAGTACTAAAAGACCAAGTGAGTATTAAAACTCCAAGTGAGTACTAAAACTCCAGGTGAGTACTAAAACTCCAGATGAGTACTAAAACTCCAAGTGAGTATTAAAACTCCAATTGAGTACTAAAACTCCAGGTGAGTACTAAAACTCCAGGTGAGTACTAAAACTCCAAGTGAGTATTAAAACTCCAATTGAGTACTAAAACTCCAGGTGAGTACTAAAACTCCAGGTGAGTACTAAAACTCCAAGTGAGTATTAAAACTCCAATTGAGTACTAAAACTCCAGGTGAGTACTAAAACTCCAGGTGAGTACTAAAACTCCAGGTGAGTACTAAAACTCCAGGTGAGTACTAAAACTCCAAGTGAGCATTAAAACTCCAATTGAGTACTAAAACTCCAGGAGAGTACTAAAACTCCAGGTGAGTACTAAAACTCCAATTGAGTACTAAAACTCCAAGTGAGTATTAAAACTATATGTGAGTACTAAAACTCCAGGAGCGTACTAAAACTCAAAGTGAGTACTAAAACTCCAGATGAGTACTAAAACTCCAGGTGAGTACTAAAACTCCAAGTGAGTACTAAAACTCCAGGTGAGTACTAAAACTCCAGGTGAGTACTAAAACTCCAAGTTAAAACACCAATTGAGTACTAAAACTCCAGGAGAGTACTAAAACTCCAGGTGAGTACTAAAACTCCAGGTGAATACTAAAACTCCAAGTGAGTATTAAAACTCCAGGTGAGTACTAAAACTCCAGGTGAGTACTAAAACTCCAAGTTAAAACTCCAATTGAGTATTAAAACTCCAGAAGAGTACTAAAACTCCAGGTGAGTACTAAAACTCCAGGTGAATACTAAAACTCCAAGTGAGTATTAAAACTCCAGGTGAGTACTAAAACTCCAGGAGAGTACTAAAACTCCAGGTGAGTACTAAAACTCCAGGTGAGTACTAAAACTCCAGGTGAGTACTAAAACTCCAAGTGAGTACTAAAACTCCAGGTGAGTACTAAAACTCAAGGTGAAGTACTAAAACTCCAGGTGAGTACTAAAATTCCAAGTGAGTACTAAAACTCCAGATGAAGTACTAAAACTCCAGGTGAGTACTAAAACTCCAGGTGAGTACTAAAACTCCAGGTGAGTACTAAAACTCCAGGTGAAGTACTAAAACTCCAGGAGAGTACTAAAACTCCAGGTGCAGTACTGAAACTCCAGGAGAGTACTAAAACTCCAGGTGAAGTAGTAAAACTCCAGGTGAAGTAGTAAAACTCCAGGTGAGTACTAAAACTAAAGGTGAGTACTAAAACTCCAGGTGAGTACTAAAACTCCAGGTGAGTACTAAAACTCCAGGTGAGTACTAAAACTCCAGGTGAGTACTAAAACTCCAGGTGAGTACTAAAACTTCATGTAAGTACTAAAACTCTAGGTGAGTATTAAAACTCCAGGTGAGTACTAAAACTCCAGGTGAGTACTAAAACTCCAGGTGAGTACTAAAACTCCAGGTGAGTACTAAAACTCCAGGTGAGTACTAAAACTCCAGGGGAGTACTAAAACTCCAGGGGAGTACTAAAACTCCAGGTGAAGTACTAAAACTCCAGGTGAGTCACCTGCCCTGGGTTCGAATCCCACCTGTTCTTTGGTTTGATAAGACACTGAGTTATGACGAGTAAGACACATGCAACAGTCTGGTATCTTTATTTGTGATGTGTTTCGCCTGTCCATCGAGATTCTTCAGTCGAATACAGGAGAATAAAACACCTAAGACAGTAGAATAGAAGGTGGTCAGTCCCTTAGCTTGAAACAGCGGCATGGGGTTAGATCTCGTGTTCTAGAGCATATATGAAGTGTAGCAGCTAGAGATGAGGTCACAAGTGAGTGGGGCCCACTAGTGGAAGTAGGTCATGTTAGGGAGATGTTGGCATTAAAGTTGTAGAAGAGATTCCCAGTACTAAGATACTAGGATGTTGCTGTGTCAGACAAGTATCACATCAATGGAAAGCAATATAGACAATTTGGTGTCTAAGACACGCATGTAACACTTGTCTATCTTTGGTTAATATTGATTTCAGGACCTCGAGTTTTCTCTTATGTAAATTCTCCAATACTGAGTAACTATTGCAATTAACTTATTTTTGGGAAGGTAACTAAAAAATAAACGTAACTTAACCCAACTAACTAACCAATAATTTACATTTAAATCAAGGTTAAGTTAGATAGAGTTACGTTTTTGCTTACCAATTGATGGGTTTGTCAAACCCTCATAAAATAAAAGTCTCCTCTGCACAATCCACTTGATATGAGGGAAATTTACTTAATAGATTATAACTAAGATAAAAATCGAGCACCTAAACTCAATATTAACTGAATCTTCATTACATACTTTCTTTCACTAGTGGGCCCCGCTCACCTGTGATCTCATCTCCAGCCCCCACACCTCACATGTGTTCCAATATATCAGGCCTGGCCCCATGGCTCTCTTTCAAACCAAGGGACTGACCACCTTCTATCAAGGCTGAGGGACTGATCACCTAGAAAAACCACCTCTCCACGTCTTCTGCTCACCACTGATACGATACTCTAGTTCATGTCTCCTACTGCTTGAGCTCAAATGCAAGCATTATACATATACAATAACAGCTCTTGTTGACAAGTATAGTAAGAAGTTAATACTCAGATCATTATATAACAATGATAAAATAGTAATAATAATAATAATATTAATAATAATATCTTTATTTCTACAAGTACATGTACAAGGTATACAGGCCTAGCTGACATCAATGACATACTACTATATAGAAAGCCGCTTGTTATGCTGAGCATTTCGGGAAAATTAGGTCAATTTTGTCCCAGGATGCGACCCACACCAGTCGACTAACACCCAGGTACCCGTTTTACTGATGGGTGAACATAGACAACAGGTGTAAAGAAACACGCCCAAGGTTTCTACCCTCGCTGGGAATCGAACCCGGACCCTAGCCTTGTGAAGTGAGAGCTTTAGCCACCAGGCTTCGCACTGAGTAGAGCTATATAATGTCACTATAAAGCTCTACAAAGAGCGAAATGTTGTCTATAACAATGGTTTGCTTTGCACCATGTTTCCACCTAACATGCGCAGTATTCAGCTGAGAAAAATGTCAGGTGGTGGCTCTCCCGTGCCAGGTGGTTGCTCTCCTGGGCCAGGTGGTGGCTCTCCCGTGCCAGGTGGTTGCTCTCCCGTGCCAAGTGGTGGCTCTCCTGGGCCAGGTGGTGGCTCTCCCGTGCAAGTTGGTGGCTCTCCAGGGCCAGGTGGTGGCTCTCCCGTGCCAGGTGGTGGCTCTCCTGGGCCAGGTGGTGGCTCTCCCGTACAAGTTGGTGGCTCTCCAGGGCCAGGTGGTGGCTCTCCCATGCAAGTTGGTGGCTCTCCTGGGCCAATTGCAGAGCTGCGTTGAATACTTAGACATACTTAAACAGTATCAGGTTGAAGACGTGTTATCATGATGAGTATCAGGTTGTAAACATGTTATCATGATGAGTATCAGGTTGTAAACATGTTATCATGATGAGTATCAGGTTGTAAACATGTTATCATGATGAGTATCAGGTTGTAAACATGTTATCATGATGAGTATCAGGTTGTAAACATGTTATCATGATGAGTATCAGGTTGTAAACATGTTATCATGATGAGTATCAGGTTGTAAACATGTTATCATGATAGTACAGTTGTAACATGTTATCATGATGGTATCTTGTAAACATGTTATCATGATGAGTATCATGAAATTTTATCATGATAGTTAGTTGTAAACATGTTATCATGATGAGTATCAGGCTGTAAACATGTTATCATGATGAGTATCAGGTTGTAAACATGTTATCATGATGAGTATCAGGCTGTAAACATGTTATCATCATCATCATCAGCTGGTGTTCTTAGTAACGACGTTTCACCCCCTCTATTACAATACACACGTCTCGAAGAGTGAAACCTTGCAGAAAAATGTTTTTACACAGTCAAGCCTCGCCTTTTCTCCCCCAAAAATCGCCATTCGAAAATAAAAACCATTTAGAATATCAAAATGATTATTCCAAGTGCATCGAGTGCTAATATGTTTCGGGTTCCCATTATCAAAAAAATAGAAAAAAACCAATGATCTCAGGTTTTTACATTTTCACGTTAAACCGGACCTGTCGAAACGTTCCTGAAACATACACCAGTGGTGTATCAAACAACACTGGTTCACTTACTACCAGTGGTGTATCAAACAACACTGGTTCACTTACTACCAGTGGTGTATCAAACAACACAGGTTCACTTAGTACCAGTGGTGTATCAAACAACACAGGTTCACTTACTGCCAGTGGTGTATCAAACAACACTGGTTCACTTACTACCAGTGGTGTATCAAACAACACAGGTTCACTTACTACCAGTGGTGTATCAAACAACACTGGTTCACTTACTACCAGTGGTGTATCAAACAACACTGGTTCACTTACTACCAGTGGTGTATCAAACAACACTGGTTCACTTACTACCAGTGGTGTATCAAACAACACAGGTTCACTTACTACCAGTGGTGTATCAAACAACACTGGTTCACTTACTACCAGTGGTGTATCAAACAACACAGGTTCACTTACTACCAGTGGTGTATCAAACAACACTGGTTCACTTACTACCAGTGGTGTATCAAACAACACTGGTTCACTTACTACCAGTGGTGTATCAAACAACACAGGTTCACTTACTGCCAGTGGTGTATCAAACAACACTGGTTCACTTACTACCAGTGGTGTATCAAACAACACAGGTTCACTTACTGCCAGTGGTGTATCAAGCAACATTGGTTCACTTACTGCCAGTGGTGTATCAAGCAACACTGGTTCACTTACTACCAGTGGTGTATCAAACAACACTGGTTCACGTACTATCAGTGGTGTATCAAACAACACTGGTTCATTCACTATCAGTGGTGTATCAAACAGCACTACTACTGCCACTACCAGTGGTGTCTAAGTGTTATGTCAGTTCTCAAACCTTTACACTTCACCATTTTTCCTCTCTTTCACCATTAAAAATACAACAAATACACAGGAGAGAGCGACACATTGAGTAGCGTCTCAGCATACACCCTCAAGCACTCTCACTCTCTCTAACAAAAATAATATCTTGTTACATCTCAGTTTTCTGCTGTTGGGCGGTGTGCCTGCGTGCGTGTGCCTGCGTGCGTGTGCCTGCGTGCGTGTGTGTGTGTGTGTGTGTGTGTGTGTGTGTGTACTCACCTATTTGTGGATGCAGGGGTCGAGTCATAGCTCCTGGTGTGTGTGTGTGTGTGTGTGTGCCTGCGTGCGTGCGTGTGTGTGTGTGTGTGTGTGTGTGCCTGCGTGCGTGCGTGTGTCTGCGTGCGTGCGTGTGTGTGCATGTATGTGTGTGTGTGCGTGCGTGCGTGCGTGCGTGTGTCTGCGCGTGCGTGTTGTGTGAGTGTGTGTGTGTGTGTGTGTGTGTGGTGTGTGTGTGTGTGTGTGTGTGTGCCTGCGTGCGTACGTGTGTGTGTGTGTGTGTGTGTGTGCCTGCGTGCGTGCGTGGTGTGTGTGTGTGTGTGTGTGTGTGTGTGGTGCGTGTGGTGTGCTGTTGTGTGTGTGTGTGTACTCATCAAATTGTACTTACTTAATTGTGGTTGCAGGGGTCGAATCATAGCTCCTGGCCCCGCGTCTTCACTGGTCGCTACTAGGTCCACTCTCTCCCTGCTCCGTGAGCTTTATCGTACCTTTTCTTAAAGCTATGTATGGTACCTGCTTCCACTACCTCACTTTCCAGAGTATTCCACTTTTTGACAACTCTATGACTGAAGAAATACTTCCTAACATCCCTGTGATTCATCTGAATATTCAACTTCCAATTTGTGACCCCATGTTGCTGTGTTCCATCTCTGGGACAACCTGTCTCTATCCACCTTGTCGATTCCCCTCAGTATTGTATATGTCCTTATCATGTCTCCTGTCCTCCAGTTTCGTCAGGTTGATTTCCCTAACCTCTCCTAATAGGATATACCCCTTAGCTCCGTGACTAGTCTCGTTGGAAACCTTTGCACTTTCCGTGTTTGTGTTTTAATTACGTCTCCGAGTTTTTCGGGTGCTGAGCTCAGGCTCTTGAGCTCGGCTTTTTGTGTTAGCTCACTTGAGCTGGCACTGTCGTGTCCATTTTAAAAGCTATAGGAGTCACTGGCTTTGGTTTTACACTATGTAGTCCCCAGACATTGTTTCCAATATCTGGGGCGTTTAGGTCCTTCGTACTGTTTTTTTTTTATTACATGAAACAACCTCCAGCTCCTGGGACCCTCCACTTAACTAGCTATCAACTGTTATTTCGATTTACCGCATCACAAATAACGTCTTCAAGTATGTAGGTACGAACCCTGGTATAGAGTACGCCGCCACTATTTACTGTTATCTCTCGCTTCTTTGTGACTATACTACTACTACTACTACTACTTCTACTGCTAATACTGCTACTACTACTGCTACTACTACTACGACTACTATTACTACTACAAGAATTCTTCAATACTTGTCCAACCTTTGGACGAAGACCTACTTACACTAGTGGATGGTACCACTATGATCCCACCTCCTCCTGCTTCCACTCACCTGACTACAGTATATAAGTCACTTCTACGGCTCTATGCTGTACTTTCAACAGAGTGATAGATTGAACACATCGATTCCAGGCTGAGGGACTGATTACCTCAAACTTCTCCTCTCCTCACCCCTCTCTGCTTTATATTGGACTGATGAAGCCACTGTGTGGCGAAACGTTTTCTTAATAAAGATTCCCATACGTCGCATAATATCCAATTCCTAGATCAAGAGCCCCTCACCAGTGTCAAGGAACCACCCTTGAGGGGATAAATATATACAACATTAAGTAGGTTGGTTAATGGGGCTTAAGTCTACATATCACCTGTTTAACACAAGTTAAGGGATTAAAGTATACTCTTGGCGCATACACACAGAAACATACACACAGAGATATATACACCTCACGGTGTATAGATTATCCAGGTAACGTTGTCCCAATCAACTCAAAACCTCCGAATAATAACCCTGCATTGCAAAGATCAATAATTTAACCGAATAACCAAATTGGATTATTCTACAAAATTAATTAAATTCCTCCACAATAATTTATAATCGTAATGGCATGTTTAATGATACCAGTTAATGACAGTAATACTTTAAATAATAATAAAGAGAGAAATTAATTTGCCGGGAGTGTAATGAGGGAGTACTGTGTCATCCATTTAATACTCTGATTCCAAATATGCAACACGACCTCGCATGAAAACAATATTTCTTTTGGTTTTTTTTCTCTCTCTATTAACTAATTAATCTTTATTAATATTGTCACCGGATTTTTTTCGACGATTTTTTGTGTTATTGTTAATTTAATAAGAGTGATATTTCAACCAACTTAATTTAAATAGATAGTGAAGATTATACAGTTTATATATATATATATATATATATATATATATATATATATTGTTATATGCACCGAGTGGTATATGTCTGTGTATATACATTGAGATGTGTATGTCTCAACTGAGAAATGTCTGTGTATACACATTGAGGGTTGTATGTCTGCCATTGTATATACACTGGTAGAAAGTTTTGATTCTTTTGTTTAAGGAATTACTGTGTCCTTGACTGGTTGTGAACAAGTTAGGGTTAAAGACCTTCGTCTAGTCGATAGGATTTAAACCTGATTAACCAAAAGCGCTAGATAATTCGCAATGAACGACCGTTAGTAAATAAACAGATGAACCTGACGGTGCACAGCTGTAGGGACAGGTAGGAAGGAAGGTAGGTTCAGAAAGGGAGGGAGGGAGGGAGTGCACTATTAGAAAGGATAGGTAGGTAGGTAGGTAAGTGAAGGGAGTGCACAAGTGGAGGGGTGGTTAGGTAGGTGGAGGGAGGGAGGGAATGGAGGGGCTCACATATTGATTGTGCCCCTATGCCAGTTTCCTCTTCCTCCTCCTCCTCCTCTTCCGCTCCAGACTTTATTACATTTGTTTTGTCAGTGTTGCTTCTGGTGTATAGGGAGGGAGAGGAAGAGGAAGAAGAAGGGGAAAGGAAGAAAGTATGGGTAAGAAGAGGGGAAAAAAGGAGAGTAGGGGAGGAACAGGAAGGAAATAAAGGCTAGAGCGAATTTGGGAAGAGGAAAGAGGTGGATGAGGGAGATGGAAGAATGAAGAGGGGAACTGAGGAGAGGAAGAGATGGTAGAGGAGAGGAGAACAAGGGAAGACATGGGGCAGGGAAGAGAAAGAAGGCAAGAAAAGATCTCTGTAGGATAAAAGAGAAGAGAGGAGGAGAAAGAGGAAGAGAAAAAAGAAGAGGAGGAGGAGGAGGCAGGAATACATGAAGTTAAAGGTAAGGGGAGGAAGAGCAAATTAAATAAAGGTGGAGAGAGAGAGAGAGAGAGAGAGAGAGAGAGAGAGAGAGAGAGAGAGAGAGAGAGAGAGAGAGAGAGAGAAGAGAGAGATGAGAAGATTAAGAAAAAGAGACGTAGAGATTATATAGATATATGTATTAAGTAGAGTAGCAGTAGTTAGTGAGAAACTACAATTTTTAATTAAATTACAAGCAACTATGTATTATTATTATGATTATTATTATTATAGTAGTAGTAGCAGTAGTAGTATCATTATTATTATTAATATGACTACTTATTATTATTATCATTATTATTATTATTATTATTATTATTATTATTATTATTATTATTATTATTATTTATTATTATTATTATTATTGTCATATTAAAACTTTCGTCATTCCCATACAGTGATTATTTCACTGTTTTACACAGAGAGTTCATCACTGTCCCATAACAGTGAGTGCCTCACTATTATTGCTCACAACAGTGACCCACGACAGTGACACGACTAACACCCTCATGACATGTTCACTAACAACCCGCACAGTGAACCATGGTCCGTTCTGGACCATGGTTCAGATTATTTGTGAATTGTTCCAGCCAATGTATTGTGATTATTTTCTCATGGCACGTTTAATTAATTAAATTTTGATTATTAAACATTACTGGGGGAAAACTACAACGTTTCGCCCGTTCTATAAAGTTATAAGTCAGAGCACATATATTACTTGATCAAGTACTGTACTTGTCTCCCTCTTGATAACGTACTGTATTGTATCGCTGGTGACTGCTAATATATTGTAAAGATTCCAATAACACCACACACACACACACAACACACACACACACACACACACACACACACACACACACACACACACACACACACACACATATATATATATATATATATATATATATATATATATATATATATATATATATATATATATATATATATATATAGATGAATGGTTCAGAGAACCGACGAGTTGGTAAATTAGACACATATGCAACACTTGGGTATCTTTATTTGTCTAATTTACCAACTCGTCGGTTCTCTGAACCATTCATCTACATCCTGTCTGACACAGCAACATCTTGGTATCTTAATACAGGGAATTCTTCGCTTGCCTAACCCTTGGGCACGACCTACTTCCACATTGGTCAAATGTGACACCCCTACGACTGCTGCACCTCTCCTGTCTACAGTATATAAGCTTCCTCTTCGCTCATATGCTGTATTCTATTCAAGATTGATGGACTGACAACATCGACTCAAGGTTGAGGACTGACCACCTTAAACTAATCCAGTTCTTCATGATTCTCCTTTGGACTGATGAAGCCACTGTGTGGTGAAACGTTTCATCAATAAAGATACCCAAGTGTTGCATATGTGTAATTTACTAATATATAAAATATATATATATATATATATATATATATATATATATATATATATACAAACACTGATCTCTGGCCGAAGGAGACTCGAACCTACGAACCTTGCAACAAGGTTATTACATTTTTGTCTGTTAACATCCAGCAACCATCTTGCAAGAAGTTAACATTCAGCAACCATCCTGCAAGAAGTTAACATCCAGCAACCATCCTGCAAGAAGTTAACATCCAGCAACCATCCTGCAAGAAGTTAACATCCAGCAACCATCCTGCAAGGAGTTAACATCCAGCAACCATCCTGCAAGAAGTTAACATCCAGCAACCATCCTGCAAGAAGTTAACATCCAGCAACCATCCTGCAAGGAGTTAACATCCAGCAACCATCCTGCAAGAAGTTAACATCCAGCAACCATCCTGCAAGAAGTTAACATCCAGCAACCATCCTGCAAGAAGTTAACATCCAGCAACCATCCTGCAAGGAGTTAACATCCAGCAACCATCCTGCAAGGAGTTAACATCCAGCAACCATCCTGCAAGAAGTTAACATCCAGCAACCATCCTGCAAGGAGTTAACATCCAGCAACCATCCTGCAAGGAGTTAACATCCAGCAACCATCCTGCAAGAAGTTAACATCCAGTAACCATCCTGCAAGGAGTTAACATCCAGCAACCATCCTGCAAGAAGTTAACATCCAGCCACCATCCTGCAAGGAGTTAACATCCAGCAACCATCCTGCAAGAAGTTAACATCCAGCAACCATCCTGCAAGAAGTTAACATCCAGCAACCATCCTGCAAGAAATTAACATCCAGCAACCATCCTGCAAGAAGTTAACATCCAGCAACCATCCTGCAAGGAGTTAACATCCAGCAACCATCCTGCAAGAAGTTAACATCCAGCAACCATCCTGCAAGAAGTTACCATCCAGCAACCATCCTGCAAGAAGTTAACATCCAGCAACCATCCTGCAAGAAGTTAACATCCAGCAACCATCCTGCAAGGAGTTAACATCCAGCAACCATCCTGCAAGAAGTTAACATCCAGCAACCATCCTGCAAGGAGTTAACATCTAGCAACCATCCTGCAAGAAGTTAACATCCAGCAACCATCCTGCAAGAAGTTAACATCCAGCAACCATCCTGCAAGAAGTTAACATCCAGCAACCATCCTGCAAGAAGTTAACATCCAGCAACCATCCTGCAAGAGTTAACATCCAGCAACCATCCTGCAAGAAGTTAACATCCAGCAACCATCCTGCAAGAAGTTAACATCCAGCAACCATCCTGCAAGAGTTAACATCCAGCAACCATCCTGCAAGGAGTTAACATCCAGCAACCATCCTGCAAGAAGTTAACATCCAGCAACCATCCTGCAAGAAGTTAACATCCAGCAACCATCCTGCAAGAAGTTAACATCCAGCAACCATCCTGCAAGAAGTTAACATCCAGCAACCATCCTGCAAGAAGTTAACATCCAGCAACCATCCTGCAAGGAGTTAACATCCAGCAACAATCCTGCAAGAAGTTAACATCCAGCAACCATCCTGCAAGAAGTTAACATCCAGCAACCATCCTGCAAGAAGTTAACATCCAGCAACCATCCTGCAAGAAGTTAACATCCAGCAACCATCCTGCAAGGAGTTAACATCCAGCAACCATCCTGCAAGGAGTTAACATCCAGCAACCATCCTGCAAGAAGTTAACATCCAGCAACCATCCTGCAAGGAGTTAACATCCAGCAACCATCCTGCAAGGAGTTAACATCCAGCAACCATCCTGCAAGGAGTTAACATCCAGCAACCATCCTGCAAGAAGTTAACATCCAGCAACCATCCTGCAAGAAGTTCACATCCTGCAAGACGTTAACATCCAGCAACCATCCTGCAAGGAGTTAACATCCAGCAACCATCCTGCAAGAAGTTAACATCCAGCAACCATCCTGCAAGAAGTTAACATCCAGCAACCATCCTGCAAGGAGTTAACATCCAGCAACCATCCTGCAAGGAGTTAACATCCAGCAACCATCCTGCAAGAAGTTAACATCCAGCAACCATCCTGCAAGGAGTTAACATCCAGCAACCATCCTGCAAGAAGTTAACATCCAGCAACCATCCTGCAAGGAGTTAACATCCAGCAACCATCCTGCAAGAAGTTAACATCCAGCAACCATCCTGCAAGAGTTAACATCCAGCAACCATCCTGCAAGTTAACATCCAGCAACCATCCTGCAAGGAGTTAACATCCAGCAACCATCCTGCAAGAGTTAACATCCAGCAACCATCCTGCAAGAAGTTAACATCCAGCAACCATCCTGCAAGAAGTTAACATCAGCAACCATCCTGCAAGAGTTAACATCCAGCAACCATCTGCAAGGAGTTAACATCCAGCAACCATCCGCAAGTT
This sequence comes from Cherax destructor, assembly GCA_009830355.1. Taxonomy (NCBI): domain Eukaryota; kingdom Metazoa; phylum Arthropoda; class Malacostraca; order Decapoda; family Parastacidae; genus Cherax; species Cherax destructor. The sequence continues at coordinate 110,392 of WNWK01000136.1, forward strand.
AACATCAGCAACCATCCTGCAAGAGTTAACATCCAGCAACCATCCTGCAAGAGTTAACATCCAGCAACCATCCTGCAAGGTTAACATCCAGCAACCATCCTGCAAGAGTTAACATCCAGCAACCATCCTGCAAGGAGTTAACATCCAGCAACCATCCTGCAAGAGTTAACATCCAGCAACCATCCTGCAAGAGTTAACATCCAGCAACCATCCTGCAAGAGTTAACATCCAGCAACCATCCTGCAAGAGTTAACATCCAGCAACCATCCTGCAAGAGTTAACATCCACAACCATCCTCAAAGTTAAATCCAGCAACCATCCTGCAAGAGTTAACATCCAGCAACCATCCTGCAAGGTTAACATCCAGCAACCATCCTGCAAGATACATCAGAACCATCCTGCAAAGTTAACATCCACAACCATCCTGCAAGAAGTTAACATCCACAACCATCCTCAAGAGTTAACATCCAGCAACCATCCTGCAAGAAGTTAACATCCACAACCATCCTGCAAGAATTAACATCAGCAACATCTGCAAGAAGTTAACATCCAGCAACCATCCTGCAAGAAGTTAACATCCAGCAACCATCCTGCAAAAGTTAACATCCAGCAACCATCTGCAGAGTTAACATCCAGCAACCATCCTGCAAGGAGTTAACATCCAGCAACCATCCTGCAAGAGTTAACATCCAGCAACCATCCTGAAGGTTAACATCCAGCAACCATCCTGCAAGAGTTAACATCCAGCAACCATCCTGCAGAGTTAACATCCAGCAACCATCCTGCAAGAAGTTAACATCCAGCAACCATCCTGCAAGAGTTAACATCCACACCATCTGCAAGAGTTAAATCCACAACCATCCTGCAAGAGTTAACATCCAGCAACCATCCTGCAAGGAGTTAACATCCAGCAACCATCCTGCAAGAGTTAACATCCAGCAACCATCCTGCAAGAGTTAACATCCACAACCATCCTGCAAGAGTTAACATCCAGCAACCATCCTGCAAGAAGTTAACATCCAGCAACCATCCTGCAAGAGTTAACATCCAGCAACCATCCTGCAAGAGTTAACATCCAGCAACCATCCTGCAAGAGTTAACATCCAGCAACCATCCTGCAAGAAGTTAACATCCAGCAACCATCCTGCAAGAGTTAACATCCAGCAACCATCCTGCAAGAGTTAACATCCAGCAACCATCCTGCAAGAGTTAACATCCAGCAACCATCCTGCAAGAAGTTAAATCCAGCAACATCCTGCAAGAATTAACATCAGCACTCCTGCAAGTTAACATCCAGCAACCATCTGCAAGAAGTTAACATCCAGCAACCATCCTGCAAGAGTTAACATCCACAACCATCCTGCAAGGAGTTAACATCCAGCAACCATCCTGCAAGAGTTAACATCCAGCAACCATCTGCAAGAGTTAACATCCAGCAACTATCCTGCAAGATTAACATCCAGCAACCATCCTGCAAGAGTTAACATCCAGCAACCATCCTGCAAGGAGTTAACATCCAGCAACCATCTTGCAAGAAGTTAACATCCAGCAACCATCCTGCAAGAGTTAACATCCAGCAACCATCCGCAAGAGTTAACATCCAGCAACCATCTGCAAGAAGTTAACATCCACAACCATCCTGCAAGAGTTAACATCCAGCAACCATCCTGCAAGAGTTAACATCCAGCAACCATCTTGCAAGAGTTAACATCAGCAACCATCTCAAGAAGTTAACATCCAGCAACCATCCTGCAGAGTTAACATCCAGCAACCATTTCAAAAGTTAACATCCAGCAACCATCCTGCAAGGGTTAACATCAGCAACCATCCTGCAAGGAGTTAACATCAGCAACCATCCTGCAGAGTTAACATCCGAACCATCCGCAAGAGTAACATCCAGCAACATCTGCAAGGAGTTAACATCCAGCAACCATCCTTCAAAGTTAACATCCAGCAACCATCCTGCAAGAGTTAACATCCAGCAACCATCCTGTAAGGTTAACATCAGCAACTATCCTGCAAAGTTAACATCCAACAACCATCCTGCAAGAGTTAACATCCAGCAACCATCCTGCAAGAGTTAACATCCAGACAACCATCCTGCAAGAAGTTAACATCCAGCAACCATCCTGCAAGAGTTAACATCCACAACCATCCTGCAAGGAGTTAACATCCAGCAACCATCCTGCAAGGAGTTAACATCCAGCAACCATCCTGCAAGAAGTTAACATCCAGCAACCATCCTGCAAGGAGTTAACATCCAGCAACCATCCTGCAAGGAGTTAACATCCAGCAACCATCCTGCAAGGAGTTAACATCCAGCAACCATCCTGCAAGGAGTTAACATCCAGCAACCATCCTGCAAGGAGTTAACATCCAACAAGTATCAACATATTGATCGTCTAATAACTTTCACATAACTACAGTACCTAGACTAATTGATATAACTTTTCCCTGAAAGTTATTCTAACTGTGTTAGAGTTAGCAGCAGTAACTGCGGTGGAAATAATTAGTTTTTATATCATAGTTTGATCGAAGATATACACAGTGAGGTGTATGTCTCTCGGTGTATAAATATACACAGAGTGAGCTTACTTTAGTCCCTGTTTTAGGGATTACATTAACTTTGTGGTGAACAGGTCACGTGCAGTCGATAGGCTTTAAACCCAATCAACGACGCTGTTACCTTTCTTCCCTCTGAGGAGGGGGAAGGGGAGAGGGAAGGGGAGGGGGAAGTGCCTTGATGCCAGTAAAGGGTTCCTGATGCAAGGAATTCAACCTACCCTCCTTACCACGTCGTCCCCACCTTCCTCCAGGCGCCGCATGACCCCTGCGGCTTCAGCGCTTTCCGTTGAAAATAATATCTCGTCCGTGAAAGAAATCGCAGAGATTCGGCCGTTTAAGACATTATAACACGTGTGGCTGGAAGAGATGGCGTCCACACCCTGTGTACGACCCACGCTACACCATCAGCATCTGCGGAGAGTCGGACACGCGCCCGTGGAATCCGATCCCGCTACCGTGACCTGAGCCGCGTCGGATCCTCTTTACGGGGCGATCCAACACCAGACAATGGCTGGTTATTGATTCTCCTTTATTGGTTTTAGGAGGGATCGTGTTATCGATGAAAATGGCTTTGATACGGCATGTTCAGGAGGGAGGGAGGGAGGGAGGGGCGGAGGTCTCGCAAGATGCATCTCTGCCCTCTCTCTGTCGCCAGCCTCTCGTGTTCTGGGGGGAATTATGACCGTGTTTATGATGTTATGTATAACTTGTGTGTGTGTGTGTGTGTGTGTGTGTGTGTGTGTGTTCGTCTAAGACACGTTGGTTCACAGCTAAATGGATAAGTGGGAGATAAAGTTCCAAACTGCCCGGGAGAAAATCGTGGAAATGTGTTAAATATAATGTAAGAAACTTGAAACTGAAGAAAAATATTATTATGGTTGACGAAAGAGCTCGAAATTAAAAGAGGAAATAAAAAATCTGAAGTTGACACAGGAGAATATGAGAGGGAATGGTAGAACGAGAAGTAATAAAGAAAAAAAAACATACATCGGGAGCTGAAGAATTACGAAGGGACAAAAGAGAAAAGTTATTAGAAGATATGCTCGAGGGAGACACAAGTGGTGATAAGAGAGAGACAGCAAGGGAACTGATGATACCAGACGGCAATATGGAGGGAAAGATAAAGGGAGGAAGAAAGAGAGAGGTCACTGATCATCTGTGGACTTGAGGAGGACTTGAAGGAGATGGGAGGAGGAGGAACGTAAGATTATCTGGAACACTGAGTATACATGAGGACAGGAGAAATTAGAGCAGATAAAAAAGATCAGAGGATTAGTAAGTACTCTTCATGCAAACAACACCCCAGCCAACTAACCTCAGACAGTCCTCTTAATGAATACAACATATCACCATATATACATGGATCCAGACCGAACACATTGACACCAGGCTGAGGGACTGATGACCTCAAACTCCTCCTCATCTACCACTATTATTTTCTGTATTGGACTGAAGAAACCACTGGCTGGTGAAACGTTTCCTCAATAAAGATTTAAATATATTCCACAAGTGTCTCATTCTTCAGCTTGTCGGTTTTCAACCCATTCTCATCACAGAAGAGAGATGAAGGTGGGGAGGGGCGGAGGGAGCACAAGAATAGGAAACAACCAACTACCAGAAATCTCTCAAGGCTCTCTCCCTCCCCTGCCCATGCAAGTGGATTATAAAAAAAAATGATGACTACCCAGACATCATAACTATCACAGAGACAAAAACTGAAATGTTAACAATGGCCATATTCTCAGTAGAATATCAAGTATTGAGAAAAGAAAGAAGAAGAGGGGGAAGAGAAGAGTAGCACTGATAATCAGAAACAAGTGGAGATTTGAAGGGATGGAAGGGATAAGCAAAAATGAGTCGAATGACAACATAGTGAGCATAATGACGAATGGAAGACTCAAAGCAGCAGTTGTCGTGATCTACAACCATCCAGCAAATAGCAGAGAACCAAGACAGGAAAAAAGAAATAAACAACACAGTAATTGACACCATAGCAGAAACAGCAACAGCCAAAGTGACCAAATCAAATTGACTAATCATGGGAGATTTCAACCTCAAGAAAAAAAGACATGGGTAAATAACGACCCATAAAGAGAAACTTTTGTGTCAGCATGTCAAAGACACAACAAGAGACAGAAGAGGGAATAAGCCAATATGACTGGTTCTAGTATTAATCGTAAGTGCTTTAGTATAAGTGAAGACCAAAAAGGAATAATACACAAATAACCAACACACAGGAGACTCAAACTTATGACGACGTCTTCATAAGTTTCACTCTCCTGTGTGCTGGTTATCTGTGTATAAGTGAAGTAAAATATGAGGGACCTCTGGGTGTCAGGGACCTCTGGGTATCAGGGACCCTCCTGGACTGCATTTCTGATACCTTGTGATGGTAAACATTGACCGGGGGGAGGGATGGCAGGTAGTGGCTGAGAGAAACTAGATATCAGAACAGGAAACTTTGCTGGCGTGAGGTAATAGATGAATGTAGTGCCTAGACGAACAGTGCCTAGACGAACAGTGCCAGGAGGCACAGATTTTCATACTTGGAAAAAGAAATGTAATGATAAAAGGGGAGAGAACCCGAGGCTGTACCAAAGATGTGGAGAGAAGCAAAACAAAATGCTAAATAATGGAGAAACTTTGGAAAGCGAGCAAGCCACAGTGCTAAAACCTGGAGGAACTTTAGAAAAGGAAGGAGTGGTAGAAGGCAATACAGAGGTGAACAAAATAGCCAGAAACGAATGTGCAAGAGTGAGAGAGAAGCTGAACGACACTCTGAAAATGACACAGCAGCAAATTAAAAAAAAAAAATTTCATGCAGAATCTCAAAAGTGTTAAAAAAAAAAGCACAAACCTTCTCTCATCTGTGTGTTTGTCCACACATGAGTTTCTTCCATCGTAGCGGCACGTATGTAAACACCCCACATAAGACCACATGTTAGGTACTGGAGTTTACCGAGTAACATGTGCGTACTCTCGCACATACGACCCAGTTCACAGGCGTACCACGCGTAAATAATTATCATGCGCATTTTTGTGACAAAATACGAGGTTGGACCAGTGGGAAATAATGAAAGATCAACAAAAGAGATTCGACATCAAAGGCTGTGAACTTTTCAACAGTCAGACTATCCACTTTGATCAGCCTTTACCTCAGTGGTGAGTACTTTATGCGGTGATGACGGGAACTACTAGTCAGGACGGGTGATAATGATAACTAATATGGATGATGATAATGATGATGAGAATGGAAAACTTTCCAAAGAAATCGTTATTATATTAGAGTTTTAGAAAACTGGGTGTGGGGTAGGAACACAAGTTAGTGAAACATAAAACAATGCGCAGCTTTAAAAACACGTACGATTGTAAAAGAACATGACAGAAATGATAGAAACATAAATAGGCTGACCCAAGAGTTGGGTCAGCATCCGCAAATTCAACTGGAACTTGAAAATACACAGTACATATATATATATATATATATATATATATAATATATATATATATATGTCGTGCCGATTAGGTAAAACTGGTCAATTAGCAAGAACTCATTTAAAATTAAGTCCTTTCTAAAATTTTCTCTTATACGTTTAAAGATATATTTTTTTCATTTATGTTAATGTAAGAATTTATAATTTTGTACCAAGAGAAACTTTGAAAACCTACCTAACCTTATTACAACAAGCGCAATTTAATTTAGCCTAACCCAACTAAATATATTTTAGATACGTTAACATTAATTTAATAATAAACAAACACAATGAAATATATTTTTCGTTATGTTCAGAATGATTTTGGCGAAAATATTGCATACACAAATTTTCACTTGTCTTATATGGCAAGATGAGCGTTGCTATTTAAGTAAATCGCAAGTTTTTAATCGGCACGACATATATATATATATATATATATATATATGTCGTGCCAAATAGGTAAAACTTGCGATTTTTACTTAAATTGCAAAGCTCTTCTTGCTGAATAAGGCAAGCGCAAATTTGTGCATGCAATAATTTCCAAAAAATCATTCTTAACCTAACAAAAAATATATATTTCATTGTATTTGTTTATTGTTAAATTATTGTAAATTTATCTAAAATATATTTAGTTGGATTCGGCTACATTAAATTGCGCTTGTTATAATAAGGTTAGGTAAGTTTTCTAAGGTTCGTTTGGTACAAAATTATTAATTTTTACATTAAAAAAATTGAAAAAAATATGTGGCAACCCTTGGCTCCCTAGTAGTAACGAAGACCCTGGTAGTAACGAAGACCCTGGTAGTAACGAAGACCCTGGCACGCTATTCCTTGAAGAGTCTGTTGCACGTCTGACCCAGAGTCGTGGACTCTCCGAGGCTATAACAGCGCTGCTGCCCATCACTGAAACAATTATAGGTGTCAGCCAGAGTGGATGTACAAGAATACTCCCATGCTTAGTTGTCTGCCATTCTTCCAGGGACAGACTGCGATCCCATCAGGCCAGCTAGCAGGATTACTGTGAGTGTAGGATACTAGTGATCTGGGTTCTCCCTCAGGCGGAGGCTGAGTCGTACTAAGGCTCCTCTTAACTTCCTCGTGTTTTGGCACATAAGAACATGGCGCAATTTAGACCATGCAGACCACACTGGTCAGTTCCTGTTCCACCACAAATACTCTGTCGTTCAGAGTAAGAACAGCAAGGCGGAGAACCTCTGCACGACATAAGAATTCACAACTATGCATCTACATTATAAACTGAATTGTGTTCCATCATAATGGCAGTCACCGTCGTCACTTAATTCACTTGACTCGCATGATACTTCGATATAACAAACTCATAGGGGAAGCCAGGTATTAAAACCTGAGACGATAGAATCCACAATTCTTGTGGATTCCGTCACGCTCTGATCTCCTCCTACACGATAAAGCTGATAAAATACCCGTAGAAAAATACCTTGAAGGAAAATAGTAGAATATAACTTTGTTATATCTGTATCTTGCATTAGAGGTAATACTAGAAGTAACTAATTAATCTGAATGTCATAGGAATTCAGATAGAAGCCTGAGTAGATCCGTAATTTAGATTAAATATGGACGTAAAGAAGAATGTGGCACAACTTTGCAATGTAGACAAACCAGCTGAAAAATTAGACACATGTGCAACAAATAACTGGCATTTAAGGTCCCCTTCTTCGGATTTGTTGTAACAAGACTTTGTCGTCAATACAGAGATGTGGATATTGTTACTTCAGTAATCTGTAATATAAAGACTAAAATTATTATCTTGGAAAAATATACTTTCCTGTCCATTTCAATGAAATTCGCAATCAATACAAAATCAAGGTGTTGTAGTAGCCAGGCTTAAGCTTATTACAAGTACTTTCGACAGTCTGACATACGCACGGACGGTCAGACTTGACGAAAAGTATGGAGGTCAGTCTTGTGGCCACTTTCTTGAACCCTGTATACTTGATTGTCCTCTTATCAAAGAATACAAAGATACTCAATATAATAACGTACGTGATATGTCACTATTACTCGTGGAAATCAGATACCAGGTATTTTAAGCAAATATCCTAAATTCCCTGGCAACAGATGAAATGTTAAAGTATTTATCCAGATGTACTCCCGTTATCCTCTCTCAGGACCTGGTTCCTAGGCCTATCGTATATCCAGATGCTCTTGCTCTACCCTCCACAGGATGGATATCTTCTTGCTCTACCCTCCACAGGATGGATATCTTCTTGCTCTACCCTCCACAGGATGGATATCTTCTTGCTCTACCCTCCACAGGATGGATATCTTCTTGCTCTACCCTCCACAGGATACATATGGAGTGTAAAATAAACTAGTCGCTTTGGTGCCAAAAAGTTGCATTAAATCTGAGAACGATAGTAACTATAGTGATTTCCTGTAATGGTTCTGTAGAGGGAAGATTTATCATATATTTTAATAATACAGAAGTTAATATTAGAGGGACGATGGTTATTTTTTTTAGAACGGTATAGTGATGGTTTGTTAATACTTGGGTGTGGTGGTGGTGGTGGTTGTGGTGGTGGTGGTGATGGTGGTGGTGGTGGTTGTGATGGTGGTGGTGATGATGGTGGTGGTAGTGGTAGTGGAGATGGTGGTAATGGTGGTGGTGGTGGATGATGGTGGTGGTAATGGTGGTAGTGGTGGTAATGATGATGGTAATGGTGGTGGTGGTGGTAATGGTGGTGGTGGTAATGGTGGCGGTGGTGGTGGTAATGGTGGCGGTGGTGGGTGGTGGTGGGTGGTGGTGGTGTTGGTGATAGGGGATGGTGGTGGGTGGTGGTGGTGTTGGTGATAGGGGATGGTGGTGGTAGTGGTAGGGGATGGTGGTGCTGGTGGTGATGGTGGTGGTGATGGTGGTGGTGATGATGGTGGTGTTGGTGGTGATGGTGGTGGTAATGGTGGTGGTGATGGTGGTAATGGTGGTGGTGATGGTGATTGTGGTGGTAGTGGTGATGGTGGTGGTAAGTGATGGTGGTGGTGATGGTGATGGTTGTGGTGGTGATGATGGTGGTGGTGGTGATCGTGGTGATGGTGGTGGTGGTGGTAATGGTGGTGGTGGTGGGTGATGGTGGTGGTGGTGCTGATGGTGGGGATGGTGGTGGTAGGTGATGGTTATAGTGAGGGTGAAAAACAGGGATTCCAATAACCATTACCCAATTAACCTCTCAACTCCCCTCAGTTTGTTATTCCCTCCCTCCCTCCCCAACCTCGGATACCTCCCCTAACTCCCAACCTCCCCAACCTCGGATACCTCCCCTAACTCCCAACCTCCCCAACCTCGGATACCTTCCCTAATTCACAACCTCCCCAACCTCGGATACCTCCCCTAGCTCCCTAGCTCCCTACCCCATTACCTCCCTACCCCCATACGTACTCACCCTCCTACCACAACTTATGTGTTTAGTAAAACCTGTATCAAAATTCAACCTTTCAGCTCTGCAGTGGCGGGTTAAGAAAAGTAGAGAACGTAAGAACAAAGGAACACTGCCATAGGCCTATATAAATTAAACACCTGTACAGCATTTGGAAACTTTTGTTAGGAAAAGTTTTACTAACCAACAACTTTTTCATTCAATTTGGTTGGATTGAAAAGGTTTCTGAGCTAAATGCATCATAATAAAAAGTTTACACATATAGTATATGTCTAATTTATACATGTGCTGTAGGCCTACTGGCCTATGCTATGCAGGTCCTTCACAAACTCAATCCTTCTAACTCAGATATTTGTCCAAACTTCCTATGATGTCACCTTTGTAGATCATTCCACTCATCTGCATCTCTGTTACTAACCTCTAACTTCCCTTTATCCTTTCTAATTCTGTATTTATCAAACTTGAATCCACCACCTCACCATACTACTACCACCTCACCATACTACCACCACTCACCATACTACTACCACCTCACCATACTACCACCACCTCACCATACTACTACCACCTCACCATACTACTACCACTCACCATACTACTACCACCTCACCATACTACTACCACCTCACCATACTACTACCACCTCACCATACTACCACCACCTCACCATACTACTACCACCTCACCATACTACTACCACCTCACCATACTACTACCACCTCACCATACTACTACCACCTCACCATACTACTACCACCTCACCATACTACTACCACCTCACCATACTACTACCACCTCACCATACTACTACCACCTCACCATACTACCACCACCTCACCATACTACCACCACCTCACCATACTACTACCACCTCACCATACTACACCACCTCACCATACTACCACCACCTCACCATACTACCACCACCTCACCATCCAACAACAACCTCACCATACTACCACCACCTCACCATACTCTCTAACACTTCTCTTTATTTTCTCAGATCCTCCTTTTTACTATTTTCCCCTTGGACAATGATGAGGGGAAAGTGAGACGATGAAAGAGAGGGGAAGGTGAGGGAGAAAAGTGAGGGGGCTAGAGTGAGGGAAGGTGATGTTACGAGAGTGAGGGAAGGTGTTGGTACCAGAGTAAGGAAGATGAGGGGACGAGAGTGAGGGAAGATGATGGTACTATAGTGAGGGAAGATGAGGGGACGAGAGTGAAAGAAGGTGAGGGTACGAGAGTGAGGGAAGGTGAGGGGACGATAGTGAGGGAAGGTTGTGGTGCGAGAATGAGGGAAGATGAGGGGACGAGAGTGAGGGAAGGTGAGGGTATGAGAACGAAGGTTGATGAGGGGACGAGAGGAATAGTTGCTGAGAAAGAGAGAGTCCAAGACTACATCCTCACTTTTCTTATTCCCCTCTCCCCGTGTTCTCATTGTCCCCTCTGCAGCTGTGTGAGGGGATGTAAGGTGAGGCGGCCACTCCACCTCCCTGGATTAAACCCTCACTTGACTACCCATGTTCCAAAAATAATTTTCACTTCATTGACAGTTGATATTTTTAACCCAGTCTATCATCAACCGGTTGACTGGTGGTCATAACCGGTTGACTGGTGGTCACAACCGGTTGACTGGTGGTTACAACCGGTTGAATGGTGGTCACGACCGGTTGACTGGTGGTTACAACCGTTGAATGGTGGTCACAACCGGTTGACTGGTGGTTACAACCGGTTGAATGGTGGTCACGACCGGTTGACTGGTGGTCACAACCGGTTGACTTGTGGTCACAACCGGTTGACTGGTGGTCACAACCGGTTGACTGGTGGTCACAACCGGCTGACTGGTGGTCACAACCGGTTGACTGGTGGTCACAACCGGTTGACTGGTCTGGTGGTCACAACCGGTTGACTGGTCTGGTGGTCACAACCGGTTGACTGGTCTGGTGGTCACAACTGGTTGACTGGTCTGGTGGTCACAACCGGTGTGTGTGTGTGTGTGTATGTGTGTATGTGTGTGTGTGTATACGTGTGGTGTGCACTCAGATGACTGTACTCTTGCCATCACATACACACTGATATTACACCAGTGGTAATATTACACCAGTGGCAATATTACACCAGTGGTAATATTACACCAGTAGTGATATTAAACCAGTGGTAATTATACATCAGTGGTAATATTACACCAGTAGTGATATTAAACCAGTGGTAATATTACACCAGTGTAATATTACACCAGTGGTAATATTACACCAGTGGTAATATTACACCAGTGGTAATATTACACCAGTAGTGATATTACACCAGTGGTAATATTACACCAGTGGTAATATTACACCAGTGGTAATATTACACCAGTAGTGATATTACACCAGTGGTAATATTACACCAGTGGTAATATTACACCAGTGGTAATATTACACCAGTAGTGATATTATACCAGTGGTAATATTACACCAGTAGTAATATTACACCAGTAGTAATATTACACCAGTGGTAATATTACACCAGTGGTAATATTACACCAGTGGCAATATTACACCAGTAGTGATATTACACCAGTGGTAATATTGCACCAGTAGTGATATTACACCAGTGGTAATATTACACCAGTAGTAATATTGCACCAGTAGTAATATTACACCAGTGGTAATATTACACCAGTAGTGATATTACACCAGTGGTAATATTACACCAGTAGTGATATTACACCAGTGGTAATATTACACCAATGGTAATATTACACCATAGTAATTTGTCATAATACTACACATGATAGCACCATGGTAACACATAGTATATACCAGTCATAATCACACTATAGTCATACACATTGATACACCACACTATTAGTCATACACTGATGAGCCCACACACTTTATAGTCATACACATTATAGTCACTACACATATATAACCATGTATACACCATAATAGCCCACACTATAGTCTCACTATAGCCACACACTATAGTCTACACCTATATCAACACTATAGTCATACACTATAGTTATACACTATAGCCACACACTAAAGCCACACACTATAGTCATACACTATAGTCATACACTATAGTCATACACTATAGTTATACACACTATAGCCACACACTATAGCCACACACTATAGTCACACTATAGCCATACACTATAGCCACACACTATAGTCATACACTATAGCCACACACTATAGTCATACACTATAGTCATACACTATAGCCACACACTATAGTCATACACTATAGCCACACTATAGTCATACACTATAGTCATACACTATAGTTATACACTATAGTCATACACTATAGTCATACACTATAGTCATACACTATAGTCATACACTATAGTCACACACTATAGTCACACACTATAGCAACTATAGCAAACTAGTCATACACTAGTCAAACCTATAGTCTACACTATAGTAACCATGTCACACTATGCTCTAGTCACACACTTTACCTACACACTGTATCTCACACATGGCTCACACTATAACCACACTACTACACTTAAATACCACTACACACACACTGTACCACACACACACATAGCTTTAAGACGAGGTATGATAAAGCTCATGGAGCAGGGAGAGAGGAGACCCAGTAGCGATCAGTGAAGAGGCGGTGCCAGGAGCTGAGTCTCGACCCCTGCAACCAAAATTAGGTGAGTACAATTAGGTGAGTACACTGTACCACACACACTGTACCCACACACTATAGCCACGCACTGTATCCACACACTGTGGCCTCACACTGTACCCACACACTGTAACCTCACACTGTACCTACAAACTGTACCCCACACACATTATAACTACACACTGTACCCACACACACACATTATAACCACATACTGTACCCCACACACACACTATAACCACACACTGTACCCACACACACACACACTCACTATAACCACACACTGTACCCACACACACACACACACTAACCACACACTGTACCTACACACACACTATAACCACACACTGTACCCACACACAATTATAACCACACTGTACCCACACACAATTATAACCACACTGTACCCACACACACACTATAACCACACACTGTACCCACACACTATAACCACACACTGTACACACACACACTATAACCATACACTTTACCCACACACACACACTATAACCACACACTGTACCCACACACAATAACCACACACTGTACCCACACACACTATAACAACACTGTACCCACACACACACACACACACACTAACCACACTGTACCCACACACACACTATAACCACACACTGTACCCACATACACACACTATAACCACACACTGTACCCACACACACTATAACCACACTGTACCCACACACACTATAACCACACACTGTACCCACACGCACACTATAACCACACACTGTACCACACACACACACTATAACCACACTGTACCCACACACACACTATAACCACACACTGTACCCACACACTATAACCACACACTGTACGCACACACACACACTATAACCACACTGTACCCACACACACATACTATAACCACACTGTACCCACACACACACACTATAACCACACACTGTACCCACATACACACACTATAACCACACACTGTACCCACACACACTATAACCACACTGTACCCACACACACACACTATAACCACACACTGTACCCACACACACACACACACTATAACCACACACTGTACCCACACACACACACTATAACCACACTGTACCCACACACACACACACTATAACCAGTTACAAAATGACACGATATCTATTAGTAATAGACATCTCCAGTGAACACTAGAAAGGAAAGCCCTTCTAGCATCCAGCCTGTTACTGGGCTTTTGCAACAAAGTCAGTATCCTGGTCCAGTTATCCGATATATTCAATAAGCTCCAGGAGGATTACAACTGATAGGGTACTAACCAAAGCATAAAATTTAATATGTTTATTAACAAAGTTAGTGTCTAGGGTTTCAAAGTAAATAAATGTACATATGATCAGGAGGTTCATTAAGTAATGCATTAGGAGGTTAATTAGGAGGTTAGCTCCTACACTGCTCTCATATACCATAAGGCTGTGCTGAGGGCACATATATCCAAATGACTCTGAAGTACCATCTGGTACAATGTCAGTAAGTACAATAATACAGATATATGCAAATAAGAATATATGTGTGTATGAGTGTCCGACTGAACTTCTCATAAGCTAGCTTCTCTAACAAACTGACAATCAGAACAGCTTGATTGACCAGTAAAATGACCAATTCGCAGAACAGCAATATAACAAGCAACAGCAACACAGCGTCAGGAACCAGGAGATAGAAAATCGACCCTAACTGGGGACCATCAATAGATCCTCCAAAACAGTCACAAAACTCCCTTTCTACTGAAGCTAGGTTCAGCATAAACAATCCCAAACTGTGACGGTGCACAGGTGCCTTATCGAAGTAGGTCAGGAGCTGTAGCTAGAGACCTGAGTTATCTCAGTGTCAATGTGACACACAACCCAGAAAAACGTCGAAAATCACTGTCTAGTCTATCCTCTGTGAACAGAGTTACACAGAGTCCTGAGAAGTATGTTTCGTCTCACCACCGAACACATACTCTACCCAAACAGAGTCTAAATGGCGAGAAAACAAGCAGAGACAGAAGAGAGGTGTTGTCTCAACGTTGTCCAGCTGCGTAGTGCTCTCGAGGAAGGAGCAGCAACCACCCACCTCAGGTGGAATCACGTGACTCACTCCCAGCAACTAGACGTCGGCAGCATAACAAGCCTAGTGTCATAATCGGTAGTTTGCCAACTCCAAGGCAGATACTACAAACATGAGCATAATATATAGTGTTACATCCTACCTAATAAACATAGCTAAGTCAAATAATGTCAAATAAAAGTCTAATAATAATATAAAGCAAGATATTAACGATTTAGCTATTATCGAGAATATCAGCAATATAAAATTATAGAAAATGGAAATATACATCAATCACATATAAACAGATATATACATTGGGGCCAAATTCTGGGGTCGCAATAACCACACACTGTACCGACACACACACACTATAACCACACACTGTACTCACACACACACTATAACCACACACTGTACCCACACACACACACACTATAACCACACTGTACCCACACACACACACACACTATAACCACACACTGTACCCACACACACACACTATAACCACACACTGTACTCACACACACACACACACTATAACCACACACTGTACATACACACACACACTATAACCACACACTGTACCCACACATTGTAACCAACCAGTGTAAAATTTGAGGCTCGTTCAAGGAGAATTAATGTTGAATACTTCCTTTGTGAGGCTATTCTTTAGCGACCTTCCAGGGTGGACTGCTGGACCCGGCCTCTAGTGTTAGGTGCTGCTGCTGCTGCTGCTGCTACTGTTCTAACTACTGCTGCTGCTTCTACTACTATTACTGTTGCTGTTGCTGTTCTGTTATTGCTGTCCAAACGAATCAGATTTCTGTCTTATTGTTTACTCCATTTTTGTGAGGCTTCAGGTGCTGTTACTCTTTCTCCTTTTGCCTGTAATCATCTTTCTTACTCTCTAATTCCTCTTCTTCCTTCTTTTATTATTATTTTTGTTTTGCTTCTCGTTTCTTCTTTTCTCCCACCGTCCGTCCCTTCCTTCCTTCTTCCTTCCGTCTCCTACTCCCTCCTCCCCTTACCTCCATGATCCCACTAAGACTACCGTCTCACAAGGGAAAATCTCAGTAATCACCACGGTCCTGCCCCACCAACACCAGCCACAACACAAAGTCGGGTAAAAAGTAGGGAATTAACATTATGGTGGTTAAAGCTATCGTTACGGGGTTAATGCTGATCAGTTTGTAAGGACATCAGACCTGTGCTGATGCCCTCCAGTCTTTCAGAGTGCTGCAGTAACAGAATTTAATGTAAACACATTGTCTGGATATTATTTGGGGCCAATTTATATAGGCGAGGAGTAGTGTGCCTGTTTGTTCACAATATTGAGTATATACACATCAGAACTGTGAGGTGAAATAGCAGGTAAACAAAGCTGAGGTCACTGTGTTGAAACTAGAAAAATATAGTTTAAAAATTAAGAGAGATTGTAGAGAATATTTGCATTGAATGAACCTTCGTAATAACTTCATAGATGTTAAAGCTACGGCTGTTTTGAGCTATTGTTTCTGTGAGCGTTGTGAAAACCGCCTCCAGACACCTCTCACGAAGCTCTGTGTTTTATAACTAATTTTCGAATCCCTTCCCATGGAGAGATGACGGTGGGATACAAGTATCACACTACACACCTGTCTTGCTCATTGGTATGTGTCTGTGAGATGTAAATGATTCAGGAAACCGACAAGTTGAATAATAAGACACAAGTGTCTCATTCTTCACATGTGTCTATTGTGTACCATTACTGCAATGAATTATGTTAGTTACGCTGAGGTACACAAACATTGCTATTGTTGTCGATAATGTAGTGTTTATTCTCTCCAGTAAAGGTATTATTATTCCTGGATGCCAGGACTGCCTAGCAACCTGACAGCCTCCACATGGGATGAATTAAATATATCATTATAGAGGCTTCCTCTCTAGATCTAGGCAATTTTTTAAGCAGCATCATATAATCTTTTAATACCTCCTATTGGGCCCTCAAGGCGCTTGTCTCTATAGATCTTCGTTTTTAACTTGATTGGTCCATTGAGAAGTAATCTGATAAGACACACAACTCGCACATAGGCGAGAGAGGAGCTTACGACGACGTTTCGATCCTACTAGGACCATTTACAAAGTCACGATGTGACTTTGTAAATAGACTTGTAAATGGACTTTGTAAATGGACTACGAAGTCACAAAATCACGATGTGACTTTGTCACTCTGTAAATGGTCCAAGTGGGACCGAAACGTCGTGGTAAGCTCCTCTCTTCTATGTGTGGGTTATTTGTGTATTGTTCCAGTCACGGTATTGTGCCTTTTTGTTCCCTCTGATAAGGTTTTTCACCCACTGTATTGATGAGCATTTGAAGACTTTCTGGGGTACGTAGTGTGAGACCACCTCAGATCATCAACTGCTGACGGTGTTACAACTTGTGGTAACTACTTCCTCTCTGACGCTGATACACTGCAGTATTATACAGACAGTTTGTAAACAATGCACACATAGTGCAGGTTGTCTTTTAATTGTGAAGACGTTTCGCCCGCCAGGGTGAAACGTCTTCACAATTAAATGGCATAACCCGCAGTGTGTGTCTACGCTCTCATCTAGCAGAAAACAGGTACCTGGGTGTATATATAGGATAGTTCTTGGGTACAAACAGACTGTCATGGGTGGCATCCTGCGGGTGGGGGTAGTAAATCTTAGATTGATCTGGAGACGTGGCAGCACTAAACCCGTAGGGGAGTCATAAAGTATCTGGGTAAGTGGTAGTAAACGGGTTTGATCCAAGAAAGGGGATGGTGATTCCAGTTCCTTGAATCAAGAGCCCTCACCAGCATCAAAGCGTCTTTTGGAGTGATCTTAATTAGGATAACAAATCTTAGCCTGTTAACTGACAGGATAACAACTGTTATCCTGCTAGTTAACTGAGGATATACAGATATACGCTCCCTATAATTCAACAATAGCGCATACACAATCCCTATAACTCAACAATAGCGCATACACAATCCCTATAATTCAACAATAGCTCATACACAATCCCTATAATTCAACAATAGCGCATACACAATCCCTATAATTCAACAATAGCGCATGCACAATCCCTATAATTCAACAATAGCACACACAATCCCTATAATTCAACAATAGCACACACACAATCCCTATAATTCAACAATAGCGCATACACAATCCCTATAACTCAACAATAGCGCATACACAATCCCTATAATTCAACAATAGCACATACACAATCCCTATAATTCAACAATAGCGCATACACAATCCCTATAATTCAACAATAGCGCATACACAATCCCTATAATTCAATAATAGCGGATACACAATCCCTATAATTCAACAATAGCACATACACAATCCCTATAATTCAACAATAGAGCATACACAATCCCTATAATTCAACAATAGCGCATACACAATCCCTATAATTCAACAATAGCGGATACACAATCCCTATAATTCAACAATAGCGCATACACAATCCCTATAATTCAACAATAGCGCATACACAATCCCTATAATTCAACAATAGTGGATACACAATCCCTATAATTCAACAATAGTGGATACACAATCCCTATAATTCAACAATAGCGCATACACAATCCCTATAATTCAACAATAGCGCATACACAATCCCTATAATTCAACAATAGCGCATACACAATCCCTATAATTCAACAATAACTCATACACAATCCCTATAATTCAACAATAACTCATACACAATCCCTATAATTCAACAATAGCGCATACACAATCCCTATAATTCAACAATAACTGATACACAATCCCTATAATTCAACAATAGCGCATACACAATCCCTATAATTCAACAATAGCGCATACACAATCCCTATAATTCAACAATAGTCTCAGTTTTTCCCTAACTCGAAGGAATTTCCCCACAGTTGCTCAACTCAGTAGTCTCTCGCTTCACTAAGTTTTCCCCTACCTCTTAATTCCTTTGTTTCTTTCCCCACCCTTCCCCTTTCTTTCCCTCCACCTACACTACTTCCTTCCTCCAATTCTTTCTTTCCCTCTTCTTTTCGTCTTTCTTCCACGTCTCTATCTTCCTCTCTTCTACTTCTTACGGTTCGTCTCCCTCCTGCCCTTCCTCCCCTTCGTCCACTTCTTCCCCCTTCCTCCCCTTCATTCCCCTCCTCCTCCTCTTCGTCTCTCCTTGCTTCCAGTTCTTCACTTCTTCACTGTTTTCCCCTCACTTTCATCACTTTTTTCCAACCTCGCTTTCCCTCCCGCCCTTCCCCTCCTCTACATCATCTCCCTCCTTTACCCCTCCTCTACATAATCCCCCTCTTTCCCTTCCCCTCCTCTACATCATCTCCCTCCTTTTCCCCTCCTCTCATAATCCCCTCTTTCCCTTCCCCCTCCTCTACATCATCTCCCTCCTTTTCCCCTCCTCTACATAATCTCCCTCATTTTCCCCTCCTCTACATAATCCCCTCTTTCATTCCTCTGCTCTACGTCATCTCCCTCCTTTCCCCCCTCCTCTACATAATTCCCCTCTCTCTCCCTTTCCCCTCCTCTACATCATCTCCCTCCTCCCCTCCTGTACATAATCCCCTCTCTCCCTTCCCCTCCTCTACATCATCTCCCTAATTTCCCTCTACATCATCCCAGTACTTTCCCTCTCCTCTACATCATCTCCCTCCCTTCCCTCCACCACTACATCTCCCCCTACCCCTCCTCCCATGATCTGGAGGTCTCTACAGTAGCTTGTCAGTAATTGGCACAAATCGAGTGTAAAATCCAGCAGTGGAGCCGCCTTGACCAAGTGTGTAAATCCCCGCACCTCGAATTATGTCCCCGAACCCCGCTGCACCGCCGCCGCCTCCTCCTTTCAGACGGATAAAATCCGCCTTCACCGCATCAAGAACGCGCTCTGGTAATCTCCGGAGGCGGATTCCTGGCAGACAACCAGGCGCTGTGTCGCTGTTCTTTGATTCGATTCGCCAGTGGCGAAGTGTTAACCAACTTTTTTTTTTTGGTTGCTGCGATTCGGCGCGTCCGGGCGACTGCGTGAGTTACGGCGGCGTTAGCGCTAACTATGGCGAAACTCAGCGACAACTTGATCCAGTGACTTGATAATGGTTGAGTTGAGCGAAACGTCTCTGTAATAGAGGCTTGTCATTTATTACGTGTCTGCTTCCAGCCTGTGTCCTTACCTGTCTGTTCCACAGTTCTGTTGTTCTGTTGCTTCATACTTGTATATTCTACAGTTCTGTTGTTCTGTTGCTTCCTACCTGTATATTCTACAGTTCTGTTGCTTCCTACTTGTATATTCTATAGTTCTGTTGTTCTGTTTCTTCCTACTTGTATATTCTACAGTTCTGTTGCTTCCTACTTGTATATTATACAGTTCTGTTGCTTCCTACCTGTATATTCTACAGTTCTGTTTCTTCCTACTTGTATATTCTATAGTTCTGTTGTTCTGTTTCTTCCTACTTGTATATTCTACAGTTCTGTTTCTTCCTACTTGTATATTCTATAGTTCTGTTGTTCTGTTTCTTCCTACTTGTATATTCTACAGTTCTGTTGTTTTGTTACTTCCTACCTGTATATTCTACAGTTCTGTTACTTCCTACCTGTATATTCTACAGTTCTGTTGCTTCCTACCTGTATATTCTATAGTTTTGTTGTTCTGTTGCTTCCTACTTGTATATTCCAGTTCTGATATTATGTTGCTTCCTACTTGTATATTCTACAGTTCTGTTGTTCTGTTGCTTCCTACTTGTATATTCTACAGTTCTGTTGTTCTGTTGCTTCCTACTTGTATATTCTACAGTTCTGTTATTCTGTTGCTTCCTACCTGTATATTCTACAGTTCTGCTGTTCTGTTGCTTCCTACCTGTATATTTCACAGTTCTGTTATTCCGTTGCTTCCTACCTGTATATTTCACAGTTCTGTTATTCCGTTGCTTCCTACCTGTATATTTCACAGTTCTGTTATTCCGTTGCTTCCTACCTGTATATTTCACAGTTCTGTTATTCCGTTGCTTTCTACCTGTATATTCTACATTGCCTTTTTTCTTGCTTCATATTTTACTAAATCAAATTTAATAGCAGTGCGGATGATGAAAAAAAAAATCCTCATCCACAACACACAACAGTAAGGCTGAGCGAATCTCAACAGGATGAGGCTGATGAGTTGAGCAAATGGCGTGATAGATAGACGATGGAATGCAGTGGAAATGGGAGAAATCACGCCAATAGAAGAAGGGAAATTATGTGAATATATATATATATATATATATATATATATATATATATATATATATATATATATATGCATATGATTTTTAAAAATTTGTCTCTGGGAGAATTTATATGGACGAAATTGGGTGGAACTTAATGCTAGACAATGAAATTATATATAAATAGGCTTCAGTTATAAAAATGTGTTTCAGTTACACGGACGGAGAAATGCTGAAACAGGTGTTGACAGTCAGTATTAGGCGAAACTTGTTATATAAGACTACTGTGAGGACCATACATAACCTTCCCTATACTGGAAAGGTAACAGGTGGGTAAGTTAGGAAAGGTCCCCAGCAACACCTATGTTATGTAGTGATAGAATACTCATAGGAGAGAAACTTTATTAGTGGTGGTACAGAGCGTTTTGCTCTATGGGCGATACGTCCTGTGCCTCTTACGTTAGATTCTTCTGTTTTCGTAAGTCCTTTTATGCCTCCAAGGTGACTCTCAGGGCAATAAAATACAAATTGTAATTAAAGGGTAAAAGTAGTAAATATGACCACGCTGGATGAAATGAGGAAAAGAGGAGACATGATAACAACATACAAGGTCATAAGAGAGGAGACATGATAACAACATACAAGGTCATAAAAGAGGATACATGATAACAACATACAAGGTCATAAAAGAGGAGACATGATAACAACATACAAGGTCATAAAAGAGAAGACATGATAACAACATACAAGGTCATAAAATAGGAGACATGATAACAACATACAAGGTCATAAAAGAGGAGACATGATAACAACATACAAGGTCATAAAAGAGAAGACATGATAACAACATACAAGGTCATAAAATAGGAGACATGATAACAACATACAAGGTCATAAAAGAGGAGACATGATAACAACATACAAGGTCATAAAAGAGGAGACATGATAACAACATACAAGGTCATAAAAAATGTAAACATAGATCAAGAAGATATCTCGCTACCTGCAACAAGGATAACAAGAAACAATAGCTGTAAATCGAAGAAAATAAACATACAGTCGAAGAGTAACTAGCACTATTATCCTGGCAGAGGGATGGAATAACGAATAAAGATGGGAAGATGTAGCAAGTGCTACGATAATTGGGAAATGTGGTGAAATGACTACACCAGCTATACCTTTGATATACCTTTGAAGAGTTTCGAGTGCTTCACTAGTCTCGGAGCCCGGCCATGGGCCAGGTTCGTCTGGTGCTTGTCTGGTCAACCAGGCTGTTGCTGCTGGAGGCCCACTGCCCCACATATCCATCAGAACTTGATTGATCTGGCACCTGGTGAAGATACTTGTAATTACTTGGTAATTTAAGAATATACGAACATAAGATAGGAGAAACACTGCAGCAGGCCTACTGGCCCATACTAGGCAGGTCCTTCTAAAGCCCAAACTAACAAAAATATTGGCCCAACCCATTTTCAATACTACTTAAGGAATAAGTTTTAATAACCCTGTTAACTCGTGTGTAAGTCCCACTCAAATCCATCCAAACTCACACAAGTATTTACCTAACCTAAATTTGAAGTTACCCAAGGTTTTAGCTTCAATTACCCTGCTAGGCAGATTGTTCCACTCGTCGACTATTATATTTGGTAACCAATACTTTCCTAAACCCTTTCTAAATCTAAACTTATCCATTTTGAATCAATTATTTCGTGTTCTTTCTTAGAAGGATATTCTCTGGACCTTAATTATATGTCCTTTCTTTACGTCCATCATCCACTTATACACTTCAGTCATGTCAAAGACACACACACCCAGACACACACACACACACACACACACACACACGCACACACACACACACACACACACACACACACACACACACACACACACACACACACACACACACACAAGGTGTTAATACCCACGACTACAGCATTTGATTTTGATGTGTGTCACAAGCACACAGGGTGGCTGGCGGCTTAGCGGCGGCGGCAGTAGTAGCGACCACGGTGTCCGCGCCGTCACCACCACTCATACACCAGTCATTGTATTTAGAATAAGATTATTGGAAGAACCAAGATTATTCAGCGTGGAGGCCGGAGGGGGCGGTGGAGGCCAGGGGCGGTGGAGGCAGTGTAGACCAGGGGCAGGAGAGGCAGTGAAGACCAGGGGCAGTAGAGGCAGTGAAGATCAGGGGCAGGAGAGGCAGCTGAGAGTCCAGGGGCAGTGCAGAGGCAGTGAAAGGACACAGGAAGGCAGGGAGGAGTCCAGAGGAGGAGAAGGGAGGAGGATGGAGGCAGGGAGTGAGACCAGGCGAGGCAGTGAAGACCAGGCGGGAGCCAGGAGGGGCAGTAGAGAGAGACCAGGGGCAGTAGAGGCAGTGAAGACCAGGGGCAGGAGAGGCAGTGAAGACCAGGGGCAGTAGAGGCAGTGAAGATAGGGACAGGAGGGGCAGTGAAGACCAGGGGCAGTAGAGGCAGTGAAGACTAGGGGCAGGAGGGGCAGTGAAGACCAGGGGCAGGAGGGGTAGTGAAGACCAGGGGCAGGAGAGGCAGTGAAGACCAGGGCCAGGAGAGGCAGTGAAGACCAGGGGCAGTAGAGGCAGTGAAGACCAGAGGCAGTAGAAGCAATGAAGACAAGGGGCAGTAGAGGCAGTGAAGACCAGGACAGGAGGGGCAGTGAAGAACAGGGGCAGGAGACGCAGTGAAGACCAGGGGCAACAGAAGGGGCAGTGAAGATCAGGGGTAGTGAAGGCAGTGAAGACCAGGGGCAGCAAAAGGGGCAGTGAAGGCAAGGGGAAAAGAAGGAAGTTTAAAGATAGGCATTAAGAATAGATACTAGGGGCAGGAGAGAAAGTATTGGGAGAGAAGACAGAGGGATAGGAGGGAAGGCTAGAAGAAGAGGGAGTGGAAAGCTAGGAGTAGTAGGGAAAGCTAGAGGATGGATAGTAGACCGAGGGCTGGAGCGAAGACTAGGGGCAGGATAGTAGACGGAGGCTTTTAAGACTTTTTGAACGAAAGGACGAAACCTTTTCAGACAACGTTCAGACAACGTTCAGACAACGTTCAGACAACGAGAACACTAGCACAAGACTTTTCTGAAACTTCCCATAAATAGTGATTCTCTAATTATCGAGACACCTGAAATTTTTCCAGAGTCCAGCACACAGCAATTAAAGGTGAGTGGATTTTTTTTAACAACAACCTATGTGAGAAATTTTTGAACTCGACAATAGAATGAGGAGACGACCCGAGAGAGAGAAAGAGAGAGAGAGAGAGAGAGAGAGAGAGAGAGAGAGAGAGAGAGAGAGAGAGAGAGAGATAAGGAAATGGGTTTGGAGTCCCTATATTCCACGTTTTGCTGCACTTCAATAAGAGGATTAGTTCTGTCCCACCTCCCCTTTGTGTCTGTCCTCTCTCTCTCTCCTCTCTCTCTTCTCCTCTCTTACAAGGTTACAGGTTAAGGTTCCTAACTTTTTTACAAGTTATGAGCTGTTACCTATATTTACCTGTCTCTGTTTCTGCCTCTCTGTCTCTGTCTGTCTGTCTGTTCATAGTGTCTGTCTGCTTCTGTTTCTCCTTTCTCTCTCTCTCTCTTCTCTTCTCTCTCTCTACCATCATGTTACTCAAATAGTTTCTCCATTGCCACAGGAATTTTATGATGAATGTGACATGAATAAAGGTTTTCTTAGCCTGTAATTCCTATGTGACCACCAGCACTACCACAATTACCACCCCCAACCCTCGCTACCAGCCCAACAACACTGCTAGCCTCTTCCCTCCCTCCCTCTCTCCTCCCCCACACAACCTTCGCTACCACCATCCAAACACTTGCTGCCACTCCCTCCCAAACCCTAGCTATCCACCCCAACCCCACTACACGCATGTCTATCAACCTCAATCACCGCCACCACCACCCCATCACGCCCTAATTACCACCAACACCACCACATCTACCAGCACCACCACCATTACTACAACCACCATTACCACATCTACAACCATTATCACCACACATCTACAACCATTATCACCACCACATCTACAACCATTGTCACCACCACATCTACAGTCATCACCACCATATCTACAACCACCACTACCACCATAACCCCTGCCCCCCTTACCCTTACCACCACCCAGACCACAATAGACATCACTAAAGGCTGAGGTCTCTTATTTTTGGTCTGGTTTTGACACCCGCTCTGCACCCATTATCCCATGAGTGCATCCTCCTTTACCCCCCTCACCCCATTATTATCACCCATCTCCCCTCTCCCCACAAGACCTGCTTTCCCTTACCCAACCCCACACATCTGGTCCCGTGGGATAATCTCCCTTATCCCCTCTCGGCGCAAGGACGATCACCTCCCCTTTACCCTCGTCATCCCAAGCGATTCAAATGCATTTAGATTGTTAATGGAATATTGTTTCTAGTGTGGGGCCCCAGGCGCCTCGTAGAATGGTGGAGACTCTTGGAATAAGAGTATGGTAATGAGGAAGAATTAGGAAGGCTTCTCGCTGCCTCACACACACACGCGGGTAATGCACTTCGATGTGTCCTTTCGTGGTCGCTTCCCACGGCGCGTTAACACGTCTCAGGGTCTTCCGCTTGGGAGATCACGAGGCTTGGAGGAAGTGGAAGGAGAAGAAGAGAGAAGAAGGAAGAGAAGACCACGAAGAGAAGTAGTAAAAGCAGGAGGAACATAATAAGCATGGTGGTTATTCATCAAGCGAGAGACATCGAACTCAGTGGTCTGGGACCTGATACAAGTCCCTAACGATCTTCTGTGGTCAGTTCAGCGAACTCAGCTTATCTTTTGTCTGGTAAAGATCAACCTAACATGGGAGAGTCTTGTATGTCACCCAGGGTAATGTGTTGTGTGTCACCCATGGTAATGTGTTGTGTGTTACCCATGTTGTAATGTGTTGTGTGTCACCCATGGTAATGTGTTGTGTGTTACCCATGGTAAGTGTTGTGTGTCACCCATGGTAATGTGTTGTGTGTCACCCAGGGTAAGGTGTTGTGTGTCACCCATGGTAATGTGTTGTGTGTACCCATGGTAATGTGTTGTGTGTCACCCATGGTAATGTGTTGTGTGTTACCCATGGTAATGTGTTGTGTGTCACCCAGGGTAATGTGTTGTGTGTCACCCAGGGTAAGGTGTTGTGTGTCACCCATGGTAATGTGTTGTGTGTTACCCATGGTAATGTGTTGTGTGTCACCCATGGTAATGTGTTGTGTGTTACCCATGGTAATGTGTTGTGTGTCACCCAGGGTAAGGTGTTGTGTGTCACCCATGGTAATTTGTTGTGTGTTACCCATGGTAATGTGTTGTGTGTCACCCATGGTAATGTGTTGTGTGTTACCCATGGTAATGTGTTGTGTGTCACCCAGGGTAAGGTGTTGTGTGTCACCCATGGTAATGTGTTGTGTGTCACCCATGGTAATGTGTTGTGTGTTACCCATGGTAATGTGTTGTGTCACCCAGGGTAAGGTGTTGTGTGTCACCCAGGGTAATAAGTGTTGTGTGTCACCCATGGTAATGTGTTGTGTGTTACCCATGGTAATGTGTTGTGTCACCCAGGGTAAGGTGTTGTGTGTCACCCAGGGTAATAAGTGTTGTGTGTCACCCATGGTAATGTGTTGTGTGTTACCCATGGTAATGTGTTGTGTCACCCAGGGTAAGGTGTTGTGTGTCACCCATGGTAATGTGTTGTGTGTTACCCATGGTAATGTGTTGTGTCACCCATAGTAATGTGTTGTGTGTTACCTATGGTAATGTGTTGTGTGTCACCCATGGTAATGTGTTGTGTGTCACCCAGGGTAAGGTGTTGTGTGTCACCCAGGGTAATAAGTGTTGTGTGTCACCCAGGGTAATAAGTGTTGTGTGTCACCCAGGGTAATAAGTGTTGTGTGTCACCCAGGGTAATAAGTGTTGTGTGTCACCCAGAATAATAAGTGTTGTGTGTCACCCACCCAGGGTAATAAGTGTTGTGTGTCACCTAGGGTAATGTGTTGTGTGTCACCCAGGATAATGTGTTGCGTGTTACCCAGGATAATGTGTTGTGTGTCACCCATAGAAATGTGTTGTGTGTCACCCATGGTAATGTGTTGTGTGTCACCCAGGGTAATGTGTTGTGTGTCACCCAGGGTAATAAGTCTTGTGTATCTCCCAGGGTAATGTGTTGTGTGTCATCCAGGGTAATAAGTGTTGTGTGTCACCCAGGGTAATAAGTGTTGTGTGTCACCCAGGGTAATAAGTGTTGCGTGTCACCCAGGGTAATAAGTGTTGCGTGTCACCCAGGATAATAAGTGTTGTGTGTCACCCAGGGTAATAAGTGTTGCGTGTCATCCAGGGTAATAAGTGTTGCGTGTCACCCAGGGTAATAAGTGTTGCGTGTCACCCAGGGTAATAAGTGTTGCGTGTCACCCAGGGTAATAAGTGTTGCGTGTCACCCAGGGTGATAAGGAGAGAACACTCAGCTCTGTCCAACACTGAATGCCATCAAGGTCTCCGCCAGATATTCATGGATCACTAGATCCTGAAAATGAGGCTTTTGGATCATGGATCATTGGATCCTGAAAGTGATGTTGTTGGATCATTGGATCCTGAAAGTGATGTTGGATCACTGGATCCTGAAAGTGGTGTTATTGGATCGCCAGATCCTGCAAGTGACGTTTCTGGATCACTCGTTCCTGGAAATGACGTTGTTGGATCACAAGATCCTGAAAGTGACGTTGATGGATCACCAGATCCAACACTAAATCTTAAAACATATCACAGGACTAGAGTATAGATTAAATACCAGAAGAATATATAGTGTCAATTTGTAACAAAGCTTGATGCAATTAGATAGAGATAATTTATAATTATTATTATTATTATTATTATTATTATTATTATTATTATTATTATTATTATTATTATTATTATTATTTCTTATTGTTCTTGTTGTTCTTCTTACTCTTATTATTATTTTTATGGTAAATATCATCATTATAAGAGGCATTACATGCGGTTTTTTTTTTTTTAACGCAACTAGTGGTCAAGGCTCGATTCTCAGTCTTCAGAGTTCAAGAGTCACGCTACCTAACTCTGCTAACTTAGTTGACGTAAGGATAACGATGTTGTAATTGTACAGGTGAGCGAAAATACACATGATGCTCTAACCCACAGGACCACGCAATCCTACAAGAACCAAGCACCCAGCAGCACCTGCTGGGTGCTTGGTTAGAGCGTCTTGCGGTCCTAGGACCTGGATGGTAGGGGCCACACATAAGTATGGTCCCACTATCTGGATGATAGGGACCACACATGGAGAGTCCCACGACTTGGATGTTTGGAACCACAAAAGAAGGTCCCTGGACCTGGATAGTAGGGACCACACATGGAGAGTCCCAGGACCTGGATGGCTGGGACCACACATGGAGGGTCCCAGGACCTGAATTTGTTGTGACCACACATGGAAGGTCCCAAGACCTGGATGGTTGGGACCACACATGGAGGGTCCCAGGACCTGGATGGTTGGGACCACACATGGAGGGTCCCAGGACCTGGATGGTTGGGACCACACATGGAGGGACCCAGGGTAATAGAGGAAGAGAAGCATAAAAGAATTAATGACATGGATGGAGTGTGCAATTGCTCGCAGACCTGAATGTTAATTAAGCAACCTCGTTAGTGATGATAATGACCATTAACCCCCCTTTCCCTTCCCCTTCCTCTTCATTCCTATTTCTTCCCTACTCTCCCTATTTTACCCCTCCCTTCTTTCTGCCCTATTCTCTCCTCCTACGCCTGTACGCATCTTTGGTTGGCGTAGAGAGTGGAGGAATAGAGATTATGTTATGTATATAAATAGTATATATATATTAATAATATATATATATATATATATATATATATATATATATATATATATATATATATATATATATATATATATATATATATATATATATATATTAATTACGCATTTAAAAGCCCACAGAGAAACGTCAGCAGAGGCTCATATTATATTGCAACGTTTCGACCACACGTTCTCACTAAAGAATCTCATTATACAGCATTTGTGTCTACGTTTCCACCGTATCGGTATTTTCTTCCATTTACCTCCATAAATGAGTTAATGGAAATAAGAAGAGACGTAGCAAAGAGAACAACGTTACGAGAGAGATGTTTCGAGGCGCACGTTTTGAACAAAAGGACGAGAGAGACGTGTAGAGACGCACGTGTTAGCGCTGTTGTTTAGACGGAATAGCCAGAGGGCGGTGACTCGACCCTAACAATGTGTATTATATCAAGCAGGAAAATACCAGTGGTTAGTGAGGGGAAGTGAGGGGAAGTGAGGGGACGTGAGGGGAGGGCGATGGTGGGGACGAACTGGAGGAGGTGTAAGACGACGGTGGAGGGAGAGAGAGAGGGGAGGTGGTTGGAGGATTGAGGGAGATAGGGATGATGGAGGGAAGGGAGAGGGGTTAAGTGAAAGAGGGAAAGGTGAGAGAAGAAAAGTTGGAGAAAAGGGGTAAGAGACAAAGGGGGAGGGTGTAATCTAAGGGGTTTTAAATAAGGGATTCTGGTGGTGAGGTGCTGTGCTGTGCTGTGCTGTGCTGTGCTGTGCTGTGCTGTGCTGTGCTGTGCTGTGCTGTGCTGTGTGTGTGTGTGTGAGTGTGTGTGTGTGTGTGTGTGTGTGTGTGTGTGTGTGTGTGTGTGTGTGTGTTGTGTGTGTGTACTCACCTAATTGTGGTTGCAGAGGTCGAGACTCAGCTCTGGCCCCGCCTCTGCTGTCCGCTACTGGGTCTCTGCTCTCCCTGCTCCATGAGCTTTATCATACCTCGTCTTAAAACTATGTATGGTTCCTGCCTCCACTATATCTTTCTCTAGACTATTCCACTTCTGACTACTCAGTGGCTGAAGAAATGCTTCCTAACATCCCTTTGACTTATCTGAGTCTTCAGCTGTGTGTGTGTGTGTGTGTGTGTGTGTGTGTGTGTGTGTGTGTGTGTGTGTGTGTATAAGTGTATTAGAAAAAAATAAATTAATATACATTTTTTAATGGATTCCATCACACATTGATTTATCTCCTTCATGATTAGTTGATAACTTCAGCCAAAGGGTCCTGAAGGAAAACGTAGAATATAACTTTGGTATGTCTGTCTATAGCATTAGGAATAATATTAGTAGAGAAGTAAATAATGAAATTAATGTCATAGAAATGCAGTTAGAAGCTTGAATAGATCTATCACTCACTATGATAACATGAACATAGATAAGTACGTTTATGGAGCAACTTGCAATGTAAACAAACTGACTGATGTTGCAGTGGCCAGGCTTAGGCTTGGTTACACTATAATAACCTATGAAATATGTCAAGATATCTTATTAATGAAAATAGTATACCAGACACATATAAACAAATATCCTAAATCAGCTTGTAACAGATATAATAATTGTAGCTAAAAATATACATGTACTCCTGTTAACCCTTTTGGGCCAAGTTTCTAGGTCTTTTGTGTATCCATGTGCTCTTGCGCTACCCTCCACAGGATACATATGGAGTGCACAGTAAACTATTCGCTTCGACGGCAAAATCTAAAATCTCTCTTAAAAAAACTCATTTGTTCATTTTCCTATCTGATTCCTCCATCAACTTCTCAAGTTTCTTTTGTCCTTTTCTTCGAAGAGTTTTTCCACGCTCTAGAGCTTCTGGTTATTTCCTCTCGGCATCGTTGACTGAACTATGGACACACTCTTTCCTTACTATTGCTTCTTCTGGAGGTAAAGTTCTCCTCCGCCTCCCATCACTCTAGGTATTCTATCATTTCTTTTATTTACTTTCCTTTCAGGTCCCTCTTCCCTGTACCGGGTTCAGGAACTCTCTCACCTACAAGATAGACGCTGCTGAAATTTGGTTTCTCTTGTCCTTCCATCTGTTCGTCTTCCACTTATATTTTATTCCACAGATTATTGAGGTTATCAGACAGGCTTTTAAGATTTTATATTACCTACTTCAGATGGACTTACAATGAATACTAGATCCAGTCTTGCTAACTCATCTGCTTCCCCCGTCTCTCTCTCTCTCTCTCTCTCTCTCTCTCTCTCTCTCTCTCTCTCTCTCTCTCTCTCTCTCTCTCTCTCTCTGCTCTCTCTGTGCTGTGTTCCTGGCCTGCTGACACGCTAAATTTTCCCTCACCTTCACCATTATCTTAGTTCTTCCTTGTGGGTCACAGTTCTCAAAGTCTTTTTCTTTGTATGTAATTGAAATCTTTTTTAGTCAAAGACTTTACTGTGGTCATATGGGCATTTCTCGCCACTCCCTCTGCATTGATCCAGTGTGGTTCTATCTTCGTATTTCTGGCTTAGTCTGCTATCCGATAGTGGGTTGTAGATCACTGCTACTGGTGCTACTGATACTGCTTTGGGTCCCCAAGACTTTATTGTGTTTGCTATATATTTGTTTGAGTCCTTTCTATTTATCCCTGTCATCTCAAAGTTCTTTTGGTTCTTTGGTTTCCCCTCATTACTCGACATCCTTCTGGGAATACTACACATATTATCATTTCAATTAGTTTAGTCTCTGTGAACGCCACAATATCTGGGGTTGCCTCTGCTGTTCATTCTTTCAGTTCATCAAGTATGTGTGTGTGTGTGTTTACATGTTCACAAAGCCACACGCTTGTTCCGCCCACACACGTGCACCACCACACCCTTGCACCACCCACACCCTTGCACCACCCACACGCTCAGGGCTCCACGCGTCCACCTCGTTTGGTTTCTCCATCACAGGTATTAAAATAGACACAAGATGCCAGGTCAGCGAGTAACGAAGGCGATCACGACCAGGTTAAGATGGCTCTCTCCCCCCACCCCTCCCATCCCCCTCCCACCCAACCATTCCCTCCCTTCTCCCTCCAGTTCGTCCTCCCACTACCACCTCTCCCCCTCATCACTCCCCACTTAGACACGCACGCTTCCCAACGCTTTATCTCCCCATCCTCTGTTTCTCTCCCCATGAACATCACTTTATCTGCCTCTATTCCTTCTCTACCTATGTTTTCCTCTGTTTCTCCTCTATCTCCATTTCCACTCCATTTTTAGTTTCCCATCGCCTATATTTCTTATACATTTAAATTTCCCATTCACTCTCTGTGTCTCCTCACTCTCTGTGTCTCCTCACACTCTGTCTCCTCACTCTCTGTGTCTCCTCACACTCTGTGTCTCCTCACTCTCTGTGTCTCCTCACTCTGTGTCTCCTCACTCTGTGTCTCCTCACTCCTGTGTCTCCTCACTCTCTGTGTCTCCTCACTCTCTGTGTCTCCTCACTCTCTGTGTCTCCTCAATCTCTGTGTCTCCTCACACTCTGTGTCTTCTCATTCTCTGTGTCTCCTCACTCTGTGTCTCCTCATTCTCTGTGTCTCCTCACTCTCTGTGTCTCCTCACTCTGTGTCTCCTCACTCTGTGTCTCCTCACTCTGTGTCTCCTCACTCTCTGTGTCTCCTCACTCTGTGTCTCCTCACTCTGTGTCTCCTCACTCTGTGTCTCCTCACTCTCTGTGTCTCCTCACTCTGTGTCTCCTCACTCTGTGTCTCCTCATTCTCTGTCTCCTCACTTTCTGTGTCTCCTCACTCTGTGTCACCTCACTCTGTGTCACCTCACTCTGTGTCACCTCACTCTGTGTCCACCTTCACTCTGTGTCTCCTCATCTTCTCTGTGTCTCCTCACTCTGTGTCACCTCACTCTGCTCCTGTGTCACCTCACTCTGTGTCTCCTCACTCTGTGTCCCACCACCTCACTCTGTGTCCCCCTTTCCCTCCTGTGTCCATCCTACTCTGTGTCACCTCACTCTGTGTCACCTCACCTCCACATCACGTGGTGTATCAAACAAGAACAATTTGCGGTCACTCTGCCTGGTCTGCGGTCCAGCCTCTGACCAGTCAGGCTGTTGGTGACCCTGTCGCTGTCAAGCTTTCAGAAAAATCTATCATTGGAAGGTCGCCTAACCTAACCTCACCTAACCTCACCTAACCTAACCTCACCTAACCTAACCTCACCTAACCTAACCTCACCTAACCTAACCTCACCTAACCTAACCTAACCTCACCTAACCTAACCTCACCTAACCTAACCTCACCTAACCTAACCTCACCTAACCTAACCTCACCTAACCTAACCTCACCTAACCTAACCTCACCTAATATCACCTAACTTAACCACACTTAACCTAACCTCAAGT
This sequence comes from Cherax destructor, assembly GCA_009830355.1. Taxonomy (NCBI): domain Eukaryota; kingdom Metazoa; phylum Arthropoda; class Malacostraca; order Decapoda; family Parastacidae; genus Cherax; species Cherax destructor. Next base: position 144,005 of record WNWK01000136.1, read on the forward strand.
AACCTGACCTGACCTAACCTAACCTCACTTAACCTAACCTAACTTCACTTAACCTAACCTCATCTAACCTAACCTCACGCAATCTCGCCTAACTGCACCTAACCTAACCAAACCTCACATAACCTAACTTAACTCCACCTAACCTAACCTCACGGAACCTACCCTAATCTCTCCTAACCACACTTAACAACCTGTTATTAAATTATATTCGTTAAGACCGTTGACCAGTTACAGGTCTTAATCAAGCAGTTAGCGAGTTACGGTACGTAGAAGCCGGCTGTATCCCCGTCCCCACAACCCGGCAGAAAGGAAGCCGGACTGTGTTAACTCCGGTATTCCTCCCTTGCCTGAAGACTGAAAATTAACCTAACCTCGTAACTTAAATTAACCTAAATTAAATCAGATTTCGCCAAGTAAGTCTCTAGTTTATTGTGCACTCATTACCCTTCCTGTGGAGGGTAATACAAGAGTATATGGATACAACAAAAAAAGGCACAATACCGTGACTGGAACAATACACAAATAACTCGCACATAGAAGAGAGGAGCTTACACGACGTTTCGGTCCCACTTGGACCATTTACAAAGTTACACTAACAGAAAGAAGGGAAGGAAGGAGTATATATAGAGGCCTGCAGACAGGGGAGGGAACAAGAAAGTGGTGGAGTAATAATATGGTTACACAAAAGGCCCAGGAACTAGGCTTTTCAAAAGCACATCTGGATTTTTATCTACAAATCATTTATCTGTTACAAAAAAAATTAGGAAACTTGCTTAATATGTCTTGATTCTTGATAATAGTAATAAGATTCCTTGACATGTCACATAGGTTATTAAACTTTATATATATATATATATATATATATATATATATATATATATATATTATTTCAACCTGATTAAAACAACAGAAAATGAGATTAGAGAAAATTAAATCTCTCAGAAACTTACGTTGAGTTCCACGTCAAATTTTTCTGACGTTGTGAAAATGACGAGTGTTAGCAAGTCTTGACGCTAAACGCAGCAGCAGAATAATGGTATGTAGCAGCAGCGTCATGCTGAGAGAGAGAGAGAGAATGATGATGGTGGTATATAAGGTAGACAAGGAGAAGGAGGAGGTGAGGGATGGGGGAAAATTGCCATAAAATTGTAAACAATTATATTTGATGGTTATCTCTTGTTTGTGCTGACAGTCGTCCGTGAACACTGACAGTCGTCCGTGAACACTGACAGTCGTCCGTGAACACTGACAGTCGTCCGTGAACACTGACAGTCGTCCGTGAACACTGACAGTCGTCCGTGAACACTGACAGTCGTCCGTGAACACTGACAGTCGTCCGTGAACACTGACAGTCGTCCTTGAAACGACAGTCGTCATGAACACTGACAGTCGTCCGTAAAACTCGACAGTCGTCCGTGAAACTGACAGTCGTCCGTGAACACTGACAGTCGTCCGTGAACACTGACAGTCGTCCGTGAACGCTGACAGTCGTCCGTGAACGCTGACAGTCGTCCGTGAACACTGACAGTTGTTTTTAAAACACCTGTTTCTTCCTGGGGTCTTTAATGACGAAGGTTCATAACATTTACAGAGTTGTATTTGTACTCAAATGGCTGGGTCCCAGGAGCTGGAGTCTGCTTCATGAAACACACACGCACACACACACACACACACTCACACACAATGTTGTCGGGGCCAGGAGCTGAGTCTCGACCCCTGCAACCACAATTAGGTGAGTACAAAAAAAATTCTTTAGGTGTTTTCAAAATGTTTTCTCACTGTGGCAGTTTTTTCTTTATCCCCGAGAATTGTTTTCATTTCTTCCCGCACAGAGAACCGTGTGATGATGAGTGTTAGAATGATGAAAATGATGAGAAACGATGAGTAATGACGAGGAATGATGGGGAGTACGAGTGTACAGGGAGAGTACTAGTGTACAAGGAGAGTGCGGGTGTTGGAGAGTACGAAGGTGTGAAGGTACTCCCTCTCATTTGTACTATAGCTGGAGTACATCACATAGGCCTCGCTTACTTGTACTATAGCTGGAGTACATTATATAGGCCTCGCTCACTTGTACAGTAGCTGGAGTACATCATATAGGCCTCTGTCACTTGTACAATAGCTGGAGTACATCTATAGGCCTCCTTTATGCTTCATCCAGGACTTTCCAGGGGTGCGCCGCCCCCTCTGCATGGAGCAGTGCATTAAGCGCCTCCTCGTCACAACTAAGCTTTTCAAGATGTTGTCGATAAATAATAGGGAAAGCTTTACCTCGCGTGTATACAACAACAGCCATCGTGAAGCTGAGCTCATCTCTGTACTCTTCTCTTACAGCATTACTACTACTGGCTGGCTCCTTAAAAAGGCCTACTGCTACAGAACGTTTCGCTCAGTGTACTGAGACGTCGTCACCACAATGCTCGTTCTGCACCTTTGTGCTTCCCTACAATTTTGTCGGCCTGAATCCAACTCAGCTCACAAACTGAGGCTCATGGTTCGATCTCCTGTACGGGTGCAATCAATGGAAGTTTCCTTAAGACACCTGCAGTCCCTGTTCACCTAGCAGCAAGTAGGTACCTGGTGTTAGCCGACTGGTGTAGGTCGCATCCACCTAAGTTACCCAAATTCTCTGGATAACCAGAGAATTTGGGCTTTCTATATAGTATGTCATTAATGTCAGCTATGGTCTATATAAGGTGTATCATATACTTGTAGAAATTATTATTATTATTATTAATATTATTGATATGTGTACACACTGATGGCACTGGATCCTACATATAAGATGAGATGTGCAAAGACTGTTGGGATTCAAGCCTCTACCCAGCTTGTTCACAACATCTATTTGTTAAGATTTCTCTCGTTTCTCTCGTGTCCACTTTCTGGAAACTCTATACATGAGTGTATCATTGTGTCTGCAGCCACACACGACGTGAAAACAAATTTTAAGTGATGAAATCCGAGTCCATTTTTGGTGCGAATTCCTAATCACAGTGACTGTCGTGAGGGTGACAGAGCTGAGAAGTTAGACAAGCATGTGCTTATACCTTCTCGCTGTCTGTAGCCACTCACTCGCTGTACAAAGAAACTCTCAATACCGTGACTGGAACAATACACAAATAACCCGACAGTCGACTGATGTGAGAAAAGAGAATACTAGCACCAGTCTGTCATACAGCAACAGACCCATGTCTCTGGAGCAGGAAAGAAATTCAACAGACTCTTAGACGATACCCAGGGATCTATACACTGTGAGGTGTGCCAAACAACCACGGAGGGAGTTGAATGATAGCTCTAGGCCTTTCATCAGGAGTTTGAAATGCTGCAGAAAAGGGTAGGAAGTTGAAGCAAATACGTTCAGAGAAAGCGTCTTTGCTCGAATGAGTCATGCCTACGACGCCGAAGTTGTCCCTACGACATTACAGTCGTCCCTACGACGCTGGAGTCATGCCTACGACGGTGAAGTCGTCCCTATGACATTAGAGTCGTCCCTACGACTCTGAAGTCGTGCCTACGACGCTGAAGTCGTCCCTATGACATTAGAGTCGTCCCTACGACGCTGAAATCGTCCCTACGACATTAGAGTCGTTCCCAGTATAATATTTAATCTAAGGGACTTCTTAGTGTCGTATTTTCTGTCTCGTAAGACGACGTAATCAGCTTTAAAAGACGACCCACTCTTAATGTACGACTTTCCTTTCAAAGATAATAAGACTCGTTAAGCTTGGCTCGTCTCAGTCCAAGCACTGCCTTACTGGGCTCAGTTTTGGCTGAGCTTGGCTCAGCTGCATTGTACTCAGCTCCGACAGACCAAGTTGCTCTCAGCATAAAACCCTCCCATTAGAGAGTAACTTACTCAGTGGTGGAGAGAGAGAACTGGAGAGACTCTTGGACGTTTATCTGTGTTAAGAGTACGAAGAGGAGGAGGAGAAAGAAGAAGAGGAGAAGGTGGTGGAGGAGAAAAAGGAGGAGGAGGAGGGAAAGGAGAAGGAGAAAGGAGAGAGGAGGAGGGAGAGGAGGAGGGAGGAGGGAGGAGGGGAGGAGGGGGAAGGAGGAGGAGGAGGAGGAGGAGGAGGAGGGAAGAAGCAAGATAGGAATGGGGTGGGGGAGATGAGGAGTCTCAGAGACGTGATCAAGGACGAGAAGAGGTTGGAGTGGAGAAGAGAGGGAAAGGAGAGAGAGAGAGAGAGAGAGAGAGAGAGAGAGAGAGAGAGAGTGGGAGAGATTACAAGCAGGCTTGTTCAACCCTTCACTTGCTGTTAAGGAGAAGTGTTCAACAGGTAAATTAAAGACTGCAGGAAGGAAGGAAGGAAGGAAGGAAAGAAAGAAGATGGAGAAAGGAAGAAAAGTAAGAGTAAGAGGAAGAAGGAGAAGACGAAGGAGAGAGAGAGAAGAGGAAGAGAGAGAGAAGAGAGAGAGGAAGAGAAGAGAGAGAGAGAAGAAGAGAGAGAGGAGAGAGATGAGAGAGAAGAAGAATGTAGAGAGAGAGAAGAAAGGAGACAGGAAGGAGAGGAAAGAGAGAGGAAAGGAAGGAGAGGGAAGTGAGGAGACGGAAGAAAGTAAAAAGAATAAAACAAAGAAGGGGAAAGGAGAGAGTGAAAAGAATTTAAATTTCGATCGAAGTAGATGAGAGAAAGAATGTTAGAAGAGAGAGAGAGAGAGAGAGAGAGAGAGAGAGATAGAGATAGATAGATAGAGACAGAGAGAGATAAATAGATAGATAGATAGAGAGAGAGAGATATATAGATAGATAGATAGAGAGAGAGAGAGAGAGAGAGAGAGAGAGAGAGAGAGAAGAGAAAGAAGGAGGGGAAGAGGATAATATAAAGGAAAAGGGAGGAATAAAGACACAAAAACAGCAAATGGAAATCCGATTTAGAATTCCAAACCTTATTAAGAATTAGAAACCCTATTTATAATTAGAAATACTATTTAGAATTATAAACTCTATTTAGAATCAGATACTATTTAGAATTAGAAACTCTATTTAGAATCAGAAGCTCTATTAGAATTAGAAACTCTATTTATAATCAGACACTCTATTAGAATTAGAAACTATTAGAGTTAGAAACTCTATTTAGAAATAGAAACTATATTTAAAATCAGAAACTCTATTTAGAATTAGAAACTATTTAAAATCAGAAAAAATCTACTTAGAATTAGAAATTCCATTTAGAATTACAAATTCTATGTAGAATTGGAAACTAGAACTAGAAACTGTATTTAGATAACTTATCGCCCGCGCAGTAGACTTTTTCCAGGTCTAAAAGACTGTACCTGGCGGGAGGACGGTGAACACGCAGTAGAGAAGAGTTAGGTAGGTCCTGAGAGCAGTAGGCCTAGTGGCCCACGCTAGGTAGGTCCTGAGAGCCAGTAGACCTAGCAGCCCACGCTAGGTAGGTCCTGAGAGCCAGTAGACCTAGTGGCCCATTCTAGCAGTGTAGGTCCTGAGAGCCAGTAGGCCTTGTGGCCCACGCTAGTAGGTCCTGAGAGCCAGTAGACCTAGTGGCCTACGCTAGGTAGGTCCTGAGAGCCAGTAGACCTAGTGGCCCATTCTAGGTAGGTCCTGAGAGCCAGTAGGCCTTGTGGCCCACGCTAAGTAGGTCCTGAGAGCCAGTAGGCCTAGTGGCCCACGCTAGGTAGGTCCTGAGAGCCAGTAGACCTAGTGGCCCATGCTAGGTAGGTTCTGAGAGCCAGTAGTCCTAGTGGCCCACGCTAGGTAGGTCCTGAGAGCCAGTAGGCCTAGTGGCCCATGCTAGGTAGGTCCTGAGAGCCAGTAGGCCTAGTGGCCCATGCTAGGTAGGTCCTGAGAGCCAGTAGACCTAGTGGCCCACGCTAGGTAGGTCCTGAGAGCCAGTAGACCTAGTGGCCCACGCTAGGTAGGTCCTGAGAGCCCAGTGGACCTAGTGGCCCCATGCTAGGTAGGTCCTGAGTAGCCAGTAGAGCCTAGTGGCCCATCGCTAGGTAGGTCCTGAGAGCCAGTAGACCTAGTGGCCCACGCTAGGTAGGTCCTGAGATCCAGTAGGTCGACTAGGCCCACACCAGGTAAGTCCTGAGATCCAGTCAGGCCTACTAGCCCACGCTAGTTATTTCCTTAAATCCAGTAGGCCTACCAACCCACGCTAGGTAGGTCCTAAGATTCGTTGACATGTCGAGTCTTGTTATAATTATAGTTATAGTAGTAGTGGTAGTAGTAGTAGTGGTAGTAGTAGTAGCAATAGTAGTAGTAGTAGTAGTAGGTGGTAGTAGTAGCAATAGTAATAGTGAGCAGTTCTCTACGTTACACCTGGTTTAATGTCTGTATTGCCCCAAAAAAAAATTGTTAATTGGATGCTCTTCTGCTTCTGGTGATTGTGTTTGATGTTATGATAGGAACAGTTTCATAACATTTCCTCTTTTTTCCCCACTTACTAGGAGTCTTCAATCGAAATGCCCCATTAAATGGTTAATGACCATAATGGTCATATGCATGTCTCCTGCCATCCGCATGAGCTGCGTTTTTATATTGTCTCTGGTACCTTCAGGCAGTTTCTCCCACGTAAATCTTGTCGCATGCACCGCATGGAAGTTCGTGGACATAAGCTTCTGTAGTTATTGAAAAATAGACACAATGCAGAATAATTATTGACTTTGTTTCACCCACAGAGTGGGTTTATCAAGTCACGAACAGATCTGTTTGTGACTTGATAAAACCCATCGTGTGGGTAAAACGTAGCCAATAAAGGATCGCATTATACTGCATTTGTGTCTATTTTTCCATCGTGTAGGTATTTTATACCATTTATCTCCATTCTCTACTTAAGTCTTGAGATATGTCAGTAAATGCTTGAAACCACACTGAATCGTCGAAATATACAATAAAATATTGTTTTAACACACTTTTCGCTATTTTTTAATATTTCAGATATATTTCAAAAAATAATATGAAAAGTCCATAAAAATCTAAACTGTCATTAACTATTTCGACTTTTCTGAGTAAGTCTCTAACTTATCAGCGACGCTACATGCTACGAAGAACATACATCGTTCTATATTTTTATCGGTTTTGGGCGTTTTTACGATTTTCAGGGCTCGTCTTTTTCACTAACTGATGACGAAAGATATTGAGTAACGGTATATTCTAAAACTACTTTTGATGGTTCCGTGCTGGAGGGAACACCAAATACGGATCGTCCATGCGAGCGGGGAAAAAAATTCTGATTAATACCCATCGTTTTTCCAGTCATTGCGCCGTGAGGAGACTGAAACATGGATGAGGTTTATGTAAGTAGACTCAAGTCACACTTGGAAGGAGCAGGATACACTATTTCCGTGGGTAAGAACGTTTAGAGAGGCTATTGTGAGGCATTTGTGTTTCTGGAGCGAAGTGAATTGATGGTTCACCTTGGGATTGTCACCCAGGTGCTTAAATTAAGGTGTTGTGAACAGGCGGGTATCAATATATTCTCAAAATACCTAATGCAAGAAACATCGATGGGAATGAGATGACAGTTCGATAAAAAAGAGCCCTTAGGAGAGGAACCTTATGACGACGTTTAGGTCCGTCATGGACCACTGACAGTTTAGTTGTGGCCTCACAGTGGTCCAGGACGTCGTTATGAGGTCCCTCTCTAAAGTGCTGAATTTTTGATGAATTGTTTCAGCCACGACATTGTGACTCTCTCTTCGTCAGGTTGGTAGGTCAGTTTCGAGCAGCTCCATGTAGACGTTCCTGACTACGATACTTAATGGTGAGCCTTAGTGCTATGAGGAAGGACTATCCGCATGGCCTTAAGTGGCAGGAGTCCGATGGCAAGTTGCGAGAGGGTGCTAGAAGCACCAGCACCAGCACCAGCACCAGCACCAGCACCAGCACCAGCACCAGCACCAGCAGCACCAGCATCAGCAGCACCAGCAGCACCAGCACCAGCAGCAGCGCCAGCAGCACCACCACCACCACCACTAGCAGCAGAACAACTGTGGTGAGATGGGTTGGGTTTGAGACGGACCTCTCAACATGATGTTACAACAGTCTCCAGAATGGGCAATATCCTGTTGATCAGAAATTTGGATATAATATAACACGAATTTTTGTTGAATTGTGTTACTGAGGGTAATTATGGCAGCCTCTGTACACTTTCGCCGTCGTAACGCTTCTTTCTTATTGACTAATCAGCTTCAGTGAACTTCACGTGTCCATCATCGTCTCTGTGTTGAACACTCGCGTTTCACGGTCATGACGACTGCAGACATTCTCATGCTCCTGGATCCTAACATCCAGAGACGTTGATGTGCAACAGTTGGGTATCTTTATTCCGAAACGTTTCACCTACACTGTAGGTTTCTTCAGTCGAATACGAAGGAGGCAAGAAAAGCAGTAGAGATGTAAAGACGTTGTAATCAGTCCATCTCCCTCGAAGACGTAGTTTTGAGGTGGTCACTCCCTCAGCCTGGAGGAGAGTTCTGCTCCATAGTCTGGAACAAAGTCGAGCTGAAGCAACATAATGGAGACTTACATACTGTCGAAGGTGAGGTGCAGGAAATCTTGAAGACAAAAGAGGGAGGACCCACTAGTAGAAGTAAGAAGGTAAACACTGCGAGGCAGAGCAACAAAGCTGATGTATAAGTCCCCATCAAATCCAACTTTCCTCACTCGTAGCTAGTGGTCAGGCAGTGAAGCTGCGGAGGATGACCTTTGTACCAAGAAACCTTTGTGTTGCAGTGTCTGGCAGTGTGACTGTGATAATTGTACACAGTACCCACAAGTTGATATGTAAGACACATGTCAAGAAGCCTATTGTGTAGGCGAAACCTTTCGGAATAAAGAAACCAAACAATTCCACATGTAGATAGAAGACAGTGGCTAGTTTAGAGGGTAGATAGAAAACAATGGCTTGTTTAGAGGGTAGATAGAAAACAATGGCTTGTTTAGAGGGTTGATAGAAAACAATGGTTTGTTTAGAGGGTAGACAGAAAACAGTGGCTTGCTGAGAGAGTACATAGAAGACAGTGGCTTGCTGAGAGAGTACATAGAAGACAGTGGCTTGCTGAGAGAGTACATAGAAGACAGTGGCTTGCTGAGAGAGTACATAGAAGACAGTGGCTTGCTGAGAGAGTACATAGAAGACAGTGGCTTGCTGAGAGAGTACATAGAAGACAGTGGCTTGCTGAGAGAGTACATCGAAGACAATGGCTTGCTGAGAGAGTACATAGAAGACAGTGGCTTGCTGAGAGGGTAGACAGAAGACAGTGGCTTACTGAGAGACTACATAGAAGACAGTGGCTTGCTCAGAGAGTACATAGAAGACAGTGGCTTGCTGAGAGGGTAGATAGAAGACAGTAGGTTCCTGAGAGAGTAGATAGAAGACAGTGGCTTGCTGAGAGGGTAGATAGAAGACAGTGGCTTGCTGAGAGAGCAAATAGAAGACAGTGGCTTGCTGAGAGGGTAGATAGAAGACAGTGGCTTACTGAGAGGGTAGATAGAAGACAGTGGCTTGCTGAGAGAGTAAATAGAAGACAGTGGCTTGCTGAGATGGTAGATAGAAGACAGTGGCTTGCTGAGAGGGTAGATATAAGACAGTGGCTTGCTGAGAGAGTAGATAGAAGACAGTGGCTTGCTGAGAGGGTAGATAGAAGACAGTGGCTTGCTGAGAGAGTAGATAGAAGACAGTGGCTTGCTGAGAGGGAAGATAGAAGACAGTGGCTTGCTGAGAGGGTAGATAGAAGGCAGTGGCTTGCTGAGAGAGTAGATAGAAGACAGTGGCTTGCTGAGAGAGTAGACAGAAGACAGTGGCTTGCTGAGAGGGTAGATAGAAGACAGTGGCTTGCTGAGAGAGTAGATAGAAGACAGTGGCTTGCTGAGAGAGTAGATAGAAGACAGTGGCTTGCTGAGAGAGTAGATAGAAGACAGTGGCTTGCTGAGAGAGTAGATAGAAGACAGTGGCTTGCTGAGAGGGTAGATAAAAGACAGTGGCTTGCTGAGAGGGTAGATAGAAGACAGTGGCTTGCTGAGAGAGTAGATAGAAGACAGTGGTTTCCTGACAGGGTAGATAGAAAACAGTGGTTTGGTGAGAGAGTAGATAGAAGACAGTGGCTTGCTGAGAGAGTATATAGAAGACAGTGGCTTGCTGAGAGAGTAGATAGAAGACAGTGGCTTGCTAACAGGGTAGATAGAAGACAGTGGCTTGCTGAGAGAGTTGATAGAAGGCAGTGGCTTGCTGAGAGAGTAGATAGAAGACAGTGGCTTGCTGAGAGAGTAGATAGAGAACAGTGGCTTGATGAGAGAGTAGATAGAAGACAGTTCCTTCCTGAGTAGAGAGAAGACAGTGGCTTTGCTGAGAGAGTATATAGAAGACAGTGGCTTGCTGAGAGAGTAGATAGAGAACAGTGGCTTGCTGAGAGAGTAGATAGAAGACAGTTCCTTCCTGAGTAGATTGAGTAGATAGAAGACAGTGGCTTTGCTGAGAGAGTATATAGAAGACAGTGGCTTGCTGAGAGGGAAGATAGAAGACAGTGGCTTGCTGAGAGGGTAGATAGAAGACAGTGGCTTGCTGAGAGGGTAGATAGAAGACAGTTTCTTCCTGAGTAGATAGAAGACAGCAGTTTACTGAAGTGGAAGACAGCAAACTTATTGAAGTGGAAGACAGTAGGTTACTGAAGTGGAAGACAGTAGTTCACCGAGGTGGTAACTACCTAACAATCAGTGCCTGGGGGAACCAGCGTTCCTGAGGTGTGGGAACTAAATAACAAAGATGTCGATGATTTTGTGAGTGGAGGAGGACGTCTCCTCGAGGCATTGTGTGTGTTCACTCTGTGTCTCTCCCAGTGTTCACTTTCCCAGTGTTCACTTTCCCAGTGTTCACTCTCCCAGTGTTCACTTCCCCAGTGTTCACTTTTCCAGTGTTCACTCTCCCAGTGTTCACTCTCCCAGTGTTCACTTTCCCAGTGTTAACTCTCCCAGTGTTCACTCTCCCAGTGTTCACTCTGTGTCTCTCCCAGTGTTCACTTTCCCAGTGTTCACTCTCCCAGTGTTCACTTTCCCAGTGTTCACTTTCCCAGTGTTAACTCTCCCAGTGTTCACTCTTCCAGGGTTCACTCTCCCAGTGTTCACTCTGTGTCTCTCCCAGTGTTCACTTTCCCAGTGTTCACTTTCCCAGTGTTCACTTTCCCAGTGTTCACTTTCCCAGTGTTAACTCTCCCAGTGTTCACTCTCCCAGGGTTCACTCTCCCAGTGTTCACTCTGTGTCTCTCCCAGGGTTAACTCTCCCAGTGTTCACTCTGTGTCTCTCCCAGTGTTCACTCTCCCAGTGTTCACTCTCCCAGTGTTCACTCTTCCAGTGTTCACTCTCTCACTGCCTCTCACAGCGAGAGTGGATGTCCTCACTCACACTTGGGTGACTTCCTCTTTCCCCTCCATTACTAAGTTTCCCATCAACCGGAAGCAAAGTTTCGCTCAACTTCCGGGAGTTGTCACTGGATGAACCTGACTATTGATGAACACCGAGATAAACACAGATACCAAGATGTTTCGCTCACCTTGTCGGTAACACGTGTCACTACTGCAACGTTAAGAGTATTGTCGATGTTTCGCCCGCCAAATCAAGTTGGTTTTAAATTGCACCAGTGATGGGGTTGAAGTCAGAAAGAGAGAGAGAGAGAGAGACGTAGGAGAACTTGCTTTGACTGTGGCTACGTTTCGCTCTCCTCTGGACGAAACGTGGGAACAATTGAAGCCTGATCTGCTGTGTGTGCCTCTACCATGATAAAATGAAGTTCATGGCTGTTGAACATGTGAAGAACCAATGTGAACACTTGAAGAACTAGGGTGAACACGTGAAGAACCAGGGTGAACACGTGGAGAACCAGGGTGAACACGTGAAGAACTTGGGTGAACACGTGATGAACCAGGGTGAACACGGAGAACCAGGGTAAACACGCGAAGAAAGAGGGTGAGCACGTGAAGAACCAGGGGGAACACGTGAAGAACTAGAGTGAACACGTGATGAACCAGGGTGAACACGTGGAAAACCAGGGTAAACACGCGAAGAACCAGAGTGAACACTTGAAGAACCAGGGTAAACACGCGAAGAACGAGGGTGAACACGTGATGAACCAGGGTAAACACGTGGAGAACTAGGGTGAACACGTGATGAACCAGGGTGAACACGTGATGAACCAGGGTGAACACGTGATGAACCAGGGTGAACACGTGATGAACCAGGGTAAACACGTGGAGAACTAGGGTGAACACGTGATGAACCAGGGTGAACACGTGATGAACCAGGGTGAACACGTGATGAACCAGGGTAAACACGTGAAGAACTAGGGTGAACACGTGATGAACCAGGGTAAACACGTGGAGAACTAGGGTGAACACGTGATGAACCAGGGTGAACACGTGATGAACCAGGGTGAACACGTGATGAACCAGGGTGAACACGTGATGAACCAGGGTGAACACGTGATGAACCAGGGTAAACACGTGGAGAACCAGGGTGAACACGTGGAGAACCAGGGTAAACACGTGAAGAACTAGGGTGAACACGTGATGAACCAGGGTGAACACGTGGAGAACCAGGGTAAACACGCGAGGAACCAGGGTGAACACCACTTAAGGAACCTGTCAACCTTTCCACACATTTGCAACATCTGCCACAGTGCAACCTTATCCACCCAATCAAAGACCTTTTCTAAAGTCAAAAAGGCCGGAAAAATGTCCCTTTACCTTTATCTAAGAATTGGTCACTTAAGTTCTTTAAGTTGTACACTTGGTCTACACTTCCTCTACACTTCCTAATTCCTAATTCTTCTTCTACTATCATATTGTATTAGATATTATTATTATTAGTAGTAGTAGTGGTAGTAATAGTTGCGGTAGTAGTAGAAGTATTAGTAGTATTAGTAGTACTACTAGTAGTATTAGTAGTAGTATTAATACTAGAAGTAGTAGTAGTATTTGTAGTAGCAGTAGTAGTAGAAGTAGTATACGTAATAATAGTAGTACTAGTAATAGTATTTTATTATTGTGTTTGTTTTTGTTGGCGCAAATTATAATTAATAACAATAATTATTATTTATTATTATTATTAATACTGCCAAGACTTTCTCTAACTTGAGATCTTTGGTGGTGGTCTCACTGAAGGCCTATCCTTGCAAATTACATAGACCTATTACGATTTTTGTTTTGTTTTAAGCAAAGGTACACTGTGGGCAGTGTGTACACAGCGTGTACACAGTGTGTACACAGTGTGTACACAGTGTGTACACAGCGTGTACACAGCGTGTACACAGCGCCTCTGAGTGCTGAGCTGATCTTCAGATCAACTCTTCAGAAATTTGTAAATATTCAGCTGAGCCAAAGATGATCTATCTCTGTGATGTTCTGTACACTGACACACACACACACACACACCACACACACACACACACACACACACACACACACACACACACACACACACACACACACACACACACACAGGTAAGACGGGAGGCTGCGCCCCGCCACTACGATCAACCAACCTGTCCATCAGACGGGTGACCGGGGGTGCGTGAGGAGCCCATCAACCCCCCCCCCCTCCCATCCCGTCTATTATTGATCTATAATGTCACTCTCTGTTAATGCTCTCAACCCTCGCTTCAAAGACCTACTTCTGCCTCTAATGGTCCTGGGAAATACCTTTCTTTACCTCCCTTCTCTTTTTTTGCAATCTCTGAGTCTTATTCTCAACGTCTTGAGGCTGTGAAGATGGAAAGGAGGCCTATTTTACCGAACATTATGCAAATATGTATGATAGGCCTGGTGGGCTGACTCGGTGACGGTGTTAAAAGATCATTTGTACAGTTGTTCAGCTTGATAATGTACTGCGGCACTGTACATATGTGTGTGCGTATTGTTGATGAGGTCCTGGGATGCTGAAGACAGGGGATGGAGGAGGAGGAGGAGGAGAGGCTTTGTGTAGAGGGGTTTGGAGGAGGGAAGGAGCGATGGGTTTTGGAGAGGGGAGGGGTTGGCGGTGGGAGGGATTGGACAAGGAATTGTTGGAGGAGGAAGGAGTTGGATGAAGGACTGGACAAGGAAGGATTGGAGGAGAGGAGTGGGGGTGGGTGAGGGTAGAGGGTGTGGCTAGCTAGTGGATTGAAAGAATGGAAGGAGAATATATATGAGATTAATTGAGATGAAAAAAGTAGAATTGAGGTTGAAAAATAGAATAAGTAACGCCACCTCTCGGAGAGTTGAAGCAGTTACTAGTTATAAGAGCGACCATGGGAGTTTCCAGTCGAAAACACTACTCCCAACCTCCCTCCCACCACCCCTATAGTTATTGTCAGTCCATGGTGTTACCACCTCACTGTAGCTGTCAGTCCATGGTGTTCCCACCTCACTGTAGCTGTCAGTCCATGGTGTTACCACCTCACTGTAGCTGTCAGTCCATGGTGTTACCACCTCACTGTAGCTGTCAGTCCATGGTGTTACCACCTCACTGTAGCTGTCAGTCCATGGTGTTACCACCGCACTGTAGCTGTCAGTCCATGGTGTTACCACCTCACTGTAGCTGTCAGTCTATGGTGTTACCACCTCACTGTAGCTGTCAGTCCATGGTGTTACCACCTCACTGTAGCTGTCAGTCCATGGTGTTACCACCGCACTGTAGCTGTCAGTCCATGGTGTTACCACCTCATTGTAGCTGTCAGTCCATGGTGTTATCACCTCATTGTAGCTGTCAGTCCATGGTGTTACCACCGCACTGTAGCTGTCAGTCCATGGTGTTACCACCTCACTGTAGCTGTCAGTCCATTGTGTTACCACCGCACTGTAGCTGTCAGTCCATGGTGTTACCACCTCATTGTAGCTGTCAGTCCATGGTGTTACCACCTCACTGTAGCTGTCAGTCCATGGTGTTACCACCTCACTGTAGCTGTCAGTCCATGGTGTTACCACCGCACTGTAGCTGTCAGTCCATGGTGTTACCACCTCATTGTAGCTGTCAGTCCATGGTGTTACCACAGCACTGTAGCTGTCAGTCCATGGTGTTACCACCGCACTGTAGCTGTCAGTCCATGGTGTTACCACCTCATTGTAGCTGTCAGTCCATGGTGTTACCACCGCACTGTAGCTGTCAGTCCATGGTGTTACCACCTCACTGTAGCTGTCAGTCCATGGTGTTACCACCTCACTGTAGCTGTCAGTCCATGGTGTTACCACCGCACTGTAGCTGTCAGTCCATGGTGTTACCACCTCATTGTAGCTGTCAGTCCATGGTGTTACCACCGCACTGTAGCTGTCAGTCCATGGTGTTACCACCTCACTGTAGCTGTCAGTCCATGATGTTACCACCTCACTGTAGCTGTCAGTCCATGGTGTTACCACCCCCACTGTAGCTGCTCAGTCCATGGTGTTACCACCTCACTGTAGCTGTCAGTCCATGGTGTTACCACCTCACTGTAGCTGTCAGTCCATGGTGTTACCACCTCACTGTAGCTGTCAGTCCATGGTGTTACCACCTCACTGTAGCTGTCAGTCCATGGTGTTACCACCTCACTGTAGCTGTCAGTCCATGGTGTTACCACCTCACTGTAGCTGTCAGTCCATGGTGTTACCACCTCACTGTAGCTGTCAGTCCATGGTGTTACCACCTCACTGTAGCTGTCAGTCCATGGTGTTACCACTCACTGTAGCTGTCAGTCCATGGTGTTACCACCTCACTGTAGCTGTCAGTCCATGGTGTTACCACCTCACTGTAGCTGTCAGTCCATGGTGTTACCACCTCACTGTAGCTGTCAGTCCATGGTGTTACCACCTCACTGTAGCTGTCAGTCCATGGTGTTACCACCTCACTGTAGCTGTCAGTCCATGGTGTTACCCCTCATGTAGCTGTCAGTCATGGTGTTACCACCCACTGTAGGTGTGGTGTTACCACTCACTGTAGTTGTCAGTCATGTACCACCTCATAGCTGTCAGTCCATGGTGTTACCACCCACTGTAGCTGTCAGCAGGTGTTACCACTCACTGTGCTGTCAGTCCATGGTGTACCACCCATGTAGCTGTCAGTCCATGGTGTTACCACTCCTGTAGCTGTCAGTCCATGGTGTTACCACCACTGTAGCTGTCAGTCCATGGTGTTACCACCTAGCTGTCAGTCCATGGTGTTACCACCCTGTGCTGTCAGTCCATGGTGTTACCCCTGTGCTGCGTCCATGGTGTTACCACCTCCTGTAGCTGCAGTCCATGGTGCCCCTGTAGGTAGTCATGGTGCCCCCTGCTGTCAGTCCATGTGTTACCCCCTCACTGTAGCTGTCAGTCATGGTGTTACCACCTCACTGTGCTGTCAGTCCATGGTTTACCACTCACTGTAGCTGTCAGTCCATGGTGTTACCACTCACTGTAGCTGTCAGTCCATGTTGTTTACCACCTCACTGTAGCTGTCAGTCCATGGTGTTACCACCTCACTGTAGCTGTCAGTCCATGGTGTTACCACCTCACTGTAGTGTCAGTCCATGGTGTTACCACCTCACTGTAGCTGTCAGTCCATGGTGTTACCACTCACTGTAGCTGTCAGTCCATGGTGTTACCACCTCACTGTAGCTGTCAGTCCATGGTGTTACCACCTCACTGTAGCTGTCAGTCCATGGTGTTACCACCTCATGTAGCTGTCAGTCCATGGTGTTACCACCTCACTGTAGCTGTCAGTCCATGGTGTTACCACCTCACTGTAGCTGTCAGTCCATGGTGTTACCACCTCACTGTAGCTGTCAGTCCATGGTGTTACCACCTCACTGTAGCTGTCAGTCCATGGTGTTACCACCTCACTGTAGCTGTCAGTCCATGGTGTTACCACCTCACTGTAGCTGTCAGTCCATGGTGTTACCACCTCACTGTAGCTGTCAGTCCATGGTGTTACCACCTCACTGTAGCTGTCAGTCCATGGTGTTACCACCTCACTGTAGCTGTCAGTCCATGGTGTTACCACCTCACTGTAGCTGTCAGTCCATGGTGTTACCACCTCACTGTAGCTGTCAGTCCATGGTGTTACCACCTCACTGTAGCTGTCAGTCCATGGTGTTACCACCTCACTGTAGCTGTCAGTCCATGGTGTTACCACCTCACTGTAGCTGTCAGTCCATGGTGTTACCACCTCACTGTAGCTGTCAGTCCATGGTGTTACCACCTCACTGTAGCTGTCAGTCCATGGTGTTACCACCTCACTGTAGCTGTCAGTCCATGGTGTTACCACCTCACTGTAGCTGTCAGTCCATGGTGTTACCACCTCACTGTAGCTGTCAGTCCATGGTGTTACCACCTCATTGTAGCTGTCAGTCCATGGTGTTACCACCTCACTGTAGCTGTCAGTCCATGGTGTTACCACCTCACTGTAGCTGTCAGTCCATGGTGTTACCACCCACTGTAGCTGTCAGTCCATGGTGTTACCACCTCACTGTAGCTGTCAGTCCATGGTGTTACCACCTCACTGTAGCTGTCAGTCCATGGTGTTACCACCTCACTGTAGCTGTCAGTCCATGGTGTTACCACCTCACTGTAGCTGTCAGTCCATGGTGTTACCACCTCACTGTAGCTGTCAGTCCATGGTGTTACCACCTCACTGTAGCTGTCAGTCCATGGTGTTACCACCTCACTGTAGCTGTCAGTCCATGGTGTTACCACCTCACTGTAGCTGTCAGTCCATGGTGTTACCACCTCACTGTAGCTGTCAGTCCATGGTGTTACCACCCACTGTAGCTGTCAGTCCATGGTGTTACCACCTCACTGTAGCTGTCAGTCCATGGTGTTACCACCTCACTGTAGCTGTCAGTCCATGGTGTTACCACCTCACTGTAGCTGTCAGTCCATGGTGTTACCACCTCACTGTAGCTGCAGTCCATGTGTTACCACCTCACTGGTGTCAGTCCATGGTGTTACCACCTCACTGTAGCTGTCAGTCCATGGTGTTACCACCTCCGTAGCTGTCAGTCATGGTGTTACCACCTCACTGTAGCTGTCAGTCCATGGTGTTACCACCTCACTGTAGCTGTCAGTCCATGGTGTTACCACCTCACTGTAGCTGTCAGTCCATGGTGTTACCACCTCATGTAGCTGTCAGTCCATGGTGTTACCACCTCTGTAGCTGTCAGTCCATGGTGTTACCACTGCACTGTAGCTGTCAGTCCATGTGTTACCACCTCACTGTAGCTGTCAGTCCATGGTGTTACCACCTCACTGTAGCTGTCAGTCCATGGTGTTACCACCTCATGTAGTGTCAGTCCATGGTGTTACCACCTCATGTAGCTGTCAGTCCATGGTGTTACCACCTCACTGTAGCTGTCAGTCCATGGTGTTACCACCTCACTGTAGCTGTCAGTCCATGGTGTTACCACCTACTGTAGTTCAGTCCATGGTGTTACCACCTCACTGTAGCTGTCAGTCCATGGTGTTACCACCTCACTGTAGCTGTCAGTCCATGGTGTTACCACCTCACTGTAGCTGTCAGTCCATGGTGTTACCACCTCACTGTAGCTGTCAGTCCATGGTGTTACCACCTCACTGTAGCTGTCAGTCCATGGTGTTACCACCCACTGTAGCTGTCAGTCCATGGTGTTACCACCTCACTGTAGCTGTCAGTCCATGGTGTTACCACCTCACTGTAGCTGCATCAGTCCATGGTGTTACCACCTCACTGTAGCTGTCAGTCCATGGTGTTACCACCTCACTGTAGCTGTCAGTCCATGGTGTTACCACCTCACTGTAGCTGTCAGTCCATGGTGTTACCACCTCACTGTAGCTGTCAGTCCATGGTGTTAACACCTCACTGTAGCTGTCAGTCTATGGTGTTACCACCTCACTGTAGTTGTCAGTCTATGGTGTTACCACCTCACTGTAGCTGTCAGTCCATGGTGTTACCACCTCACTGTAGCTGTCAGTCCATGGTGTTACCACCTCACTGTAGCTGTCAGTCCATGGTGTTACCACCTCACTGTAGCTGTCAGTCCATGGTGTTACCACCTCACTGTAGCTGTCAGTCCATGGTGTTACCACCTCACTGTAGCTGTCAGTCCATGGTGTTACCACCTCACTGTAGCTGTCAGTCCATGATGTTACCACCTCACTGTAGCTGTCAGTCCATGGTGTTACCACTGCAGTGTAGCTGTCAGTCCATGGTGTTACCACCTCACTGTAGCTGTCAGTCCATGGTGTTACCACCTCACTGTAGCTGTCAGTCCATGGTGTTACCACCTCACTGTAGCTGTCAGTCCATGGTGTTACCACCTCACTGTAGCTGTCAGTCCATGGTGTTACCACCTCACTGTAGCTGTCAGTCCATGGTGTTACCACCTCACTGTAGCTGTCAGTCCATGGTGTTACCACCTCATTGTAGCTGTCAGTCCATGGTGTTACCACCTCACTGTAGCTGTCAGTCCATGGTGTTACCACCTCACTGTAGCTGTCAGTCCATGGTGTTACCACCTCACTGTAGCTGTCAGTCCATGGTGTTACCACCTCACTGTAGCTGTCAGTCCATGGTGTTACCACCTCACTGTAGCTGTCAGTCCATGGTGTTACCACCTCACTGTAGCTGTCAGTCCATGGTGTTACCACCTCACTGTAGCTGTCAGTCCATGGTGTTACCACCTCACTGTAGCTGTCAGTCCATGGTGTTACCACCTCACTGTAGCTGTCAGTCCATGGTGTTACCACCTCACTGTAGCTGTCAGTCCATGGTGTTACCACCTCACTGTAGCTGTCAGTCCATGGTGTTACCACCTCACTGTAGCTGTCAGTCCATTGTGTTACCACCTCACTGTAGCTGTCAGTCCATGGTGTTACCACCTCACTGTAGCTGTCAGTCCATGGTGTTACCACCTCACTGTAGCTGTCAGTCCATGGTGTTACCACCTCACTGTAGCTGTCAGTCCATGGTGTTATGAGTTCATGAGGCTACGGGGTTATTAGTTCCCAGTGACCAGATTTGAAATTTATATATATATATATATATATATATATATATATATATATATATATATATATATATATATATATATATATAATCTTCATAACTCAATAATCATTATTATCATCATAATGATCTTCATCACACCGTCATTATCAGCAACAACATTCAGGTCACAGGTTTTTACATTATCAATAACGTGACACTATAATATCACCATTACAAACTCAGCTTCTTCACCATCACTAACACGCCGTAACACCATCACCAATATGCCACCATCATCACCACTCACTAACATTCCAACACATTATCAACAAAATCACCATCGCTTTAGTGTCACCACCCTCTACTCCGTCCGTCCCTCCCTCCCTCCCTCCCTCCCTCACTCTTGCCCTTTCTCCCTCATCTCCATCACACGATAGGCAGGAAGACCTTCCCTCGCTCCCTCCCTCCCTTCCTCCCTCCCGCATCTCCAACACACGGTAGGCAGGAAGAGCCTATCTCCTCTCCCTCCCTCCTTCCCATCCTCCCTCCCTACAGCATCTCCAAGTCTCCCAGCTCAGGCTGACATATTTCACCACCCAGTATGAGCACCACCTTGTGTGAGCACCACCTTGTGTTAGTTAGTTAGTTACCATTTTGTCCTAGGCACATGTCGATTTGACACTAGGCCTGTTGTATGTATGTGTGTGTGTGTGTAAGGAAACACTTCGAAATGTTTCCGCCACCTTGTGTGAGCACCACCTTGTGTGAGCACCACCTTGTGTGAGCACCACCTTGTGTGAGCACCACCTTGTGTGAGCACCACCTTGTGTTAGCACCACCTTGTGTGAGCACCAGCCTGTGTGAGCACCAGCCTGTGTGAGCACCACCTTGTGTGAGCACCACCTTGTGTGAGCACCACCTTGTGTGATGGAAGATGACAGGGGAAACAGCACTGTTCCCACTGTGTAACAATCACATATAACAGCCTAGAAGCACAGTGCTGATGCATCCAATTTTCTTTAATAAAAGAAGTCACACGAGACTTGGCGTCTCTGATTAAATAATTGTCTGTACAACAATGAATCTGCATTGTTTTTATATGCATTATTGGATATGCTCTGTATTCCAATTTTCCTTACCTTCCTTTTTTTTATATTTTCTCCTATCTATATAATTTCTCCTGGCCCCACTCTGGGATGATGGAGATGGCTTCATAAAAATTCTATTTCAGCTGTGTAAGGGATAAGCTATTGCGAGAGATGGTAATTCCCAAGTGTTAGTAACTCCAGTTCTGCTAGAAGGACACCCTTGAAGCTGCCCTAGCCTTGACGATATCCTCCCAGCTCAGACTGACAGATTTCTATGAAATCCTTCCTGTATGCTGGTACACGACAAGGAAACATAGCTAGCTGTATAACTATCACAGAGAATAGGATAGCAGCACACTGCCGATGCATCCAGTTTTGCCTGACAAAAAAAAAATCAGATCTTCGGCAGGAAGGCCACTCTCACAACCTATACTTAAGACATTATATCGGCCATTTGCTGCGAATGTTATCAGAGAATCAGGTCGCTCCGTCGTGGAGAGTTAACTCTTCTCCACCAGCTTAATGTCTCGTCCAGGAGGGAGGGGGAAGAGAAAAAGGGGTGAGGGGGAGAAGTGGGAAGAGAGGGAGTGGGAGAAAAGATGAGAGGGATGAAAGAGGAGAAGGAGGGGGGTAAAGTTACTTCATGTAGGGGTAAATTCTAATTCAGGTAACTTCTTCGAAGATAAACTAGAAATCTGATGGTTCTTCCTAACTTGGACGAACTTTGGGCTCAGTCAAAACAAGATACTTTGTTGGGTAAAAGGACACAAGTGCAACTACTACGACATTTTATTATGGCAACGTTTCGCTCTCCAGGAGCTTTGTTTCGCTCTCCTGCAGAGCGAAACGTTGCCACAATAAAATGTCGTATTAGTTGCACTTGTGACCTTTTACTTAACATTTTGTCGGTAATTATACTAACATTGTTACAATATTCTCTTTCAATGACATGAACGATGCCTTCATTACCACTAGCACCATTAAGTTTCCTTCCTAATGACATGAACGATGCCTTCATTACCACTAGCACCATTAAGTTTCCTTCCTAATGACATGAACGATGCCTTCATTACCACTAGCACCATTAAGTTTCCTTCCTAATGACATGAACGATGCCTTCATTACCACTAGCACCATTAAGTTTCCTTCCTAATGACATGAACGATGCCTTCATTACCACTAGCACCATTAAGTTTCCTTCCTAATGACATGAACAATGCCTTCATTACCACTAGCACCATTAAGTTTCCTTCCTAATGACAGGAACAATGCCTTCATTACCACTAGCACCATTAAATTTCCTTCCTAATGACAGGAACAATGCCTTCATTACCACTAGCACCATTAAGTTTCCTTCCTAATGACATGAACGATGCCTTCATTACCACTAGCACCATTAAGTTTCCTTCCTAATGACAGGAACAATGCCTTCATTACCACTAGCACCATTAAGTTTCCTTCCTAATGACATGAACAATGCCTTCATTACCACTAGCACCATTAAGTTTCCTTCCTAATGACATGAACAATGCCTTCATTACCACTAGCACCATTAAGTTTCCTTCCTAATGACATGAACGATGCAATCACTATCACTAGCACCATTAAGTTTCCTTCCTAATGACATGAACAATGCCTTCATTACCACTAGCACCATTAAGTTTCCTTCCTAATGACAGGAACAATGCTTCATTACACTAGCACCATTAAGTTTCCTTCCTAATGACATGAACAATGCCTTCATTACCACTAGCACCATTAAGTTTCCTTCCTAATGACATGAACATGCCTTTATTACCACTAGCACCATTAAGTTTCCTTCCTAATGACATGAACAATGCTTCATTACCACTAGCACCATTAAGTTTCCTTCCTAATGACATGAAAGATGCAATCATTACACTAGCACCATTAAGTTTCCTCCTAATGACATGAACGATGCCTTCATTACCACTAGCACCATTAAGTTTCCTTCCTAATGACATGAACAATGCCTTCATTACCACTAGCACCATTAAGTTTCCTTCCTAATGGCATGAACGATGCGTCACTTACCACTAGCACCATTAAGTTTCCTTCCTAATGACATGAACAATGCCTTTATTACCACTAGCACCATTAAGTTTCCTTCCTAATGACATGAACGATGCCTTCATTACCACTAGCACCATTAAGTTTCCTTCTAATGACAGGAACAATGCCTTCATTACCACTAGCACCATTAAGTTTCCTTCCTAATGAC
Source organism: Cherax destructor (assembly GCA_009830355.1). Lineage (NCBI taxonomy): Eukaryota > Metazoa > Arthropoda > Malacostraca > Decapoda > Parastacidae > Cherax > Cherax destructor. The sequence continues at coordinate 167,245 of WNWK01000136.1, forward strand.
ATGAACGATGCCTTCATTAGCACTAGCACCATTAAGTTTCCTTCCTAATGACATGAACGATGCAATCACTAGCACTAACACCATTAAGTTTCCTTCCTAATGACATGAACGATGCAATCACTAGCACTAACACCATTAAGTTTCCTTCCTAATGACATGAACGATGCAATCACTAGCACCATTAAGTTTCCTTCCTAATGACATGAACGATGCAATCACTAGCACTAGCACCATTAAGTTTCCTTCCTAATAACATGAACAATGCCTTCATTACCACTACACCATTAAGTTTCCTTCCTAATGACATGAAAGATGTCATTACCACTAGCACCATTAAGTTTCCTTCCTAATGACATGAACGATGCCTTCATACCACTAGCACCATTAAGTTTCCTTCCTAATGACATGAACAATGCCCTTTACTACCACTAGCACCATTAAGTTTCCTTCCTAATGACATGAACGATGCAATCACTAGCACTAGCACCATTAAGTTTCCTTCCTAATGACATGAACGATGCAATCACTAGCACTAGCACCATTAAGTTTCCTTCCTAATGACATGAACGATGCCTTTATACACTAGCACCATTAAGGTTCCTTCCCAATGACATGAACGATGCCTTCATTACACTAGCACCATTAAGTTTCCTTCCTAATGACATGAACGCTGCCTTCATTACCACTAGCACCATTAAGTTTCCTTCCTAATGACATGAACGATGCCTTCATTACCACTAGCACCATTAAGTTTCCTTCCTAATGACATGAACAATGCCTTCATTACCACTAGCACCATTAAGTTTCCTTCCTAATGACATGAACAATGCCTTCATACACTAGCACATTAAGTTTCCTTCCTAATGACATGAACGATGCCAATCATACACTAGCACCATTAAGTTTCCTTCCTAATGACATGATGTGTGTCACGAGATTGATCATGCACATGGAGGGACAATAATTGAGCATGCAACAATTAAGATATTGACTTACTCATGATTGATATGATGAATCGATATGTATGATATCTATGATTGTGCTAACAGCACACAAATTAGAGTGTTCACATACACATCATAGGTTGATGAGATGTCATCACATCGTAGCAAGCATAAGCAATATTTCAAGTTTCATTGTAGCAGGTCTATCATTGTAGCAGGTCTATCATTGTAGCAGTCTATCATTGTAGCAGTCTACATTGTAGCAGGTCTATCATTGTAGCAGGTCTATCATTGTAGCAGTCTATCATTGTAGCAGGTCTATCATTGTAGCAGGTCTATCATTGTAGCAGGTCTATCATTGTGCAAGTCTATCATTGTAGCAGTCTATCATTTAGCAGGTCTATCATTGTAGCAGGTCTAACAGTTATAGCAGGTCTATCATTGTAGCAGCTAACATTGTGCAGGTCTATCATTGTAGCAGGTCTATCATTGTAAGCAAGTCTATCATTGTAGCAGGTCTATCATTGTAGCAGGTCTATCATTGTAGCAGGTCTCATTGTAGCAGGTCTATCATTGTAGCAGGTCCTACATCTTAGCAGGTCTTCATTGTAGCAGGTCTCATGTAGAGGTCTATCATTGTAGCAGGTCTATCATTGTAGCAGGTCATCTTGTAGAGGTCTATCATTGTAGCAGGTCTATCATTGTAGCAGGTCTATCATTGTAGCAGGTCTATCATTGTAGCAGGTCTTCATTGTAGCAGGTCTATCATTGTAGCAGGTCTATCATTGTAGCAGGTCTACATTGCAGTTGTAGCAGGTCTATCATTGTAGCAGGTCTATCATTGTAGCAGGTCTATCATTGTAGCAGGTCTATCATTGTAGCAGGTCTATCATTGTAGCAGGTCTATCATTGTAGCAGGTCTGTCATTGTAGCAGGTCTATCATTGTAGCAGGTCTATCATTGTAGCAGGTCTATCATTGTAGCAGGTCTGTCATTGTAGCAGGTCTATCATTGTAGCAGGTCTATCATTGTAGCAGGTCTGTCATTGTAGCAGGTCTATCATTGTAGAGGTCTATCATTGTAGCAGTCTACATTGTCAGTCTACATTGTAGCAGTCTATCATTGTAGCAGTTACATTGTAGGTCTATCATTGTACAGTCTTCATTGTCAGGTCTTCATTGTAGCAGTCCATCATGTCTCTCATCAACCGAGTTTACTTATGTGAAATTCCCACCTGAATTAAGTATATTGTAGGCCATGTCTCCCTAAGATATGTTACTTACCTCTCCCCCTCCCCTCATTCCTCTCTCCTCCCCTCATGCCTCTCTCCTTCCTTCATTCTTCTACCAACTCTGAAGGTGGTGGGTGTGGTGGTGGTGATTGTGGTAGTGGTGGTGGTGGTGGTGGTGGTGGTGGTGATGGTGGTAGTGGTGGTGGTGGATGGTGGTAGTGGTGGTGGTGGTGGGTGTGTGAGGTCGTGGTGGTGGTGGGTGTGGTGGTGGTGGTGGGTGTGGTGGTGGTGGTGGTGATATAGTGGTAGTGATGGTGGTGGTGGGTGTGGTGGTGGTGATGGTGGTGGTGGGTGTGGTGGTGGTGATGGTGGTAGTGTGGTGGTGATGATGGTAGTGGAGGTGGTGGTGGGTGTGGTGGTGGTGGTGGTGGTGGTAGTGGTGGTGATGGTGGTGGTGGGTGTGGTGGTGGTGGTGGTGGTGGTGGTGATGGTGGTAGTGTTGGTGAGAGTGGTGAGGTGGTGGTGGTGATAGTGGTACTGGTGGTGGTGGTAGGTGTGGTGGTGAGTGATAGTGGTAATGG